>CM034706.1:145629259-145641763 GCA_020142125.1 Phrynosoma platyrhinos
ATCGAGTGTATGACCAGCACAATGTGTGGGCCCATTGACCAACTGGGACAAGCCCATGTTAGTCATGGTATCCATGAACTCCCGAGCCGCGCCATATTAGTGTGCTGGAGAAGCTGTTGTGCTTCCCTATTGCCATATCATTAAATATTTAAATCAGGATATATAACTTTAAAATAAACGATGATGTTGTTGAAGTTAAGTAGTTAAATATTTTCCATACCTTGGTTCAATCATTAATCAGAAAGGATATTAGAGTAAAAAGAAAATAAATAAATAAAAGAAACTAGGACTTGGAAGGGCATCAATGAAAGCAGTAGACAAGATTCTCAAGTGTAAAGATTTATCAATGAATACCAAAGTCAGGATTATCCAACGGCCTCTGGAGATGGTGCAAAGCACTGTTTTGGAGACATGGAAGGGGAGTGGCAGCCGCACGGTGGCCGCCTCAACCCATCCCCAGGACATCATCAGGGCACGTGCCATTACGCATGTTCATGGCCACCTGTCTGCATCCCCCCAAGCCATCATGTTTCCAGTTTCTGTGCATGGTCTTTCTGTTGCAGTGTCTGGACACGCTGTGATGAAAGAGATGCAGAAGAGGTGTACACCACCTCTTCTGTTGCCCTTTCTGTGCCTTGAGGAAGGAGTGCTATTTTAGCACTCTTTCCTGGGCTGGCAGAAGAGTGGATTGGGACCGAGGCATGGGGTAGCCTCGGCCCCAATCCACCACTTCTCAGGGCAGCCCATGGCCACCCGTCTACATCTGTAGCTGGTTAAGAAAGCCAAAGTCCTGAGCTGGGAAAACCAGAGCAAGACTGTTGTTAACAGGATCTATTAGAGGTCTATCATGTATAGGGTTGCCATAAGTCAACTTTACAGCATTAACAACAAAAGCAATATGCTTAAATTGAGACTGTGATCTGGAACTAGGAAGCAGTGGAAAATTGTATTTTAAATGTTTAGTTTACACATTCATTATTTCCTGAAGCACCTTTGATTTTTGGTATGTTGTCTCCTTGACATTATTTTTTAATTTAAAAAAAAATTGAACCATGGATGTGAGGAGGATACTAATAGCAGTGAATGAGCTGTGTAGTCCTTGCGCTAGCCCAGGCTTGTGAAGTTCCTGACACCTAGAAGCAAATGAGCTGCACTCTCCATGAAATTCAGTAAGGAGAAGTTCCTCAATTGACTGATCTGAAACTTATGCACAGCTCTAAAGAACTCTCTTAGAAGCTATAGGGCTGGTCATAGTCCCCATTAAGCCTTGGTTCCAACATCAGGGCACAGGACTATTGTAGATACAGTAAATCTACTCCAAAAATGTAAAGTGTTCTTATCTTGTAAATATATCATATTAACACAAGTTGACCTATAAAGAAACAGCACAGTGCACAATGCAGCATCCAGGACATGTTATGAAGAAGTGATAATCATTAGGTATCACTCTCACTTTTCCTCACTGTTACTCAGTGATTAGACACTACTCCCATTACAGTTGTTTCTCTGTAGTATATCATCATCATCATCACTGTTGGGAAATCAAGCCTAATTTTGGGGAATTTATAATTAGCCCAAATATGTGAGTGAAGTGCCCAACTTTGCTTCGGAGATCTTGTCCAAATGTATATTAGAGATATAAGAATTCTGGCAAGGAATGATGCTGAAATGGAGGAAGTCTAAAATATTTATTAACACAATAAGCAAACATCCAAATACAGCACACACACATGCTAGAAGGATAAGTGGGAAAGAGTGGGAGGGGGGGCAAAGAGAGAACCCAGGATAGAGAGGGATATACTGGCGCCCGAGAGACTTCTCTGGACTTCTGGCGGTGAATGCGGAGGAATTCCATGGAAAGGGCATGACCAGCAAGAGAAGGGGTCGCAGGAACTATCTCAGAGTGCAGACTGACAGAGATTCAGCATGCACTTCCAAGGTAGCACAAGGTCTGCTAAAATCCAAGGGTTCTTATAGGGAATTTCTGCCTTCTGGCTGTTAGTCAAACAAATAGGAAGACAAAGGCTTGAGGGGTTTACCATTATTTGTCTAAGTCTGGGCATAGTCTAAACAATGCATTTGGTTTCAAAACTATCAAGGAAGCTAGAGAAAGGGGTGCAACCAAATCTGGTCACTGTCCTATTAAGTGTGAGGCTAAGGACCTTTGCAGACTGCCAGAAATACTGCAAATTGAGTCCACTTTAAGGGTTAGGGTTAGTGCTAGGGAGTAATGGGCATTGTTTTTTTTTTCTGAGACATTGAGCCTTCTCTGTCAGAGAGCTCTGGTGCCACAATAAACTACAGTTCCCAGGATTCCCTAACCCTAATCCTAATCCTTAAAGTGGACTCAATTTGCACTATTTATGGCAGTCTGCAAAGGCCCTAAGACAAACAAACTCCATTGTGTATCTTTTCCAATATAATGGGATATTCCCGAGGGCAACTCCCAAACCTGCCTGTCCAGGAAATCTCTAGTGGTCTTGAGCAATTTCAGCTCACTTACCTGACCTTACATTTAGGGGATTATGGCTGCCATCTCCTAAGGGTCAGGTTGGGGTCATAGGGAACTCCACATGGCTAAAATATACAAGAAAAATGGAGGATGTCCGCTAACATAACACACAAGGAAGATTTCTTTATCAATAGTATTTTATGCAGCACTATATAGGAGTTCAGGCTATATGCTTTGAACCCACCTGATTACCACATCCTCCTTACATGTATGATTTTCAGAAGTGTTAACAGGTAATTTTTATAGTTTTAGTGGCAATGCCTACACATACATTAAGACCTTGAGATTAATGAATATTTTTGCTGATAGATTCTGATGATACAGCAGGAACTTTTCTAAGTCATTTGCTTGCTCAAAAACATTTTCAAAAATGTTTGCTGGAGCTGTGTTAACACTTGGAACTGTTCTTCTGTCCATACAGTGTGAGTACTATTCAGGATTTCAAGGGAAACTGTGGAGGGATGCAGACAGGCAGTAGTGGCCCGCCCTGGGAAATGGCAGATTGGGGCAGTCAGCCCTGATCCTCCCTTTTGCCACCTGGAAAAGGAGCGCTAAAATAGCGCTCCTTCCACAAGCCACAAAAGGGGTGCCCGAAGAGCCACCATGCGGCTCTTTTGCACCTCTTCTGGCTCAGCGAGTCCGGACGCTGAGCCGGAAGGACGTCGTTGGAGTGCCTGTCGTGTGCAATGATGGCACTCCAATGATGTCCTTAGGAAGGGGTTGGGACGCCCGGTGCCAGGCTGCCCCTCCCTTTCCTAGGATTGAAGACGATGCTTTGCGCCATCTGCAAAGGGGGTGTATCTTCAGTATTCTGGGACAACCTGATCTGAATTATTATATTTTCAATACCTTTGCTTGTGTTTGAGTGTGTGTGTGTGTGTGAGGGGGATATATAGATGATGATGATGATGATGATGATGATGATGATGATGATGATTTCTTGCCCACCTCTCCCCATGTTCTATATGTGAGAACATGATTATGTAGGTAACCTGGACCCAAACCATGTAGGGCTTTAAAGGTAATAACCAACACTTTTGTTAGGCCTGGACTTTGGTTCAGGCTGCTAGCCTTTAAAATGTGAAGGCCTCATTTAGTCTGTTAAAGAAAATTTGAACCCATCTGATACATTGGTGTAAGATGGTACAGGAGAGAAGTAATGGCATTCTGAGGTAAGAGGTTCCCAGCTTGTCCTGGTACCTGGACGTTGAATAGACAACTTGCTTAATTGGCCTTTCTCCCTTTCCTTGGGCCCCAAACTCTGTATTACCTGTATTATGAATGAACTTGACTTTGGTGAATTTTAATTAGCTCAATTAATTAACTCTGGGACCATACCTATTTTTATGCAGGGTAATAGAATAGAGGATTAGCAGAGACAAAACTCTTCCAATGAATTGTACTTTTATTTTGGGGGAAAATCAATCAGTCATACAAATGCACACACACTAGGCTATTTAGGGGAAAGTCAGTCATGCAAGCACACACATGCACACATGCACACACACACACACAAGGTTATTTAATACAAGTACCCGCATGCATACGTACAAGGGCTAGCAATGGCTAAGAAAGGCTTCACTCATATATAGTTACCATAGTGTGGTGCTCCTTTCATGATGCATGAGGGAGACTAGCAAAGAATTTCAGAGAGACATAAAAGTCTCTCTTGCCTTCCATGCTAGCTCAGAGAACAAAAGATTTTGGAGTCCTTAAATAGCTAAAAATTGGCTTCAGGCAAAAGGTTGCTTACTTCACTTTCTTAATTTACATAGCAAAGATCACTTTGATACTGGCAGTTCTAAAAGATGGGAAATGGTTCTTTCCTGGCTGTGCTAGGCTAGCAGCATCATAAATCACTTGGTCTTTTCTGGCTAGCAGAAGTGTGAATTTTCCCTGTTATCAGGGGGAAGCAAACAGCACAAAGGGCCGTTTTGGGGGCAAGGAAGGGGAGGGGCAGCCGCACAGTGGGCGCCCCAACACCTTCCCAAAGGCATCGTCGGAGCGCCGGCCGTGCGGAAGGCCAGCTGCTCCGAGGACGACCTTGAGAAGGGGTTGGGGCACTGAGCCTGTGGCTGCCCTCCCCTTCTCTGCCCCCAAGATGGCCCAATATGCCGTCTGCTTAGGGGGATAGTCTAGTATACAATCTGTCACTCTCTGTGTACAAAGGTGACTGAAGTTTGGCATCCCTGTGCACCTGCACAGGACCTGTTATAGGGTGGTTTACAGTCTGTCACTGTGTGCAAAGATGACTGAAGTTTGGCATCCCTGTGAACCTGCACAGGATCTGTCATACACCCACATATCATGCAAGGTTTCGCTGACCTCTGCTTCCCCCAAGGAGTGGGTGCAGTAGACAGGTGCCACTGTGTGATTGTGCCATTCTTGGGGTGAATGGGTTTGTCAACTGAAAAGACACTCCATCATCATCCACGAAACATTTCCCACACAGATCAGGGGGGAGGGGAGAGGTACATGCAAGGGAGGTTTGTGTTGACAGATTTGATACATGCAGCTGATGGTCATGCAAGAGACATGGTCAACAGGACACATGGACAAATGTTACTCCAAGATCATGCCAGGAAGTGGTGTGCAGGTCTTATGCATACCTGCACACTGCACAGAAGAGGTCACAGAAGCCTCTTTCATGCAAACTGCTGTGCATACTGACAGCAAGCGTATATGCAACAGAATGCATTTATTGTTATAACAGAATCCAGTTGCTAGGGTGTACATGTAAGGTTAAAATTATGGGTAGGGTTCTAATATTCAAGCACACCTGTGACAGTGCATCCACACCTGGAAAAATAGGGTGCTTTAAATTAAAGCTTTCAGCATAGGATGCATGCTCTGGATCGTCGAGTCAATTTCCAGTGAACGTGTGACAGTGCATTTATATGGCTGTTTTCTGGTGCATTAATGTTGCTGCATACATGCACACATACAAAGGTGTGCGTCTTCACCGAAGGAGCAGAAAAAAGTTGCTTCTTTTTAGACCGGCTTTTCTCAGCATACGATGGCTAGAGGGTGCTTTCCTGGAGACTTTTAGGTGCACATAGTCTAAAGGTCATGCTTACATGTCACACTCAAGGCACTCCTTTTTGCCCATGTGTATAGCCCCTAAGTCAGCTATTATCTGAGAGATTTTATCTATGAAGTCAACATTAAAGCATTGGAGCAAACTACTGGAGATCCTAGAGTTAGATTCAAGAGCAAGAATGCCTGAGTTAAACCTCTCAGCACCATGAACAGTTCAGCTGGACACAAATTTGCAGATGCAATATGAGCAGAGTAGAAATATTTGTTCGCTGCTCTTATTGACAACTTATAGAAACAAACATGGTAGTAATGGGTCAGAAAGGATGTTTGGGAGTGATTGTGTCAGTATCCCTAGTCAGCCCTGCATAATACTAACTCTGACTAGAAAATTATCTCTCCATGACAACTCAGAGGTTTCAATCACCTGCACCCACAGATCTGTATGACCCAAGCTGAAGATAGCATCAGGGGTGTGAAGTGCTGTATGTGTGAGCTTTGAAACCAGTTGGGATAGGCCCATGTTTGTCATGGATGCCATGAACTCCTGAGCTGCACCTGACAAACTGTTCTCAAATTGGATGTTGAAATCATCCAAAATCAAAAGTCTAGGTGACTCCAACACCAATTTCAAGACCAGTTCTGTGAGCTCAGCCACATAGACAGCCAGCCAGCCAGCCAGAGGAATGGTGTAAAATATATATACTTAAGCAACTTGTGTTCTCTTTGGCCCAGGTTGTCTTCTGTCAAATATACTACCATGTTTAACAGTCATCCAAGGGAAGATGTTTTTAAAATAGGAAATCTCTCTCTCTTTCCTCTCTCCTCCCCCTCCTCATTAATGGGGGCTGAACAGATAGACCAGGATAGCATGGACTCATCTCATGCTATCCTGGCCCTAGTGCTTAATCAAGTCAAGTTTACACACCTATCTCCATGCTGACCCAGGATCCAATACCAGTGTGCACTCCTTACCTTGCCATATTGTCGCTGGTATTGAGAAGTCCCTTGTTGCTGCATTTGATATGGAAACGGGGCACCTGGCTGCACTCATATGGCCAAGCCCCCATTTCCATGTCAGACGTGGTGATGTGGGGGGGGGGGGCTTTTCAATACCAGTAATGGTGTGGCAAGGTAAGAAGGGGGGCGCGTGAAAACTCTGCAGCAAGTGAGGGATCAAATTGACCTTGAGCAACAACTGTTTACAGTGTGATCAGCCTGGATGCACTGGATCCAGGTTCAATCTGGCACGATTGGACACAATCCTGCCCCTGGAGCTTTGATCCATGTCATCTGTACTAGATGATGCAAAGCTGGGGGAAAACGTGGTCTTTTGACTCATGTGGATAACCCCCATATTGAGAAAGACAGATTCATTCATGTTTCATGGACACAGCAGGTGATTTTCTAGCAAAGAGATCTCATCTCCCATCCTGTCATAATTACTTTTCCCTGCCACACTATGGAAAGAGATATCCTGGAAGCAAAAACATAGCCTGAGAGTGTATGCACATCTCATCCCATATGATTATCATGCTGGAATAACAGCTTATTGAGACCTAGATACCGTTTTTTGTTCTTAGTATAAAATAGGCCTTCTATGCCTATTTCAGGGTGGAAAATAACTTTCTGAGCACAGTAATGGGTATCGTAAAGTAATATTTATCACATGGATATTATTATGGTATATTGATAACATTTTGTCAGTGTCATCATCACCAAGTGACTTCTTATTTTCCAAAAAATGAAAAATCTGTTGTGGGGTTGTCGATTTGACAACACAGATGACTTCATTCATGAAGTGGAAGAGTGGTTTAAAGCACAATCTGCAGACTTCTACAATAACAGTATTTGCAGGGTCAAGAAATGCTGGGAAAATGTGTAAATCTGGATGGTGACTACATAGAGATAAGTTAACAACTACAAATCTAAACAAACTTTCTGTCAAAAAATTTTAAAGGTGATAATTAAAATTTTTACAACACCCCCTTATATCCTGTGGTACTGTATTCAGCATCTGATGATATTGATGTGTAATGAGTGTGGCTTCTATATATATAGCCACACTCATTACACATCAGTATCACCAGATACTCAATACAGTACCACAGGATCATTCTATTTAGGATAAAGAATATGAAGCATCAAACCTGTAAACTCCATTATGATTTGAGAAATGTGGTTCAAATAAAATTATTCCCTCTTTCATAATGCCAAAACAGACATTATCTTTTGTAAAATACAATTCCAATACAAATCTCTTCAGTATTATGAAGTAATACTTATAACATTGCTCATTTCATGATAGAATTGCTCATGCATTTTGAATACTCCAAGGAATCTCCTCAAGGTATAGATGTAATTCACTTATTTTCTTGAAGGAAATAATGAGTAATTTAACCAATTTTCTTCCAGCTGTGAGAAATTTGAGACATATTCTATACAAAATGCATATGTGGATTTTTTTTTGTACTGAAAATTATACAGCAATATTATATTCTGCCCAGAAAATGCTCTTTCCTTAATAGAAAAGGCTATTTTTTTTGGTGGGGGGGGGGTTGCACATTTGTGCAAAATACATCTCAAACTATGAAGAATCTTGTTAGTCCAGGATTTTTCTCATTAGTATGTCACTAATTTTTTTCAACATTTTTCAACATTTTTTTCAACATTTTTTTTCAATTTTTAAAAATATGCTTCACTTCCACAGCTCATCAGTACAAGATCAAAGTGATTAACAATTAATTGTGCTTCTATTTATCAAGATTCTTCTATGTCTCCAGTGCAAGCAGTTTTTCTGTATCTATCATGTATTTCAGTTGTTAAAAATAAAAATTCTATTGCAAATATGAAAAAGTCATTGGCTGTTCCTAATGCTTAAAGAACAAGCACTCACTGAATACACTGAAGGAACCTTTGTGATAATGGAATCTGGATTTATGAAACAATAAATGGTAGTTTGTGAAATTTTCAAATCAATAAAGTAATCGCTCTTGTGTTTGAGTGTGTGTGTGTGTGCAGAACCTAAAAAAAATGTTTCTTGATAATGCATTTTCATATCAATAACCTATTTTATTGCTACATTTTTGTGCGACAATATGGAGATACTGAGAGTTTTGGCTCAAGGTCCAAAATTCAATTCTAGTCCTAAAGAAGTATAGAATCAATTGCTTAATGATGTCAGCAATTAGGAAGGCCCTCCCTCATCCGCCATCATTCAGCCTCAGTGGGAGAGAAGGGTAGGCCAGCTCCACCAGGCTTAGCCAGAATAAGAGGCAGGCCCTCCCTCCATCCACCATCATCTGGCCCCAGAGGGAGAGAGGGGCAGGCCAGCACCATCAGGCCTAGCCAGAATAAGATGGTGTCTCCATCCACCATCATCTGGCCTCCATTAGGCCTAACCAGAAAAAATTGGAAACTATCCACCATCATCCAGTCTCAGAGGGAGAGAGGGGCAGGCCAAATCCATCAGGCCTAATCCAGATTAAGAAGAAGACTCTCTCTCTAGTCCAGGGGTAGGCAACCTTTCCCCTTTAAGGGCCGAGGGACTTCAGCTCCCAGAATCCCAGGAGCTATTGGCCAACATGGAACTATTGGCCAACATGGCTGAGGCTTCTGGGAGCTGAAATCCCTTGGCCCTTAAAGGGGAAAGGTTGCCTACCCCTGCTCTAATCCATCTGTGATCATCTGACCTCAGAGGGAGAGAAAATCTGCTGGATTTTATCCCCTTCCCCACCACCATTCCCTTCTCCTTTTGTGTCATGTCTTTTTAGAAAGTAAGGGGGGATGCAGACGAGGGTGTCGGAGACGCCCTGGTCCGGACCGCCACCGGAGTTCAGCCTCCGGACGGCGGCGCATCCCCGGCGAATCTAAAAGGACCGCCAAAATGGCGATCCTTTTAGATTCTGCCGAAAGTGCGCCCTAACAGCAGCAGGCGCACTTTCGGCGGCTCAAACGCCGTGGCGAATGCAGTCGCCGTGGCGTGAGGGCAACCGGAAGTCGCCGGCCGTGCGGATGGCCGGCGCTTCCGGGTGCGCCCTCAGGAAGAGGAAGAGCCGCCGAACATGCGGCGGCTCCTCCTCTTCCAGGCCTCAGAGACGGCGCAATTAGCCGTCTGCTGAGGCCCTTCGCCTGAGGGCAGGGAACTGTCTAATTAATTTGTAAACTACTCTGAGAGCCTTTTTGGCTGAAGAGTGAGGTATAAATATTCCAAATAAACAAGTAAATAAATAATTCTGTAAATTCCATTGATTCAATGGATTTATTTCAGGGGTATAAGTATGAAGGAAGGGAAAGTGAGGAAACTGCCATATCAATTATAATTCTATCCCTCCATTAATTTTTCTTCCATTCCCAAAATATCTAGTATTACAGTAATTTAAAACTTGAATTTGCCCATGTAGAAATACAGTTTAGGTTTAGGCAGTCAGAGAAAAGGGGAAGACAAACTTTCCTAGGAAATGTAACACATAGGTTTAATTTGCACTGCAGTAATAATGAAGTTTGACACTGCTGTAACTGTCATGGCTTCATGCTATGGAATCCTGGGATTTGTTGTTGTGAGAGGCACCAGCATGCTTTGACAGAGAAGGTTAAAGTCCTTGTAAAACAACAAATCCCCAAATTCCAGGGAGCCATGGCAGTTAAAGAAGTATCAAATTACGTGATTTCTGCAGTGCAGATTAGACCACAGCAAACATAAGCATTGTAGGTGTGAACAGTTTTCAGTAACTCATTCACTGAAATTCTAGATTTATAGAGACAATAATTTTTTTATTATGAAAATTTTTTGTTTGGGAGCAATGATTTCAGTTTACAAACAGACACACACATATTTATAGCTACATTCCTTGATTCTAGCAATTGAATTTAAGCCAGGAGATCTTCAGATGACTGATTAATATTGTATTTTCCTTTATTTTATAGAGGAAATTTTGTAAAGGAAACTTCAGGGCTAAACAGACCACCCCCAAGGAACGGATTGCTGCCACCCCTTTGAGTGCCGGATCAGGGCCGCAGCAACTACACACTGCAACCCCAATCTGGCTATTTGCTGGCTCAATAAGAAGTCTGAATCAAACTACTCATGTCCAAGGTGACCCAATTGATACCTTCACACATCCCCACAAACAAAACATGACACAAACAATGGTTCCTTCAACTGTCCCATTTTCAAGAAAGTCTATTGATAAATGTTTCCTACACATGCACACACACACACACACACTAAGTAGTTACAAAACAACAGCAAATGTAATTGAAATTCATAAATACCCTTTTTGAAAAAGAAAAGTGCATAAACATTTTTAACAGCCAGTTCTTAAAATGTTTGTATTAATTCAAATCCATGTAGGAAAAAATACTATTCTTGCACATTTGCTCTGTGCTCATGAATTAATATAATCCAAACAAAGCTTGTGCATTTTTAACTGAGATCCTCATTAAAATAACTATAGAACACTGCATATGTTTTCATTCTAGCATTTCATCAAAGCAGCTACAGCTTCTCTCTTTAGGATATAATAATTTTATTTGGCCAAAAGAGAAAAGTAAAGACAAAAGTAGCTGGCATAGATGATTCTATTTCAATTACTCTTTGTTTATTGGTTTGCTCATTCATTGTTTAATATGGCATATGGGAGCAACTATGTAGGAAGAACAAAATTATTGCACTGACACCACACCACCCCCAAGAATTCTATGTCTTTCATGAAATTTTCTTTTATTTCTCAAATTCCCAACATTGGTTGAAAGATTGAGTATCCCTTATCCAAAGTGCTTGAAACTAGAAATGTTTCAGATTTTGGGTCTATTTATTTATTTATTTGGAATATTTGCATATACATAATGAGATAACATGGAGATGGGAACCAAGTCTAAAGCTGAAATTCATTTATGTTTCATATGCACCTTATACACAAAGCCTGATGGTAATTTTATACAATATTTTAAAATAATTTTGTGCATTTAACAAATTTGGTGTATGCTGAACTCTCAAAAAGCAAAAGTGCCACTATCTCAGCCACCCATGGAAAGTGTTTTGTATATTGGAGAATTTTGGATTTGGGTTTTTTAGATAAGGGATACTCAACCTGTAGTAACTTAAATCTTCAATTGAGCCTTTAGAAATATAGTTTAGACAACAAACATAAGAGTACCAAGTGTGAATGATTTTCAGTGACTTGCTCACTATGATGCTATAAATTTAGGGACTGAAGGAAAACTTTACTCTGCATAATTCTTATTTCAGGTCAGTGCCTTCATCCCTTTTCCATAGCTACACCACTCATACAAGAGATTTACCTCACCTTTTTGCAATACTACCATATATAGAGTTCACTAAAATGACAAGAACCACTTGTCCTTCCTTCAGTTTTTTTTTGTCCTTTCTTCCTTCTGTTCGTCAGTGAAATAGATTTTTTTTAAATGTGTGCACATTCTTCTTTTCCATTCTCCACATAACAATTAATTATTTAATTATCTTCTCCAGCTGGGCACCTTATTCCTATTTTTAATGGATTTTCTCTCTGTGGTTCTCTCTGGGTCATTTTATTAGAAATCTGAAGCAAAAAAATCTGTTAACTTCCAGTCAAGATGTGAACATAAATTTTTGCAATCCTTGCAGCTGCTACCTATGTGTGTACTGTTCATTTTTGCTCATTTTCCCTTCCAGACATTTCATTTTGTTCTTCCTTTTCTTTCTACCATTTCTAAAACTATTTGCAATTCTGTATTCCCCGTCATATTAAGAATACAATTGTATTAAAGTCAGTATTACAGTAGATACATACCAGCAAGATATGTTCATTTGATTTCAGAAAAATATACTGTAGTTTCAAATTTCAGTGGCAAATCCCTACCAGCAGATGTGGCATGAATCTGAACAGTGACCACAACTTTGTAGCTGACATGAAGATGATGGCTGAAACAGGTGAACTAGCAGTACCAGTTGAGTC
>CM034706.1:145652885-145665411 GCA_020142125.1 Phrynosoma platyrhinos
TTCCAAATAATCTCTACTCCTAACCACTGACCTTTTTTATCCTTAAAAATTCCTCTTGAATTCCATTGGTTATGTATATACATAATTACTCCTTTTTTCTTTTTGTCTGCTGATGCTACATATTCTTATTTTTTTTGTTCCTAGCTAATCTAACATCTTTAACTTTAATGTGTCATTCTTGCATGCAAATTACATCACATTTTTGTTTTCCTAAGAACAAAAAGACTTTCTTACTTTTTCTGGTTAGTTCATTCCTTTAATATTCAATTTCAGTATTTTCATTTTGGTAATTTTTCTCACTTCTCTACCTTTCCTCTCCCCTTTTCAAAAAAAAGAGTTTTAATTTATCTTGAGAGAACAATGGGGAGAAATCTTTCCTTTTCCTTTCTATCTCTTTATCTATTCAATCTATCTTTTCAATCTCTTTTCATCTTCTTTCAGTTCCTCCTCCTCCTCCTCCTCCTCCTCCTCCTTTTCTTCTTCTTCTTCTTCTTCTTCTTCTTCTTCTTCTGTGTCCTAAATTTCCACTTCTGTTTCTTTATCTTTCCTATGAGCTTCTTGCAATCTGGTCTCTTTCTGTACTTTTCCTTCTTGGGGCTGCTCTCTTTTTCTCCTTTGATCTCTTTTCTATATTTTTTTCCAAAAGTGACTTGTCTTTTCTATTTTATTTAGTCTATGTCTTTTTTTGTTTCCATGTAAGAGATAGCCCCTCAATTTCTTCCCACCAGAAAGGTAATCCATAGACTTTCAATTGATCTGTCAGAAAAGCATAGTCCCGTCTCAGTTTCAAGACCTGTCCTGGAACATCCTTAAAGATACAAATCATCCTGCCTTCTATCATTAAGTCTTTTTTGTAGCTCTGCTGTAATATGAGGTTTCTTGTTTGTTTTCTAATAAAGTATACTATCACATCTTGATGCAGGTTTTTCATCCTTGCTGCTTTAGAATTGATCTGATATAACCTGTTTAGTCCCCATGGGAACTGTTCTTCTGGTTCTAACATCAATCTTAATAGTTTATATAAATTTTGATTGCTCTTTTCCGGTATCCCTCTAAGTTTAAGATGGTTTTCTTTCTGTTTAATCTCCATCTTAGTCATAATTTCTTCAGTTTCTCTTTGGTTTTTGTGACATTCCTTCTATTTTGCTTTCCATCTGTTTTGCATTACTTTCCAACTTTCCTATTTTGTTTGTGATTTTCCCTATGTCAGCTGTTATCTTTTCTAATGTTTGTTTCATATCTGTCATCTCAGATTTGATCTCTTGTTTCACTTCCTGTTTCATTTCCAATTTCAATTTCAGATTATCTTCTCTCATCTCCTCCCATATTCATCTCATTTCTTCTAGCATCATCTCATTTTGATCCGATAATTTTATAGGTTCTATTGAGGGTCTTCTTTGATTTATTGTCATTACTTTTGCACTTGTTTTTCTTCCTGCTGCCATTTTGTCTATTTAAAATGATTTTACTTCCTTGGTCTATTATCAAATATCAAGTATCAAATTTTCAAGTTTTATCTCCTTGACTAAATATTAAATATCAGATATCACATTTATCGAGTCCTATCAGAATTATTAAAGCATTCACTTTATACTAATCACTCTTTTTTCTTTTAACAACTCTCACCAATTGTTTTGCTCCCTTCTTTAATCTTAGCCAAATATTGACTAGCACTATAGTACTAGCACTATAGAATAGTAAAAAATAACCAAAGAGAAAAGGGATCCCAAAACTAATTTATTGTAATAATTCTTTTGCCCATTAGGTGTCACCCTTTCATTCCTTTTCCTTCTTCTTCCCACTTATCCTTCCCAGACTAAACAAACAATCACCACTGTATATTGAATGATCTCTTATCTGTCCAGCTGGCATGCTCAAGGACATTTTCTGGATAAATTTGTTGTTTCAGCCTAGATTTTTTGGCTATTATTTAACTCTCAATATTCACAATATAGAGTTGATCCTATACCCCTTTCAAAATTAAACAAATAATAGTACAGTAAAAATTTCAATATATTACACCACTTCAATTATTTCTTCCTTCTATTAATTGCTGTTTGTTACTATTAATTACTTTTATTTGTTACTATTAATTACTTTTATTGGTTACTATTGTTTCTTTTCCCCTCTTCAGTTTCTATCACTTGAATATCCTTCTCTTTCTTTTTTTTCCTCAAAAATCCACAATATCTGATTAACAAAAATAATCCAATTCTTATAGTCTGTTCTTAGTATTTCTTCTTTTTATAGTCCAAATTTAGCAGTTCACTCCAGCTAAGTTTCAAAATGACAGCTCAGTTCATATAATAAGTCAGTTAAATTCTTATAGCTGTTGATTCAGTGGTTCACATTTATTGTATTTTCTTTTAGTAAGTCAAGGTTTTCCAGGCATTCACCTCAGTCAGTTATACTCCCATATCTTTTAGGAGTGATTTTAGTTTCTTGTTAGCACAGATTCGTTAATCCAATTAGTTTTGTAATCCAGCTTCAAAAACCACGATAGAGCATAATATCCTCATCTGGTTGTCTTACCCTTAAAATGGACACAATTTACACTATTTCTGGCAGTCTGCAAAGGCCCAAAGTGTCTATTTAGTATCTTCCCATCTCCTCTATCTCTCCACTTCCTTATTACAGACACTTCCACTGATTGATCTTAGGATCCAAGCTTAAGTTTGAACTGTCAATCTTTGTCTAGTAAAGAGTTTTTGTAGAGGGTACCTTATTCAGCTGTGTTTGCAGCTTCCCCCCCCCCACTTACTTTCTCCCTAGTTAGATGGAGTGGCGCCAGTGCTTATGCCTAAATAGGCTTCCTGCTGTGGATGTGGCTTGCCCTCCAAGGCTTAGACTCCCCTTCTGCACTTCCCTCAATCTCCACTTTCTCCTTTCTCCACTTTCTCCTTCCAATTTGAGAGCTCTGGAGTTGGTTTGATCTTGGCAGTGGGCCCCTCCATTTTGCCCTTTATCAGGGGGAACAAATTCCCTCACTCCTGATTCTCTGGAGCAAAGCTTGTCCCCACTGCGGGTGATCATCATCTAGAACAATCTTAGATGACAACCTTTGCACCTGCCATGCTGCTGGAAGTCCTCATCATACAACACCTTAAGTGTGTCATGCAGGGGGAGGAGGAGGGGATGCCAAGCTAGGTTGGCCTCCTCCTGTGGTGGGACATGGCCTCCCTGATGGAAATAGCTCATTTAATCAATTTATGGTGATTTGCAATGGATGATTGATTTATGATGACAGCTGGTGATTTATGGACTTAATAACCAATATGATCAATTACAGGTGATGATCTCTGAATGATTCATGACATTATTTATGGCTTGATTTATAATGTGAGTACTGATATATGATTGGCTTAGGAAATGATTTATGACATGATTTATGACATGATTTATGATATGGGCATACACACATATGTCAAACAGGTAACAAACAATACGATTAATTTATGGCTGTCAAACTCTGATTTATGACCCCTGTGCAGATAAATAAAATTGTGGCCTTTTATTACCAACATGAAGACAAATGGGCTCCTTTGTACTGGCGCAATGAAAAGCCTTGCTGAAAAGGGCCCTCCTAAGCTAGGTGTGTTCAGGAGGGGCAGTGTTTCCACATGTATAAGTTATCAAGTGATAACTGCTATGTTGTGAAAAGCAGGCATAAATATGCAATCCTATATTTATTTCCTCAGAATTAACCCCCATTTAATTCCCTTACTGTCAGGTGTGTACAGTTCAGCTGTGAACTGAAATAATCTTGAGTTTCATATCTGTTATCTCTCTTAAAAAAAATATAGCCCCCTAGGGAATGTTCCCCAAAAGCAGTTAGTTAAAACTAGATCATGTATTTGGACTGAACAAATGGTGTGTTAGTGTGTGTGTGTGTGTGTGTGTGTGTGTAGTCAGTGGTAGGGAGAGACCATTGAACATTGAAATACTAATGTCTGCTCTGTTTCCTCCACTCGGTTACTTGTTGAGATTGTGACATTCCACAATTACCACCATAATTATTTACTTGAAATGTGCAAAAGTTTGCTTTGGATTGCATATTACAGTTTTGTATACAGCCAAACAAAGATGCTACAAATGCTCTTGTAGTGAATATTAATTTTGATAGCCTTTTTTTTTTCTTGTGGAGAAGAGAAATTTTGAATGCGTAGTGATCTTGCTAGCAGCAGATGGACATGCAAAGTTGTTCCAATGACTCCTTTAAAGAACCTCACAGAAAGAAGAGGCAGATGGCAAAGCAAATTGTATTAATTTTAATAAAAGCTTTCATTTTCTCTGATTTTAGCACTGGCAAATAGTGAGTCACCTAACGGGCAGATGATTAAAATGTAGTTTTCTTATGGCTCGACAGCTTAAGGGGCTGGCATTGGATATTTAGCCTTTGGCACATGAAGCTGTCACACTGAATGCTGCTTAGGCCTGGTGATGAGTAATTACAATTATCTGATGGCTGTTTTGGTGGCCTTGATAGTGTATGCTCTTTCTTTGGTTTCTGAACAAGGTTTGCTCACATCTAGAAGAATGTGGATGGCATTCTCAATACTAGCAAGCAAAGCAATCAGGAAAATTCTGAGTTCCCATCCAAAGAAAGGGAAAGCACTGTAGAAAAATCTAGGGAGAGGTCAGGTAGTCATGGTTTGGGTGGGAAGAGGTAAGACATGTGGTCAGATAGCCAAGCAGTAAAGAGATTGTCCCAGTGCTCCATCCTCTCAATACAACACACCCAACATAGACCCCAAATTTAATGCACACTAATCATTTTATCCAAATAAAATGCAAGACTCAAATATTAGGTAGCAAAAGGAAAGAGAGGCTGGAATTAAAAAAAATGTTTTTATGATAAGGATGGTTTTGCAACAGTCTGTGAAATACTTTTGCTAGTCTCAAAAGAGTAGACCACAGAATCAATGGAACTGCATTGACTTACCAAGTTCTGATTGACTCACTGGATCTTCACTAGTTTTGACTAACAAATGGATTTAATACTTTTAATACTTCTATGATACTGTAAATATTACATGACACACTATGCTTTTCATATGATTGTTTTGAGAACCCAGGGACTTGTAAAAGCTGGCTTATCCCATTGTCATCCACAACAAAACACAAGACACATATCTCCAGATATTCAAAAGATGGTTTAGGCACAATTTGTTTTGGGTGCTCTTCAGGAAGCTTTATAAATAATAAAAGGGCAGCACATAAATACATAATATTACATTGTATAAGACCTTTATTTTATTTGTACAGTGCCTGTAGCCTATACATATCTAGTTAGAATCAACACTTCAGAAATTTCTGAGCCAGGAGTCAGTACCATTTGCTGGGTGCATAGAAACATGTGAGAAAAGTCTTAAAGTTATATTTTCTATGCTGCATGTCTACCTATATCTCTTATGAACAGATGATTAAAAAATGATAACATTCAAGGGCCTTAAAAGCACCCATAGACCAAAACGCACAAGGCTTTTCAACAAATAAAAAGGCTACCTTTTGATCATCTTGAGATATTTCTCTTGTTTCTCTAGTGGATTTCAGTGGATGGTCCCTGGTTTTTGTGTCCTTTGCTTATCTCATTGTGAACCATTCAAGATGGAGAAGAACTCTTTTATCAATGAAGAGAATTCTCTGTTTAATATTTAATAAAAATATTCAGGCTGGAATAGATTATTAGGAGGATCTGTTGTCATTTTCTAAATAAGTATATACTTTTGAGGTTTTATACTAAATATATATACCTTGCTTTATATGTTGATAAAACTGCCTATATATTAGTTCACAAAAATATGTGCTCATCTTATTATAAAAGTATGGAATATTTTATATTATATTATTTGTTTAATTGACTGATTTATACTCTGCCTGTCTTGTGTGGCTGGGATAAGAGGCAGCTACCAAAATAATTAAACAGCTACTATTCCTTCAGTAAAAACACAATAAAATATACTCATCAAAATCAGATTTGACTGTTCATACTATTCAAATTCAAACTGTAAAAAAATTCCTGGATAACAATAAAGAAAATTAGAATAAATGAAGTTCAGTCATATATGAAGAATATGAAATATATGATACTCTTCATTCCATGTGTCCTTCATTTTGTCATCTCTTTTGTACAATTTTTCTATGTATTGCATCCATTGTCTTTTTATTCCTTCCTTATCTTGAAATATGTTATTTTTATTGTCATAGAGCATCCTGGTCCTTGGTTTGATATGTCCTTTAATATCCTGGATCGTGTGAAATAGATCTCTTGTTCTTCCCTTTTTGTTGTTGTCTTCTATTTCTCTGCATTGGTTGTTGTAGTAATTTTCTTTATCTTTCTGCACAAGCCGTTGCACTGTTGCAGTCATAATTCTTAGTTTGTTCCTATTTCCCTTTTGTTTTTCTTCTTGTCTTTTTTTATTGCTTGTAGTGTTTTTCCTGTCACCCATGCTTTTTCTCTTTATTTTTGTTTATTGAAAATGTCTGTCTGCATTTTTATTTTTATTATGTCCCTGGCTTCAGACCATAATTTCTCTGGTTCTTGGTCTATTATGCTTAGTAGTGCAAATCTGTTTCTTATGTTGTGAATAAATTCTGTTGAGATATTATTTAGATCATATTTTGCTATAATCACTGGTTTTGTTTTCTTCTTGAGTCTTACTCTTATATGAGTAATTTGTGATCTGTGCCATAGTCAGCGCCTGTCTAGTCTTGGCCACCAGTATAGAGTTCTGCCAGTATATTACTTCCAAATAGTATGGGGACTAAAACAGGCCCATGAGAGATCCCACAGGCAAACAGCAAAAGGCATGGAACATGGATTCCCCAACCACAGCTTTTGAACCAAGCAGGAACCAATGCAGAAAAATGCCTTCAAGTGATATCCCAACAAAGTGCCACAGAAGAATACTGTGGTAGATTAGACTGAAAATGGCTGGGGGTCTTAGAAGAGCCAGCAGAGTCACAATATTGTCTTCCAGTTCCTCCCTAGGTCATCTATTGTACTAACCAAATCTGTTTCCATACAATCTTGAGGCTTAAAGCCTGGAACTAGATAATCTATCTTTTCTAGCAACTCTATGAGCTGATTAGCCACCATTCCAAATCTACTTTACCGGCCATCAGCCACATTGAGAGGAGGTCTCTTCTGCTTAAAATTGGGGTGAAGGTGCATATCCTTCACCCCAGTTTCCTTTCCCACCAGGTAGCAAGGCTATGATAAGTCACTTTGACAGGATCCTGCTTCTGATTGTCAAGATCTAGTATGCTGGTGGGAGAGGCAGTGGAAACATAATTCTGCTTTACTTTTATTGCCAGCAGAACAGACCTCCATCTGTTGGTGTGGCTGATGCTTAGTAAAGTAGGTTTTGGAGAGCAGTTATGACAGTAGAAATAATTACAAAGTGATCATGAATATAGAATAGTTATACGTCTTTTTGAAACTGAATGCATGCCTATAGTTTTAATCAAATGAAATATTTGTAAAAAAAAAAAAAGTCCCCAAATGCAAGTTAAAAAAATGCACAAAAAATTCTTATAATGTCAGTCAGTAACAGGAAACTTTTGAATTTTTTTATTAATATGTACAAAAACAGAGGAATAGAGACTTGTATCTCTGGATATAAAGTAATATTGAAATCACCACTGTAGTGTAGGCTACAGCAGCAGACCAGCTTCAGAAGATACTCAATAACACTGGTCTCTAATTCTAGGCCTAGTTTCATATATATATATATATATATATATATAATTTACAACAAATATGATTACCCATCTGAAATATCTGGTAGCTTTTTAATTAAATAATGAATGCATACATTTTACAACATTTCAACTGCAATAATACAAGGGGGTATTGCAAAGTAATAATTAACACCCAGAAGTTATTAGGGTATATTGATGAAATTTTGTCAGTGTCTTCATCACCAAGTGACTTTCTATTTTCCCAAAAATGAAAAATCCCTTGCAGGGTCACTAATTTGATAACACAGATGATGACATTCATGAAGTGGAAGAGTGGTTTAAGGCACAATCTGCAGATTCCTACAATAACATTATTCAGAGGGTCAAGAAATGCTGGGAAAAATGTGTAAATCTAGATGGTGACTATGTAGAGATAAATTAACATCTACAAATAAAAACAAATTTTCTGTCAAAAATTTTTAAAGGTGATAATTAAAACTTGACAATACCCCCTTGTATATCTCTACTTCTACCCACCTGTGATAAGGAAAAGATTACCTGTGCTTCAATGTTCATCTTTATAATAAATTACCCAGGAATGGTATGGTAAAGTGAGTTTCTGTAACTACTGACGTGGGTAGATTAGTGCTATCTCTGTGTTTATTAGGCCTGTTATTTGAAAGGTTAACAAAAACATGTGCCCCACAGAGAATTCAACACCACACAGCAGCTTAGAAAATCCACACAATAACGCATGTTAGAATCTCCTGTTTGGAAGTGAATTATTACAGAAATATGCCATTCAGCCATAATAATGGCTCAGCATGCAGAGTGTTATTCCAAGAAAAGAATACATACATGTGAACGATTGCAATTACCTGATTTATGGATTCTGTTATTATGCAGTGTCTTCACATTACGTTTCCAGCTTCACAAGCAAACATTCAGTTTTCCCAGGGGTTTTCACATGATAGGACAGATTTTGCTTATGTACTAAAGAGAAATTATTTATGCAACTGGTTGGAATAGTGCTTTGCTGGAAACCTTTGCAGAAAAGTTAAATGGTCTAGGTATACAGAAATGGCCATCATACATTTTACTTTCTGTATGATAAGATTTTCCTCATCAGATGAGAATAACAGTAATAATTATTATTATGTGCTAAATGCTAAAAGCAAACTAGATGCAGTATGGATAGATAAAAAGAAAGCAGAACCATGCATACTGATAATGATATTAGGGTGAATAGATATTTTCAGTTCCATTCCTTTACTGTTCTGAAACAACCTAAAGGCACACAACAATAAAAAAATTGTTCTGACATTCCAGTATCCATTTTTTCTCTCACTCTGGTTGATTTGACTTTGGTTGGTTGACTTTTATTCCAGACATTGAGACAGAAGTCACCAGCAAAGGGTTTTTGCTAGAACTGAAAATTCCAGTCCCAACCATAGCTTTAAAAGGTAAGTTATCCAGCCCCCATTCCTGACTGTTTGCACTTGGCCTCTGATCCTGATCAAAGCAAATGCTAATGGTTCTTTCTTCCTCCACATACCAGAATTGTTGTAGCAAGGATAAAGTCATAAAACTATAAACCCATTCACTCTGCTTATCATTCACTCCCCTGCTATTTCCCATACACAGGATCCACACATAATTCATGCATATATTTCAGTATCAAATTTTCCGCCGCAGCGTGTGCCCCCGGAGCGCCGGCTGTGCGGAGGGTGCACTTTCCCTGACTTCTGAAAAGAGCACCAATTCAGCGCTCCTTTCAGGGACGCCACCGGTGCGCTGCGGTGTGGATGCCACGGTCCCACGGTGCACGGTCCCAGGGCTTCCCGAACGCCCTGGTCTGCTTCCCCCCATAGTTTCTAGCAGAGCCTTCTTTTGCTTTCAAGCTGGGGCAATCTAGACAAGGCATCTGCCAACACATTTTGCTTTCCTGGAAGAAAAATTACGATTGAAATTTAAAGAAGTAAAATTCCTTGGCTCACTGACTCTGCTTTGGGCTTAACTTTCTCAGGGTCTGCAATGCTTTTAAGTTACAGTGGTCCATCAAAGGCATGAGGCACACCTTCCAGAAATTGGCACCAATTCTTCAGGGTCCACTTGATTGTGAAAGCTTCCCTTTCCCAGGTGGGCCAGTCCAATTCCATCCCCTGAAACTTTTTTGACAGATAGGCTCACAGCCTTAATTCCCCATTTGAAACTCTGTATTAACACAGCTCTCAATGCCACATCACTAGCATTGGCCTGTATGATAAAAGGCTAATCTGGGTCCAGGTGTATTAGGATGGATTCAGTGCTAAATAACTGGTTTAATTTTTCAAATGCCTCCTGACAGTGTCCACTTGACATTTGTGGATGGTCTGAGTTCCAGTAATCTAGGGCCCTTTGGGTGGGTCTTAGTTTTCAACAGATCAGTGATGGGCATATCTATTTGGGCAAAGTCAGGGACAAATTGCTCATGGAAGTTTGCAACCCCCCAAAAGCTCTGCACCTGATTCCAGGTCCTGGGTGGAGCTCTGTTTAATTCCCTAGGTGGACACACAGAAACCCAAGAAATCCAATTTGTCTGCATGGAAGTTTTGCTTTGATAGCTTGACATACAATTGATTGTCCAAGAGGAGTTTCAGTACCTCCCTTACCAACTTCACATGAGAAGGTCCTGAACGTAGATCAGGACATCATCTAGATAGACCAGGGCCACTTCAAATAATATTGTGCATTATTTAATTCACTAGTCTCATGAACAAGCCTGAAACTTCCAACAGCCCAAATGGCATCACTAAATATTCAAATGTCCAAGCAGGCAATTAAATGCATTTTTCTGTTCATCCCTCTCATGAATCCACACTTGGAAATAGACATCACTTAAGTCTAATTTGAGGAAGATCCTGCCGGTGAATAGTCTCCCTAGCATATCTTTCATAAGTGGGAGGGGCTATTTATTGGTATTACGTAGTCCATTTAATTTCCAGTAATCTATGACTAATCTCAACAACCCACCCTTCTTTTCCCTGAAGAATACCAAGGCTGTGAACGTGGAGGTCAATGAGTGAATAAAACCTTTACCCAGATTATTTTCTATAAATTCCTTGAGGGTCCTCATCTCAAGGGGTCATCAACTACAACTTTGGCTTGGGGGGTTGAGCTCCTGGCTCCAACTCAATAGCACAGCCTGTCTCCTGGTGGGGAGGGAGCTAGTCACACTCCTTTTCCTCAAACACCTCTGCCATGTTTCTGTAGATGGGGGGGTAGCCCAGGTGGTCCTCCTGGATAGCTTTACCTGCTAACTCTTGCCAGGAGTATAGCCAGATTAGCACATCACCACCTTCCCTTTTGGATTCAAGTTGGGTTCCCAGGTGT
This sequence comes from Phrynosoma platyrhinos, assembly GCA_020142125.1. Taxonomy (NCBI): domain Eukaryota; kingdom Metazoa; phylum Chordata; class Lepidosauria; order Squamata; family Phrynosomatidae; genus Phrynosoma; species Phrynosoma platyrhinos. The sequence goes on from CM034706.1 coordinate 145,663,941, forward strand.
GTTTTCTACACATCAGATCAATGAAAATCAGTTTTCCCAGCCTCCACCAAATTCTGGGGTTGTGGAACTGCAGCCAATCTATCCCCAGGATCAACTGGTAGCTCAAAATTGGGCCCACCACAAACTTGTTTCTTTCCCAGTGTTCCACATCCCAAGCCACACCATCCCAGTTTTCTCACTTGTGGGCATTCCCCCATGGGGGAGCCATCTATCTGCTGGAAGGTGATGGAGTTTTCCAGTTTCATGGTGCCTAATTTTAGTTCTGTGACTACATCCAAGTTTATAAAACATCAGGTACATCCTGAGTCTATAGCAGCCACCATGTCCATACTTCCTTCCCCCTTTGGATCTACCAGTTTGATTCGCAGGGTGTACAGGGAGATTCCTCCTTTCACCGTTGGGGTGAAGTGGCTTGGGTCTGGTGCCTGCCATCTGCCACTGTCTGAGGCAGGCTTGAGCAGTTTCCTGACAGTTCTGTGTTGTCCTTTGACTCTGTGGTGTCTGGTGTTCCCTTGGGTTCTGTGGCATCTCAGCTGGCCTCCTTGAGTGCCCAACCACCCAGCCCAAGTGCTGATTGTTCCCAGGCGGGCTTGGGTGGGCACCTTCCTTGTTGCAGTTCCCCACTGGTGGGCCTCTCAGTCGGTGCAGTCAGCTATCCGGTGCCACATCTTCACACATGCCAGACAAAGTCCCAATCTCAGTTGTCATTCTTTCCCTGGTTCTCAGCCGCTTGCCCCTTCTCACTGTCATAGGGGCTCAGGTTTTTGTTGGTCCCTTTGCCTGCTCCCCTTCTGCACTTTCTGGTCAAGTGCATGTCTTCTTTCAACATCTTGCCTTCCCCAGCAAATCAAATCCATTCCCTCATGGTCCAGGGATTGTCTCTCAACAAGCCCCACTCTAGAAGGTCTGCTCACAGTCCCTCCTTGAACTACTGCAAATTTACAGTCTCAGGCCACTCTGTAATTTGCGAGGGCAGCCCGCGAAATTTCACTGCATACTTAGTCACTGAGCGAGCACCTTGCTGCAGCATCATCAGCTTGGACTGGGCCCAAGACCTCTTCCTGGAAAAGGTCTTCAAATCAGATCAGAAGGACCACCATGAACACCTGCAGATCTTGTAGTTCTGCTACTCCTCCATCATATAGCTGTACCAAACAGTCTGGTGCTTTATCTTTCAGGCGCGCAGCCACACGTCTCACTTTGGCTCCTTCACTAGGGAAGGTGTGTCCACACCCATTCATGTGTCCAGCCACCTGGGACAGGAAGTAGGAAAACTGGCTTGCCCTCCCAATGAATCGTACCTCCAGGTGTTGGGCTGCCAGGTCCTGGATGCGATGGACTGGAGCTGGGGTAGTCACAGGAGTTTGTGGAGCTATCACTCCCACTAGAGGTTGGCCAGCCCCTAAGGCTGCAGGGTCTGTGTCAGTGCAGGGGATGCCCCTGCAGCCCCTGCTCCACTGTGGGATAACTG
>CM034706.1:145707245-145719388 GCA_020142125.1 Phrynosoma platyrhinos
TTTCCTGGGTTAAAAAGTAGTCTTATATGCCAGAAAATACTGTACTCTTTACACCCTCAATAATTTTTCCACTCTGTCATCAACATTTACAGAAGGGGACATTCCATTGAGGTTTTAGGGGAATTTTTTTCCCCCAGTTCAGAATCCGCTATGGAACTGAACAAAATTTACAGGCAGTCATGAAATTATTGTACCCCTCCCCAACTGAAAAAATGTTTTGTTTCAAGCAACTTTTTTTAAAAAACAAAAACTAATTGCAAAAGTTCAGTGAATACTGCTCTACTGAGATTTTGGGGGCCTGCTTTTTTGCAATCAAGCAATGAAATGGGCAAATCAAAAAACAGGCATTAGTACAAGAGTATTTTTTTTTTAAAAAAGAAACTTTCAAAAACTTGGTTCATCATTTTTGATACTGTTGTTTCTGTCTCCCACTTTTTAAATATATTTTTTTGCTCCTCAACTCTCTTGAGGGGGCATCCCTTTCAAATATTTTTCTGCTAGATTTTTTTTCTTTTAAAAGACCTTTAACTGCAAGATATTTAATGTTCCTGACTAGTATTCCCCCTCTTGTGCAATACAATGAATATGAAATGGTCCAACCACTTAACAAGAAGATGTGGTGGCATCTGAAGAAGAAGGAGGAGGAGGAGGAGGAGGAGAAGGAGGAGGATTTGGAATGAAAAAATAAATGTATGTGTCATTTCTTTCCTGTTCACACTCAAATGCCATTTTTGAAAAGTGGCTGGCTGAGTGCAGCTGAGACCCGGGCTGCAGCCTGGTTGTAGTTGCCTGGCAGCAGCAGCATTAATTTACATGCAATAATACCCACTATTAATTCAAAAGATGACTGTATCCCATTGGGGATAAATCACATTAGTTTTGGGGCAATAAACTCCTAAAGATTATAGATTATTTATGGATACTAGTCATGCTAATCAAAATGGAACAACTGAAGTGAAAGACTATATGGACCTTTAGACTTCCTCAGAAATTAAATTCTTACTAACCAAGGCTAAGGATATACAGCATATTTTCTACTAAGTAGTCATAGGGGGGAAGCAGACGAGCTAATTGGGCTGTTTTGGGGTTGACCTGAAGGCACAGTCTTTACATGACGCATGCTGAAAAAGCGCCCCCTACTTGACTTTTCCAGTGAAAGTGCGCTTTAAAAAGGAGCCACTTTTTTCCGCTCCTTCCCAAAACATGTGCACTTTCAACAGGACATCGGGATGCAACGACGGAGGTTCACCCAAATAAAAGCTGCCCTCGGCAGTGTGGATGCACATGTACAGGTGCGCTGCAGTTTGAGCTGCCCTTGGGGAGCATGCACTCTTTGAAACAAGCCTCAAATTAAAGTGTTTTCGAGGGTTCAGGTGTGGGCGAACCGATGCAGGGGCCATGTTGCCTCTGCACACGTGTGCATGTGCTGGAGAGAACAGAGAGAACAGGGAAAAAAATTAAAGCCACCGCTGCCGCCCGGGAAAAGGCAAATTCAGGTCACACTTTCTTTCCCATCTGCTTAGCCCCTATTGTTACTGTTATATCTCTTTCCTCCTCCTCCTCCTCCTCCTCCTCCTCATCTACCCTGAACCTTTGGACTAAAGTGCATTGCATATTTAATTAGAATCAAACCATACATCTGTGATGGATCAGCACTTTGGACACCTTTTTATTTCCAGAGAATTTTTTTAAAGTCACTGTGATGGTTTTTCTTTAAAAAAAATGTAATGTGTGAGGTACATTCACATGAGTTATTCAGGCAGGCAGCTAATCAGGGCCATTATATTTTATGAATCTTTGTAAATGGCATCATCGTGCATTGATGGCAAAGAAACAAAAAAGCTTAGCTTTGCACTGCTAGTCAATGAGCCATCTCTGTGGGATTCTAAAGTGAGATTTAAAATACCAAGAAAATGCTGTAATAAACAGAAGCCTGGAGCCACTTTGTAAAATATATACTCAGCATTCTAACAACCTGAGGCTGCTTTGCACATTCTGATTAACAGCAACAAACAGGTGTGCTTCTACTTTTTTGCAATTCAAAGTGAGATGCAGAGAAAGAATCTGCCATTTTCTCTGTGGTCACTGACTGGGAACTCTATCATCTATCTATCTACCTGCCATCTATCAATAACCCTTTGGTTCACTTTGGCCCTTAAAGCCATACACAGTAAAATCCAGTAAAATAACAAGAATTTTAAATATAAAACATCCATTACAATTAGGTCAAAAACATTTTAAAAGTCAAGTCCTCATGAAACAATACGTTTTTTCTTCCTTTGAAAGTTTTAATAGGAAGTCAACCTGACTTTCTTGAGGAAGCTGTTTTAAAACCAAGATACTGCTGCAGCAAAGACCTTGGCTTCTTTACCTACCTAGTTTGCTCTTGATAGTAGGACACACAACAGGGCTTCAGATAAATCTTCAAATGAAAGATTGACTCATATAAGAGATGGTCTTTCAGATATCCTGGTTCCAAGTCATTTAGGGTTACACAGTTCAAACAGAACACCTTTAATATGGCTGTTTTAAAAAAAACTGGAAGAACCCAGTTGAGGTGGTTCACAATCTATGGGGGGAAGCAGACGAGGGCGTCCAGGATGCCCTGGGCCGGTGCGCCGCGGGGCCTCAGCCTCCGCACCTCGGCGCACCGGTGGCGACACTGGAAGGAGCGCTAAATCAGCGCTCCTTCCTCAAGACAGTGAAAGTGCGCCCTAAACGCGTAGGGCGCACTTTCGCTGTCTTTTCCACCGCAGTGCATGTGGTCGCTGCGGTGTGAGGTCATCCCCGGAGCGCCGGCCATGCCACCACCCGCCATTATGATATTGATTATTGTTGTTATTACTTGTTTTTGGGGTTTTCTTGGCAAAATCTCCACAGGGGTTTTGCCATGGATTTTCTAGGACTGAGAGAGTGTGCATGCATATTTATTTTTATTTTTTAACATTTTTTAATTTTTATTTATTTATTCATTTATTTGTTTATTTATTTTTGGTGCTTCGGCCCCCCAATTGTCTGAGGGACAGCAACCCGGCCCCCGGCTCAAAAAGGTTGCCTACCCCTGCTGTAAACAGAGGACAGCTAGAGAGTTTAATAAACAGAGTTGAACAAAATAACTATTACAGGAAAGAGTAAATGAAAAAAAAAAAACAATTGATTTGGCCGATGGACTTAGTACTAAGTGGAATCATTCTTTCTAAATTTGGATCTTCAGTAAAAAAAGATTGTGTGTTTTGACTTTGGATTTCGGATTTTGGAACTTCAAATCTACTGGTTCTATTCCTCATTGCCTTTTCTTAAATTGAATCACTGGGTCTTAAATTCGGATCATCTAAAATCAGAACATAACAACTGGACTGGAATCTCCTACAAAGGGAAACTCTGCTTTTTAAATTAGTGGAACTGTATTCCTTAAAGTTGGTTTAGCCTAATTGGGACAGTGGATCTGATCTTCAAATTACCTGCAAATTGGAAAACTACTTCGACTTTGGAATATATTGCAATACACTGGAATATTTTGGACTAGATTTGATCTATTTATAAACCATTTGGTCTACATATAATTGGGACTACAATTTTTGCTTTTTGGTAAGCTGAGAAGTGGAACCTCTAAAGATTGGAATAGAATGGATCACCTAATAATTGGGATAAAAAATTCTTTTTGAATTTAGAAATATTTACAAATAAGAAAATTCTGTAATTGTTTGATTGTATTAATGCTAATTTAGGTGGGGGAGGAAGTGTGAAGTAGAAATTAATAAGGTAATTGTTCCCTAAAAGTAGAGGTGGAAAAATCTTCTTATGAAAATGGCAGGGATAGTCAAATCTTAGGGCCTCTACAGATGGGCAGCAGTGGGCTGCCCTGAGAAGCTATGTATTGGGACCGAGGCTGCTCCATGCCTCAGCCCCGATCCAGTAAAATAGCGCTCCTTTAAGGGAAGCCAAAAGGGGTGCCGGAAGAGACGCTGGGTGCCTCTTCCATACTTCTTCTGGCTCAGCATGTCCGGACACTGAGCTGGAAGGATGTCATTAGAGTGCCTGCTGTTTGCAACTTTGTGAAGCAGTATCAGAAAGAAAATAATGGTGACATTGAGAACACCTGCACAGGACAGATAAGGAATTAGGGTGGATAGCTTTGTTTATACATGCTAAGTAGAAAGACAAAACAGGATTTAATTTATTCATTTATTATTTAGTGCTGACAAAAAGGAATAGAGTGGCACCTACTGGAAAGTGATTGAATTAGAAATAATATTACATATTAGAGATCTACCCAGTAACTTGAGGGTTGAGATAATAGTAAACTTATATTAGTAAATTCAATTGTGTAAGGAAGTAAAATCTGGGTATAAAAATGGCTATAGAGATAATTTCTTGGATATCTGATCTCTAGAGACAAGTGGTTTTTGTGTATGTCTGGGTGTTAAAACACTAAACGCTCTACCAGTTCAGTCTGACCCATCTAAGAAAATGTCCTCAAACAAGAAAATAATGGTTCAAACCTCCCTTTGCCACAAAGGAGACCTTCTTTGGAACCACTATAAAATCCACTGAACAAAATGATACTACAATGCTGGATGAGATAAGGAAAATAAAGGAGGAATTGAAAGAGGATAATGCTAAATTGATAGAAGGCATAAGAATGGAAATAAGGACCAAGATTCAAAAGAGATGGGGGAAATAAATTGTTCCCTGGATAAGATAAATAGACACATAGTAAAAATTATTGGTAAAGTGGAAAATTTGGAAAGTAATTTGAACCAGCTTGAAAATAATGCTGTGCAAATGGAGACCAGACTAAATAAATTAGAAGATGAAAGCAGAGAGGATAAACAGATGCTGATAAGACTTGAAACTAAACAAAGACAAAACTGTCTTAAACTGCATGGCATTCCAGAAAAAGAGAATGAGAATTAGTACAAATTCTTATATTCCCATCTTGGCTGAATATGTTGATGAGTTGGTAGAAATGTTTCCATGGGAAATTGATACACTCTTCCACATTTGTTCCAGGGTAGTGAAACAAAGGAACTTACCCAGGGATATCATGCTATACTGTGTGCATAAACAAACTAGGGATTTAATAATACAGTAATGTTTCAGGAAAGAATTGATTATTGAAAGACGAATTATGCAAATTGTTAAAGATATCTTGACCTTTGTACAGCTTTTTGACAGATCAACATAAGCTTTGTGGTATTCCTTTCAGATGGGAAGAAGTTGAAGGGTTGTCATTGACCTGGAATCAAAAAAGATATAAGATATACTCACTGGATAAAACAAAAGAATTTTAGAAGAAAAATAAGATAGAAATTGAAAAATACAGAAAAGATTACCACTCAGAACTGAGATTTTGGAGTGAGAACCAGACAAGTGATGACAAAAGAACAAGGAAAAGAAAACAAAAGGGAAAGAAAACCCAGATAAATTGACAGAAAGTGACAACTCAGATGGAGAGGTGGAAGGAGAGGGAGAGGGAAGAGAGTGAGGTCAGGGAAAATAATTTGTAAGTGATTTCCTATTAAAGACTGTCTCTTTCTTTATCAGGATAGGATATAGGTAATAATTAGATAGGATTCTGTGTTACTTGCTCCTTTGTATTGTCAAATATCAAATTGATTTATTAAGAATATCATATTATATTAGGTATTTTTGTAGACATACAAGAAGAAAAGTAAGTTAAAATGGAAATATTAAGTTGGAATATAAATGGTTTGAATTCAATACATAAACATAGGATGGTTTTTAATTATTTGTCAAAACAAAAATGTGATATTGTCTGTATACAAGAGTATACAGTATAAAAAAGAGTATAAAAATGGGGAAGAAAAATATATAACTAATAAAAGACTGGGTAAAATTTATACATCCTCAAGCAGTAAAAGAAAGAAATGAGTGACAATTTATGTGAATGAACAAACAGAATCCAAAGAAATCTATAATGATAGAAAAGGTCATATTTTGGAAGTCCAAATCAAAAATAATGGGGAAAAGATATTATTGCTGGGAATTTATGCACTACAAAGTAAGTAATTTAATTTTTATGAGGAATTGCAAAAACTGTTAATAGAGGAGACATTTGATAACATAATCATGCTAGAAGACTTTAATGGAGTTATCAAACCGGAATGGGATAGAAATTCAAGTAAAATCATAAAAGAGAAACATGGAAAGCTACCCAAATCTTTTTTGACACTTGGAGATTTTTATATATAAATATTAGAGAATGCACCCACTTCTCAGATAGACATAGATCTATGGCTAGAATTGATTTAATATTAGTAACTGCAACAATAACAAGATCCTTAAAGGAAATTGAAATTATGCCTAGATGGCTATCAGATCATAATCCACAAATTTTGAAACTAAAAGAATGTAATAACGTAAGGATTGGGGCTAAGTGGAGACTGAATACTAACCGTTTGTTAAATGAAGAAATAATTAGGGACACAAAAATAGTGATATCAATTTTTTTTTAAAAAGAGAATTTCAGGAAAGAAACAGAATTGAATATGGTCTGGGATACAGTGAAAGCTGTATTTAGAGGCTTTCTAATCCAACAAAATGCATTTATTAAGAAAAACAACAGATTTAAAATTGGACCCACTAAATAAGAAGTTCAAAGAGAAAGAAACTTTACTCATTAATAACTTTAGAAATGAGAAAATATCTATGGAGATTAAATGGTTTAAAGACGAAATACCTTGGAGTTGGCAGAAGATCTGGGTAATAGAATGAAAAATGTCAAACAACAAAATTTTGAGAATGCAATCAATCCAGGGAAATGGATCTCATATAAACTGAAAGGAAAATATCAAGGTTAATAACAGAAATAAAGAAAAATGGCAAAATAATTACTGATAAGGAATATATCTTAGAAAATTTCAGAGAATTTTATAACAAAGATGCAAAAACAAAGAATCAAAATATTGAATTTAAGGAGTTTATAGGGAAAGATTTTTTTTAAATTAAATTAAATACAGAAAAAGAAATTAGAAGCTGAAATCTCAATAGAGGAGATAGAAGAAGCGATAGCCAAAAATAAAAGTGGTAAATCTCGAAGACCAGATGGATTCCCAATACAATTTTATAGAACATTTAAAGAAGAACTAAAAGAACCTTTGTTTTTAGTAATTAATAATATTTTAAAAGGGAAGCCACCAGAGACCTGGAAAGAAGCTGAAATAGTATTGATACCAAAAGAAAATAAGACAAATTGGAGCCAGCAAATTACAGGCTCATATCCTTACTTAATATGGACTATAAATTATTTGCAACAATTATGGCCCAAAGACTAAAAAATGTTTAGAGTGTTTAATTGATGTCGACAAATGTGGCTTTCTACCCTAAAGACATATGAAAGATAACATGATATATATATATATATATATATATATATATATATATATATATATTAGAATACTACAAAAATATAATGAAAAGAAATTAGGATTAATTTTTGTAGACATGGAAAAAGCCTTTGACTTAGTAAATTAGACAGCACTAATTGAAATCATGGAAAATATGAATATCGCACCAAATTACAGAAACTGGATATCACAAATTTATAAGGATTAAAAGGCAAAAAGTAATATTAATGGTGATTTTTCAAAACCAGTTGTTATAGAGAGGGGCATGAGGCAAGGATGCCCATTGTCCCCGATACTTTTCTTATTAATAATAGAAATTTTACTAATTAGAGTCAAAAACTCTGAATCAATAAAAGGAGTAAAGATAAAGCAATATGAATATAGAATCCATACTTCTGCAGATGATATAGTAATAAACCTAGAAAATCCACAGAATGATATAAAGATTATAATGGATATTTTGGAGTAATTTGGTGAATATATAAGATGTCAAATCAATAGAAACAAACTAGCAATATTAACAAGAAACATGAAAATTGAAGAGGAAATTTTTTTCAAGTGAAAACAGCGATTAAAATTTTTAAAAAAGGATAAAAAATATAGATAAAGAAAAAAAACAATGGACTATTTGAGAATAATTATTAGAGACTATGGAAAGAAGTTTTAAAAGACTTATCAAATTGGAAAACCTTCCATTTATCATTTTTAGATGGAATAGTAGCTATCAAGATGTCTATCCTGCCAAATATCCTTTTTCTATTTCAAATGATTCCAATTATAACATCAAACAAACCTTATAAAATTTGAGAAAAAGACTTATCACATTTTATCTGGCAAAATAAAAGGCCAAGAATTAGAGTAAAGCTACTTCAAGATGTTCGAGAAATAGGTGAACTGGTACTCCCAAATCTACAATTGTATTCCAATGCATGTATCCTTATGAAGATCCACGCCTGGATGCAATTAGAAAGGATAAAACTTTTAGAAATAAAAGGGGAGGGGTTAAGTTTTGTTCTCCATGAATATCTGGCATATGGGAAAGATAAAATCAACCACATGACTAATAATTATTGTGTGAGGAGAATTTCAGAATTTCAGTGCAAGTGTGGAATAAATACAAAATAAAAATTATACATAGTTTCCCTATGTGAGTATCACCACAAGAGGCCTTATATAGGAAAGAAAGGTTTAGAGAGGATAAATACAGTGGTTTAAATACAGTGAACTGACTAAGAAAATTGAGGGTGAAATTAAACTACAATCTCAAGAAGAATTGGAACAAATAGGATTTGATTGGGGATGGTTTGCCTACAGACAAATGCACAAAAGATTAATGAAGGATATAAAAGAATTCTTAGGAAAGCAAATCGGATTTAGAAAAAAACATTGTGTGGTGTGACAAGCTCATTGGGAAATTATATAAGAAATTATTAGAATTGGAAATGGAAGATGAAATTGTGAAAGATACAATGGTAAAATGGGCCAAATATCTGGGTGATAATATTCAATTAGAACAATGGGAATGGGTATGGATGAAGGGATTCAAATATACAGCCTCTCAAAACATAAAGGAAAATTGGTATAAGATGTTTTACCGATGGCATTTAACTCCAGAGAAACTAGCTAAAATTTACAAAAACAAAACCAATAAATGTTGGAAATGTGGAAATGTGACAGGGACATTTATACACTGCTGGTGAAATTGCAAATAAATCTGATGGAGCAAACAGATAAAAAAAATTGGTAACAAATTAAAGAAACAATTTGTAAAATACTTCACACTGATCTGAATCTAAAACTGGAAAGCTTTTTATTAGAAATTTTTGCTAGTAAAATTGGAAAAAAATATGGAAAGACCCTGTTCTATATGACAGCCATGGCAAGAATATTATTGGAACAAAATTGGAAAACAAAGGCTATTCTGAGTAAAAATGAAACTAGTGGAGATAATAGAGATGGATAAATTGACACAAACCTTAAAAAATAAATCCCTAGTTAAAATCAAAGAAGACTGGAATATGGTATTTGAATATATAAAGGATCAAGGGGTTTTTTACTAATTTAATATATTTTAGATAGGCATAAATATTGGTAAAATTAGGCAATTGCAAAGGGGGATAATATTCAATGTATAAGTTTGAGGACTTAATGGTAATGTATAGTTGTAATAAGTTGACAATACAATATAGGAAACTTAAAGGACCTAAATAAGGGACACAAGAAATGGCTAAATAATTTTGAGAGGAAGTTTTAAGTTTATACATGGTTTTAAGTGTTGTGTGTGTAAAAAATGTTAGGAATGGGATGATGACAGGAGTAAATTGGGGGGATAGTGTTGATTGTTATGTATCCATGTAGGGCGGTACGGTAGTTGAATCTTAGAAGATAGGATGGAATGCATGTTGGTGGTAAATAAAAATAAAAAAGTAATTAAAAATAAAAAAGAAATGGACAGAAGCTGTGGGGGTGGTACATTAACTTTTTGAGTCAACTTCAGCTCAGGGTGACACTCTGGATGAGACATCTCCAAGTCTCCCTGCCTTCCACTGCTCTGTTTATTTTTTTCAGATTTGTGCCCATAACCTATCTAATTAAGTCTAGACATTTGGCACATGGTTTCCTTTCCTGTTTCTCCTCTCAACCTTTCCCAGCATGAATGAGTCATACTTTCTCATGATGTGACCAAAGCCTCAGCCTTTCATAGCATTATTGTTTTTTCTAATGAATTGAGCCTCAATTAATCATCTTGGCCTCCAGGGTATTTCTGGCCTGATTTGCTCAAGGATCCATTTGTTTGTCTTTCTGGATATCCATGGTATTCTCTTCTCCAGCACCAGATATCAATGAGTTTAATTTTTTTCATGGCTGCCCTTCCTATTTCTAGTCTTCTTCTCATCTCTTGACTGCAATCTCCATTCTGGATTGTATTTGATCCCAGGTACAAGAAAATATTTGACTATTTCAATTTCCTCATTGTTGAATTCAAATTTATGTAGGTTCTCCATGGTCTACCACTGTCTTTTCCATTAAAATAGAAGTACATGGGCAGAAAAACAACACTCAAGGGAAGAAGCAGTGTTAACCTACAAACCAACTATTGCAATGATTTTGCTCTTAATGAGTATCTTGTTACAGTTAGAATGTGAATTTTGGCTTAACACCAAAAGAGATAGACTTATATTTACAATGGGTACAAGAATGTTGGTAGTTTCACTGTTAAAACAGGATGACTCTCTACCATGTCTTTCACATTTAGGGACTTTGAAATAACACCTGATACTCTAAAGATAGAAAGAATAGCAATACAGCTTGGGAGACACAAGGAAACAAAATTTAGAAAGGTTAGTGGGGAGGGGGAGGAAGAGGAAGAGGAAGAGGAAGTAAGGAAAGAAGGAAGGAAAGGAAAAAAAGGGAAGGAAAAAATAAGAAGAAAAAAGAAAAGAGGAAAGGAAGGAAAGGAAAGGAAAGATGAAACTGTTGAAGAGAAAGAGAAACATTAAATTTAGCTGATTTATGTAAGGTAGTAGCTGACATGAAAAATAAAAGTGTTGTTAGCCCAACTGCAGCCCTCCTCTTTTGATATCAGAACTGCAATAAAATGGCAATTAAATGGCCATTATTAGGATTACTCCATCATACATAGGCTAGCACTAGGAGTCGCTTGGGCTCTGTTTTTCTGGATGCTCTAAGAGGAGGTGAGAAATGCCAACAATGGGTTGATGACAATGAGTAAACAACTCTGGCAGCCCTGCGCATGAATCCTTCTTGCTTCGGAAATGAGTGTATATCACTCATATTCACACCACAATGTAATCACCTTGGGAAAGTGACTTCAAGGTGATTCAAACCCATTTCAAAGGAAGCACCACCATTTGGCCCTTTCAATACCTTGAATTTTGCCCCAAGGTTGAAGTTCACTATAAACAATGGCACCCTTCCTTTGTTTCTTTGTCTTAATCTAGAAATAGGTATATATGCTGCCATTTGAATAGGCTAGCTCCTCTTTCGCTTGCTAGCCCCCACTTCCCTTGGAAATATGAAGGGGTAGCTGTGTTGGCCATTTAGCAAATTCAAACAAAAATCCACAAAAATTGTGCATTTTGTTGACCAATAAAGGTATTACTGTTTGGTGGATTTTTGTTTGAATTCCCTTGGAAGTGATTGTGTTTCCCTTTTCATCTCTGGACCAGTAACAAGTGGATCAACTATCCATTCAGGTGTAGCATTTCTCTTAGTTCAGCTAGTCTGTTCCAATGTAATACCTTTGAATTTATTAGTCCTTGTGAGTATGCATGTTTGTGTGTAGTGTATGATTGTTATTTCCCCCCTTTAAAAATAAAACTCATTACATGGTTAGAAACCTGCCTCTGTTACAAATACAGATAAAAATGGATCCTAAATTATATTTGCTAAGCATGTGTGAAGATGAAAGGATTGAATATAAATATGGGAAACTTTTATTTTATGCCACTACATGTGCAAGGATAATATACACCAGTAGATGGAAAACAAGTGAAATTCCATCGGTTACAGATTGGCTTAACAAATTGATTGATTTAATTAAGTTGGATAATCTAACCACAGTAATGAGAGGCTATGACTGGAATGAAATACGGGAAAATTGGAAACCAGTATTTGATTTTGTGAATAAAGCAAATGGGGAAAATGTGTAGAGATAATAATGATAATGATGTATGATATAGAAGGATGGGGAATTTAGACGAAGAAATAGGAAATATTCTAATTTAATTAGTTTATTGATAAATTTATATA
>CM034706.1:145749081-145761382 GCA_020142125.1 Phrynosoma platyrhinos
TCAGGATAGTTGAAGTCACTCATCACTACTATATTTCTCCTTTCTGAGCCCTGTCCCATCTCTGTTTCCATTTCGGCCCTTTGGGCTGGTCTGCAGAGGCCCTAAATTTTCAAAAGCAGTACAGGATAGTGAATACCACATTCTGCTCTAAATAAAACATGCCTTCAAAGAAAAAGCTTAACAACTCAAAATCCTGAGGATGTACAGGAACTTAACAAAAGATAGACTTGACTCAACTTTGTGAGTTCAGCACCAACGCTGGTACTATGCACCATGCACACAGCTTGGTCAAAGGACATGTAGCACACTGAACACAGTCCTCCGGGATCACATCATTCTTCAATCCTACTTCAGGAGGAAAAGATGATGAATACATCTAAATTTGCCTGCAGCCTTCTTAGGATCCACACTTAAAATATGGTACTTAGAGGTCATTAAAGATGCTAGCCACCCTATACATTTTCCTATCTTATCCCAAATAAAGGTTTCCAACCCTACAACTAAATGCAAATTATATGTCACGATGGTGTGACAAATAGCAATAAAATCAATCTTAAATCCAAAAGTAAAACCTTCCAGATGGTACTTTCTGTCCTCAACTATGGGAACCACAACTAGGCATAACTCAAATATATAAATTTCATTGAGATGAAACACTTTACCAGGAAGCTGTTACCCTTCTCCTCTACCCTGCTTAATGCTTTCTTCTTTACCTGACCCTCACTACCTATCCTTTCTATGGGAATGAGTGAGTGGGGACTTGTGATGATGGATCATTCATACTTAAATTTAGAGGGAATTCTGGCACACTTATCCTGAGAACTGAATTACTAAGAATGAACCCCCCTGCCCCACTTGTGTGTAGGAGCCAGCATCATACATAGCCTTGTGGACCAAATGCCCACTATTGGACCTATCCTTCTTTGATGGTCTTGCCAGGGCCATTATCTGCACCCAAGTGTGGCTGCACTTGATCCCAACAAATAGGTATGGAAGCAGTGAGAGAACCCTCCATAACTGTACCTGGACCACTACACCAGAAAAAACTGACTATCCTGGCAACCAGCTTAATCATGCCCTGCCTACCTGTCTCTTCTCTTGTGTTTCATCATGATCTAATTCTGTCTCTTTAGAAGGAATAGAGATAAAGCCCACCAAAGGAAATGGTGCCTCGGACAACACACTATGACATCCCTTACTTAATCCATAACCTTTCCTAATGCATGTTCAAGTCCCTTTATACAGAACCATGTCCACATGCCTGCATTCCTCCAATGGGAAAATGCCTCCTATAGTCCTCCATCCATTTGGTGGCAACCTAAAATGGCTGCCATCTCCTGAATGGAGGCAAAAAAAAAAAAAAAAAGGTACAGCTTGGCCATCACATTTGGAATGGCCACAATGTCACCATTTGGTGCCTAATTATTACATCTGAAGAATTGCAGAGTCATGATGTATGTGTGTGCATTGTGTGACAAGGCCAGGACATCAAGAGACAAATGTCCTTGGAAGGAGTTAGACCACTGATTGTGTATTGGATTGCAACTGTGAATATATGAGTAAGCAATATGATGTACATGATGTAATGGTTGATGCAAGCTCCTGGAAGGTTGCATCAGCATAAATATAAAAGGCCTTGGAGGTAGAGTTGGGGTGGGGCAACCACATGCCAGCTGCCCCAAGCCCACATTGATGCCGTCCTGACTCTGCACACTGTTACGCATGGGTGAAGCATCAGGACCCCCCCCCCAGCACAATGTTTAAACATGCTGCGCCAAAAGGGCGAGGAAAGAGTGAGGTGCTGGCTCTTAAGGCTGCCATTTGCCAC
The DNA here is from genome assembly GCA_020142125.1 of Phrynosoma platyrhinos. Classification (NCBI taxonomy): domain Eukaryota; kingdom Metazoa; phylum Chordata; class Lepidosauria; order Squamata; family Phrynosomatidae; genus Phrynosoma; species Phrynosoma platyrhinos. The sequence goes on from CM034706.1 coordinate 145,750,910, forward strand.
CCCTAAAAGGAGCAGCATCTTGCCATTCTTTTCAGGGCAGTAAAAGGAAGGATTGGGCCATGGTGTGGGGTTGCTACGGCCCCAATCTGCTGCTTCCCGGGGCGGCTTTGTGCCACCCATCTGCAGAGGCCCTAAGTCACAATTAAATGTAATCAAGAGTGGAGTTGTTGGAGTGGAGAGTTCTTGTACAGCTGAATCATTCTTGTATAGCTCTGAGTTCTATGACCTTAGTAGGAAGAAGTCGATATTGCTTGCTTCCATCCTGGAACTCTACTCTGCATTTGTGAATAATGATATCTTATCTTCTGTAAATAAATCCCCTCACCTCGAGCTGTCTGGTTTTGCTTCCTGTTTTTAAGAGTATCTTGAGGTCTTGGCAGAGATAATGAAAACACATTCACACCTCACCCTCAGTGTGACACACTATGATGTCATTGTAGGATAGATGTTCACTCACAAGAATCTTCCAGAGGTCCGATTTCCACTTACTTGCTGTGTCCTACAAGGTCCAGTAGTACTGCATGGGACCTCTTCCCTGAGGAGATTAAGGGGCTATGCAGAGCCTCTGCAGACCCAGTCCAAAGGGCTGGCCTGTAGAAAGAGATGAGGAGGGGCAGCTGCAGGCTGTCCACCCCAACCCCAGCCTGATGACGTCCTGACACCAGGCACCATTATGCATGGTGCACAGTGTCAAGACATCCTCCCAACGCAGCGTCTTGATGCATTGCACTGGAAGGGGTAAGAAAGAGCTGCACAATGACTCTTAGGGTGCCCTTTTGCCACTCTTTTTGGGACGGCAAAAAGGAGGACTGGGGCCATGGCATTTGGTAACTGTGGACCTGATCCTTTGCTTCCCAGTGCAGCCTAGAGCCACCTATCTTTTAAATCATAGAAAAGTTAAAAAGATAATCTAAAATACCCCACCTCCCTTAAAACCAGGCTTGCAGGATTTTAAAAAGCCTGCCTGCATAGAAATATATTTACTTGCCAGTGAAAGGCCAGCAGGGAATGGCCCAGTCTAGTCTCCCAGGGAAGGGAGTTCCACAGGGTGGGATCAGCCACTGAGAAGGCTGTCTCTCATGTTCTCATCAAGTGAGCCTGGAATGGTGCTGGGACTGAGAGAAAGCCTTTTCCTGAAGACATTAGGCCTCTGGTGGTTCATATGGGGAGATACGGTTTCTCAAATAGTCTGGACCTAAAACATGTAGGGCTTTATAGGTCATGACCAGCACTTTGAATTGTGCCCAGAAATGAACCAGTAGCCAGTGAAACTGTTTCAATATTGGAGTTATATGCTCCCTATAACTGGCCCCAGTCAACATTCTGGATGTGACATTTTGAACCTACTGAATTTTCTGAACAGTTTCCAAAGGCAGCCCCATGTAGAGTGCATTACAGTAGTCCAAATGAGATGTAATCATGGCATGTGTCACTGTAGCTAGATCTGATGTCTCAAGGAATGGGCACAGCTGGCCCACTAGTTTTAACTGTGCAAATGCACTCTTAGCCACTATTGAGACTTGGGGCCTCGGCAGACGGCTAATTGAGCCATCTTCCGGGCCCAGAAGAGGAGGGGCAGCCGCATGAGCGGCGCCCCTTCCTCTTCCTGAGGTCGCCCTCAGAGTCGCCGGCCCTCCGCACGGCCAGCGCTCCAGGGATGACCTCACGCCGTGGCGACCGGATGCGCTGCGGCGTTTGAGTCAGGGAAAGTGCGCCCGCCACTTTTAGGGTGCACTTTCCCTGAAATCTAAAAGGAGCGCCAATTTGGAGCTCCTTTTAGATTCGCCGCAGGAGCGCCGCGGTGCAGAGGCTGAGCTCCACTGGCGCTCTGACCCGCAGCGTCTCTGGGGCCTCCGTCTGCTGAGGCCCTTGGGCATCCAGGCTCAGAGTGGAGTCCAGAAGCACACCCCGGCTCTGAGCCTGAGATTTCAGGGGGAGTATAACCCTATCCAGTAAAGATAAAGCCCCAATTCCCTGATCTTCCTTACAACTAACCAGGTGTACCTCTGTCTTCTCTGGATTAAACTTCAATTTATTTGCCCTCATCTAGTCCATTACTGATAGCAGAAACTGGTTCAGCACAGAGACAGCTTCCTTGGAGTCAGATGAAAAGAAGAGCTAGACCTGGGTGTCATCTACATACTGATGGCACTGCCTCCCAAAGCTCCAGATGACTTCTTCCAGTGGTTTCATGTAGATATTAAATAACATGGGAGACAACACAGAACCCTGTGGGACTCTACAGGCCAGCAGCCCAGGAGTTGATCAGGAGTCCCCCGACACCACCTTCTGAGTTTGCCCCTCCAAGAAAGACTGGAATCACTGCATAATAGTGCCCTTGTCCCATCCCAGAAAGATGGTTCAGAAGAATAGCATGGTTGATGGTATTGAAAGTCACTGAGAGATCTGTCAGGTCCAGCGGGGACACACTTCCCCTGTCCAGTTCCCTTCGTAGGTCATCCACCAAGGCAACCAAAGTTGTCTTTGTGCTGTAGCCACGTCTGAAGCCAGCCTGAAATGGATCTTGATAATCCATTTCATCCAGAAACCTCTAGAGCTGGGAAACCAACATTCACTCCAGAACCTTGCCCAAAAATGGGATGTTAAAATAAATAAATAAAAATAAAATAAATATTTTTTTTATTTATAACCCGCCCCTCTGCACAGCAATTGGGGCGGCTTACAACAAGTTAAAAATACAACAGTTAAAACATTCCAACTCCCCACACCCTCCACCCACATCCCACACCCCCTAAAACAGAATTAAACTTGAGAGAATTAAAATACCGCAATGCAACTAATATAAAAATAAACAAATAACAACAGCAGCAGATTGCCACAATCAGTGGAGAGATTATGAACAGAGTAAATTGTTAGAGACTGGCTGATAGTTGTCCAGAATGGTGGGATCCAGGGAGGTCTTTTTCAGTAGCAGTCTCACCACAGCCTTCTTTAGGCAGGATAGAAATTTGCATTGCTGAAGTGAAGCATTCACTACTCCCTTTACCCACTCAGCCAGTTCCCCTCTAGGTGCTTTCAGAAGCCAGGAAAGGCAAGGATCCAGTATGCATGTGGTAGCCATCACTTCTCCAAGGATTCTATCCAAATCATCAGGCTGCAGAACTTGAAACTTATCCTATAATATAGGACATGCAGGCACCAAGATTACATGCACTGGCTCAACTACAGTATCCAAGTCAGAGTGAATCTGAACAATTTTGTCTGCAAAGTGTCTTGCAAATTCTTCACCGTCAGCTGTTGAGTGTTTAGTTTCCTTCTTGGGGCCAAAATATAAAAGGCCCCTGACCAATGGAAACATCTCCACTGGACAACACTGTGCAGACACAATCTGGGCAGAGAAGTATAATTTCTTTGCTGCCACCACTGCCACTGCTATGATTCTCATCAGACTAAAATCATAGAATCATAGAACTGGAAGATATCTCAAGGGCCATCCAGTCCAACCCCATGACATGCAAGAATACACAGGCAAAGCACCCTGAACAGATGGCCATCCAACCTCTGTTTAAAAACCTCCAAAGAGGAAGATTCCTCCACCTTGAGGGAATGTATTCCACAGTTGAATAACTCTTACTGTCAGGAAGTTCTTCCTAATGTTTTCCTATAGCTTGAATCCATTTTCCTATAGTTTAAATCAATTGTTCTGTATCCTAGGGGCTATGCAGACAGGTGGCTCTGGGTTGCCCCAACTAGCCGTGGATCAGGGCAGCGGCAACTGCACACCACAGCCCTGATCCTTCCCTTTGCTACCCCTAAAAGAGTGGCAAAATGCCACTCTAATAGCCTGCGCCGTAGCTCTTCTGTGCCCTTTCAGCACAGCGTGTTTGCATGCTGTGCTGGGAGGGCATCCTGACACCACATGCTGTGCATAAGGGCATGCGGCATCAGGATGGCATCGGGCAGGAGTTGAGGCAGCTGGCGTGCAGCTGCTCCACCCCAATTCCACCCCTTTGGACTGGTCTGCATAGCCCCCAGTCTCTGAAGCAGCAGAAAACAAGTTTGATCCATCCTCAATCTGGCATCCCATCAAATATTTAAACAGGGCTATCATGTCACCTTTTAACCTTCTTTTCTCCAGGCTAAACATACCCAGCTAGCTAAGTTATTCCTAACAAGGCAAGGTTTCCAGACCCTTCACCATTTTGGTCGCCCTCCTCTGCACAATTTCCAGTTTGTCAACATCCTTTCTGAATTGTGGTACCCAGAATTGGACACAGTGTTCCAGGTGAAGCCTTTGAAAAGCAGAATAGAGTGTACTTTTAATTCTCTTGATCTAAATACTATACGTCTATTGCTGTAGGCTAGAATTGCATTGGCTTTTTTAACTGCTGCATCACACTGTTGACTCATGTTGAACTTGTGGTTTGCTAGGAGTCCTAGGTCCCTTTTACATGTGCTGTTGTCAAGCCAGGTGTCCCCCATGCTATATTATTATTATTATTATTATTATTATTATTATTATTATTATTATTATTATTATTATAGTTTATTTCTAGAGCACTGTTGGTGTACTCAGCACTGTACAAAAGACAATCAAAGATAAAACAGAATAAAACCTGCCAGAGGTGTACAATCTAAGTAAAAAAATGAGCAAAATAATAAAAGTCAATTAAAACAAAGACAATTACAACAATTAATAACAACAATGACAACAACAACTATATCTGCGCATTTCACTTTTTTGTCCTATTCAACATTTCTGAAAGCTACTCAACAATGAAATACATTTTGTTAGACTACAAAGCCCCAGAATCCACAGGATGTTTTCATGACAAGTAAAGCAGAATCATAGTACTATAACTGCACAGTATGAAAGGGCCCCTATTCACCAAATCTGGCTATCTGAATGGAATGACGGAATGGGACGTTGTAATTATGCCTCTTAGGGGAAAGCTTTACTAGAAGAAGTTAGGCATAACTGGCTTGGACTGTCATCTTCCATTATCTAGGTAAGTAATTAAGTCTATAATAGAGAGTTAGAGAACTTGTGTTCATCCTTGCTGGTGACATCTGCCATCATTCCCAATCCCAGTCATTTGCAAAACTGTTTTGGAATGAAGGGAATTAGATTCTAATTCAAATTGAACCTCTGGAAGATCATTGGTACTGCACACCTGTTTTATTGCCCTATATCAAGAAAATGCATATGTGCACACACACACACATGTGTACGCACACACACTTATGGTGCCTATAAAATTCATAAACTATTCTGGAGATTTCTTAAAATTCCAGTTAGTCAGAGCTGACTTTATCCACTTATAGTCAAATGTTTGCTAATATATTATAAAAGTTCTCTGGATTTACTTGGTATCTAAATATAAATCACTTTTTGTCATGTGACAACCTTTAGAAATATAGAAAATTATTCTTTTGTTTCCTTCATCTCAGAATATTGTGTTTAGAAACCAGTTTGTGTTTAATCCCAGCTATAACTGCATGGGCCATGTGTTAGAAAAAGAGCATACTATGCAATTGTATGCATGCTTACTTAGGGCCTCTGCAGACTGGCCCAAAGGGCTGGCCTGGAGGTAGAGTTGGGGTGGGACAGCTGCATGCCAGCTGCCCCAACTCCACACTGACACCATCCTTATGCCATGCACCATTATGCACAGCGCGCGGCATCAGGACGCCCTCCCAGCGCAGCATTCTGACACGCTGAGCCAAAAAAGGCGAAGAAGAGTCATGTGCTGGCTCTTAGTGTGGCCTTTTGCTGCCCCTAAAAGGAGCAGAATTTTGCCGCTCTTTTCATGGCGGTAAAAGGGAGGATTGGGGCCATGCGGTAGGGTTGCCATGCCCCGAATTCACTGTTTCCTGGCGTGGCTCAGAGCCACCCATCTTCAGAGGCCCTTAGATACCAAACTGATTTCAGTGAGAATCATTGTGCATATCAAATTGAAGTCTTGGAAAACTCTATTTCTGAATGTTAGGGACACAATGAAATTATGTACTGAGTATATTGATGAATATATAAGAGATTTCCTAGGGAAATGTGATGCATTTGTTGGAGATTGGTCAACATGGTGAAAGCAATTACCAGTGTAATCAGTTTTTATGATCTGCTTATTCAATGTGTCATGTGTGTTCTTTCTTTTCATGGAAAAAGGGTATTTCAAAAAAGAAAAGAAAAAGCAGGGGGAAATGTGTTGAGAATCTCTCCTCATCTATCATGACTTTATGACAACATTTAAATGACAGAAAAAGGTGAGTGGCATTGATATAACAAGTTTTCAGCACCCCAGGTGAGCTGAGACTTCAACATTAGGTCATTTCTGAAGCAGTGTCTTGACAAGGAAACATTTCTGAACTCAATTTACTTCTCACCTAGAAGAGATTTTAAAAGCTGGAGCAGAAAGATACCAATTTAATATGACTTTTTGGTGTCTTCAGATATCTGTAGTCTTGCTCACAGAGACACGTAACTGCTTACATAACTTGTTAGCAATGACAACCCTTAAATTGCTTGAGCCAAATGAGCAGATAACTCATTTCTTAATTATGATTTGTATTCAGGTAATTGTTTTTCAGTGTCCTCACAGGGAGGACAGCATCTTAATGGAATGATTGGCTTCTGGGTTGCCTCCTGTCTCCACATCACAGAGATAAGATAACATCCTTTTTGGCATAAGCATCTGAAGAAGTAGACTAAAGTCTATGAAAGCTCATGCTGCAAACCTCTTTCTTTTTTCCCCAGTTAGTCTCAAAGGTGCTACAAAATCTTTCTCTATATTAATACTACAGACTAACATGGCTATGGGGGAAAACAGTCGGGCAGCCGTGGGCCACCCTGAGAAGCAGAGTATTTGGGCCGCTGCTAACACATGCAGTGGCCCCAATACACCCTTCTGCCAGCCCTAGAAGGAGCGCTAAAATGCTGCTCCTTCCAGAGTGGGCAGAAGGGGTGCCGGAAGAGGCGCCACACACCTCTTCTGCACTCCTTCTGGCTCAGCCCATGTGGAGGCTGCGCAAGAAGGACATCATTGGAGTGCTCACCATGTGCAACGGCGAGCGCTCTGATGACATCTTCGAGAAGGCATTGGGGCGTCTGGTGTCCGGCTGCCCCTTCCCTTCCCTGGCTCCAAGATGGCGCTTTGTGCTGTCTGCAGAGCTCCTATATATTTAAATCCTTTTTGACAGTTAGATTCATTACTGACATGGGAAAAAATAACATTAGCAAAAGGATTTCAAGGATTCAGAGTTGCATTTTAAGGGCATCTCAGAGCTTTGTATTGGGCTGAAACCTATGCGAGTTTACCATAACATAACTGCCCGGACTCAGTGCTAGGGAATCATGGCAACTGTAATTTATTGTGGCACCAGAGCTCTCTGACAGAGACGGCTCAATGTCTCAGAAAAAAACTACAGTTCCCATGATTCCCTAGCACTGAGCCAGGGGAGTTAAAGTGGACTCAATTTGCACTATTTCTGGCAGTCTGCAAAGGCTCAATATCATGAAAATTTGCAAGCTTCATTATAAGAATCCAGGGTAGGAAAAAGCAAGTTTTAATAAATAGCTCAATTCTGTCAACTTTTGCTACTACTTAGGCCTCAAATTGCAATTCTTGTATCCCTGAAATCCCTCTGCAAGACCCACCTTTCCTGTAAAACATCAGATTGGATATTTTAGAACCCATTCCGAAAATGAAGAAAGCTATAACTCATTTTTCTTAAATAATCTCATAATACTCATCCTTTCTTTCCACTCTGCATACAATTTGGATAATAGGAAAAAACAGCAAAAACCAAATTGGGGATCCAAAGAATATCTTCAACTGGAATAGAGGAAGTCTGTAAAACAGAAGGCTAACATTTCAGGCTAACCAATATAGGGCCTCTGCAGACAGGTGGCACAGAGCCACCCAGGTGAGCGGCGGATTGGGGCCATTGCAACCCCATGCCACAGCCCTGATACTCTCTTATGCAACCTCGAATAGAGTGGCAAAATGCCGCTCCTTTTAGAAGTGACAAATGGCTGCCCTAAGAGCTGATATCATGGCTATTCCTCACCCTTTCAGTGCAGTGTGATTAAACACTGCTCCCGGAGAGCATCCTGATGCCACGTGCCATGTGCAATGGTGTGTGGCATCAGGACGGCATCGGCGTGAGCTTGGGGTGGCAGGTGTGTGGCTTCCCTGCCCCAACTCTACCTCCAGGCTGGACCTTTTGGTCAGTATGCAGAGCCCCATAGTTCAGCATAAACGTTTGAGGGTGCTACAGTTGAATCCCACAAAATTTTATGTTGAAATAAATCAACTAGTCTTAAAGGTTCCACAAGATTACTTTCCCTTTCACTTCTTATGCTGAAACATTATAACATGGTCTCCTCTCTTTTTTTAAAGTCCTCCAACCTTTAAAAGCAAATTTTCAAATGACAGGAGGTCTGTAGTGAGAATAGAAGGCCCAAAAAATCCTTATACACTGGCAGGCAACCACATACATCTCTCTGGAGCTCAGTCAAATATGACATTTCTTATTTTCCTTCCCCCGATCATAGAATGTAAAGATAGGAATCCTAAATATATACACTCTTTTAATTTCTAAATGCTATTTGTGAATGATAGATGCTGACAGCCTGGATTAGCTCAGTATATTTTGCTGTCAAAAGCAAAGAAAGATGACAGCCTTCCCTCTATTCCATGTATAGATGCCAATTACATTGACAGTTGAATGTTAGTTCAGCTGGGGTAATGGAATATGGATCTCCAACACACCCAGGGCATGAGAGTAGTCTATAGGAAATCTGACCAATTTGGTGTCACACACAGTTCTGTCATAAAATACAAGGGAAATCAAAGGGAGTGAGCCAAATCAAGACCAAAACCCAAGGCGCTATCACTCTGACCCCAGCAGTTTGTAGAGGTAGTTGTTTCTTCCTACTAAAATTATGTCTCATTCTCCTTTTCATAGAATCATAGAATCATAGAATCATAGAATCATCCGGTCCAACCCCCTGCCATGCAGGAACTCCCAATTAAAGGAGCCCCGACAGATGGCCATCCAGCCTCTGCTTAAAGACCTCCAAGGAAGGAGACTCCACCACACTCTGAGGGAGTGTGTTCCACTGTTGAACAGCCCTTACTGTCAGGAAGTTCCTCCTAATGTTGAGGTGGAATCTCTTTTCCTTGAGCTTGCATCCATTGTTCCGGGTCCTAGAAAACAAGTTTGTTCCCTCCTCAATATGATATTCCTTCAAACATTTAAACAAGGCTATCATATCACCTTTTAACCTTCTCTTCTCTAGGCTAAACATCCCCAGCTCCCTAACTCGTTCCTCATAGGGCTTGGTTTCCAGACCCTTCACCATTTTAGTTGCTCTCCTTTGGATACGCTCCAGTTTCTCCACATCCTTTTTGAATATTCCAGGTGAGGCCTGACCAAAGCAGAATAGAGTGGCACTAGTACTTCTTTTGATCTAGACACTATATTTCTATTGATGCAGCCTAAAATTGCATTGGCCTTTTTAGCTGCTGCATCACACTCATGTTCAACTTGTGGTCTACCTGGACTCCTAGATGCCTTTCACACATAGTCTCATTCAGCCAGGTGTCCGCCATTGTATATCTGTGCTTTTCGTTTTTCCACTGTAAGTGCAGTACCTTACATTTCTCCGTGTTGAATTTCATTTTGTTAGCTTTGTGCCCAGCTTTCTAGTTTGTTCAAGTCATTCTGAATTTTGATCCTGTCTTCTGGGGTATTAGCTACACCTTCTAATTTGGTATTGTCTACAAGTTTGATAACTATGCTCCCAGTGCTGTCATCCAAGTCATTGATAAAGATGTTGAATAGCACTGGGCCCAGGACAGAGCCCTGTGGCACCCCACTGGTCACTTCTTTCCAGGTTGAAAAGGAGCCATTGTTGAGCACCCTTTGGGTTCGGCCGCTCAACCAATTACAAATCCATGTTATAGTTACCATGTCTATCCCACATTTTACCACCTTGTTTGCAAGAATGTCATGGGGAACCTTGTCAAAGGCCTTACTGAAATCAAGATATACTATATCCACAGCATTCCCTTCATCTACCAAGCTGGTAATTTTATCAAAAAAAGAGATCAGATTTGTCTGGCATGACTTGTTTCTCTGAAACCCATGTTGACTTTTTGTGATTATGGAATTACCTTCCAGGTGTTCACAGATTCTCTGTTTAATGATCTGCTCTAGAATCTTTCCCGGTATTGATGTCAGACTAACTGGATGATAATTGTTGGGATCCTCTTTTTTTCCCCTTTTTTGAAGATGGGGACAACGTTTGCCCTCCTCCAGTCTGCTGGGAGTTCTCCTGTTCTCCAGGAGTTCTCAAAGATAATTGCCAATGGTTCCAATATTACATTTGCCAGTTCTTTTAGCACCCTTGGATGTAATTTGTCTGGTCCTGGAGACTTATATTTATTTAGATTAACCAGGTATTTCTGTACTATCACTTTACTTTTTCTGTGCTGAAATTCTCCTATT
>CM034706.1:145774985-145785041 GCA_020142125.1 Phrynosoma platyrhinos
CATGGGGCTACCCTTGTGCCTAACCCAGAAACTTCAACTAGTGCAAAAAATGGCAGCCAGATTAATTACAGGAACATCTAGGACGGAGCACATAACACCAGTGCTGAAATCCCTCCACTGGCTGCCGATTAGTTTCTGGGCACAGTACAAGGTGTTGGTTTTGACCTATAAAGCCCTACATGGCTTGGGTCCATCTTATCTTAGGGACCGCCTCTCCCCGTACAATCCCCCCCATGCCCTGGCATCCTCTGGGAGGAACCTGTTACAGCCAATAAAAACTAGGCTGTCTCAGACCTCCCAGAGGGCCTTTTCTGCTATCGTTCCCAGACTATGGAATGGCCTGCCGGACGAGATCCGTCTGATTACTACTCTTGCTGCTTTTCAAAAAGGCAGTAAAGATGGATCTCTTCCGACAGGTCTTCCCAGGATAATATCTGTTTGTTAGGAGTTGAGACTTTGCTTCATCGGTTTGCTGATTCCTAGTTATTGGTTCATAATTTTAACTTTATTGCTGTTTTAATCTTTTCTTGGTTTAATCTTGTTTTAAGGGGTTGGGTGGGTGGGTTATGTGAGGAGGGAATGTTTTAACTTGCATTGTTTTAAATGTTGTAACCCGCCCCGATTGCCATGCAGAGGGGCGGGCTATTAATAATACTTATTATTATTATATTATTATTATGAAAATATTCCAACCTTCCCTCTAAAAGGATAGCTTGATTTTGCCATTTTCTATAAGTAACACTATTTTACTACAGCATTGCATATAATGGGGCTTGAACATCCATGGATTCTGGTATCCACAGGGATCCTGGAACCAAACCCCAGCAGATAGCAAGGACTCACTCAATGTAGATGTCAAATTTGACATGTGTCACTCCAAATTCAACTCCACATTAATGCCAAATGGGATGTTTAAAAGAAAAAAAAAAGTGGCTCATCAAAAGTTTGGTGTGAGTTTCACCTGAATCATGCACCGTAAATACTTATTTCATAAAATGAGCACTTCATTTTTCACAGTATCACTGAAAGAATAATCTTTCCCATTGTACTAAAGGATCTACATATGCTCCTTCCTTTTAGTTCAGCCTTATAACATGTTCACTATCTGTAAGAGAATAATATTACAAATTCCAATTCCAATGAGTTAAAATGAGCCTCCTAAGCAAAACTAGATATATAATGCTAGGTCATATTGTCATGATTTTATTAAATATGACAATTACCTCATGCTGTGCCAGTTACTAGCAATGATGAGATGGATCATTAAGTTTAATAGTGTCAGCATGTTCTTACTATGCCATTTACTTTCATTAGTTTAAACCAAACTTTTCTTAATATGACTATTTGCAATACCTATGATAAAGTGCACTTTCAGAGGTCAATAAGCTGAGCACTCAAGAGAATTTTCTTTCTGCTGTTTATAAGCAGTTTGGGATGTTCATTAAAAACAGAATAAACAAAACACAGCATAATGATTCACTTTGTCTCTCTCTTTTGACCACTTATTCTCTGGAAACAGGTAGAAGGAAGTTAATTCTGAGTAAAACTGCAAAGCCTACTGGAGATGGAGGCAAGAGAAAACAAATTGGCAGAGAGGGTGGGTGGAGAAAGAGAATAAAGTGACATTATGATTTTTCAATATTTAATTTTAGGGGAAGAAAAAGTTGTGGTGGTGGCACTGAGGTGCAGAAGATCATGGAAGGAGAGAAAAAAAATCTGGGTTGGTGAGATCCCTGACAGCCTTCACCTCTGCAAAGAAACCCTCTCCCCAGATATAACAAGACTAGTGGAGACACAGTGTAGTTATGGCCTCAAACAGATGCCTATATTTTCCCCCTATGGTAAAACATAGCTTGTAGAGGAATGTAATATAGGTTGGTGAAGCATTGTTTTTTACCATGCTTGTCTTCCTCTCTGAAAAAAAAGAACAAGAAATGAAACAATATACTTCATTCTTGTGGGATAAGCTTGACTTGCTCAGGTATATAAAATATACCTGATATATATGTTCATCATCTCATTTTCCATGTCATCTCAGTTTGTATTATAGCTTTTAAACCTATTACCAACTCTGACCTGATCAATTTGCTCTTTATTCCCAGTTTGTTCATGGCAGTGGTAGATGACTCTGGTTCTGCAAATGATTTGGAGTGCAACTCTCATTTTCAATGCTGGCTAGAGTTGTAATCCAACAATATTTGGAGAGCAACAGAATATCCCTAAAACTGTATAAGTATATAAATGTGTGCAACATCCTGTACAAAGTGAGTATTTTTTAAAAATTAAGGCAATGTAAAAGTAATAAGAAGTCCCTATCCTCAAAGATATCCAGTTATTCCTATGAGAAATCACTAATGATAAGCATGGCTTCTTTTTTAAAATAGACGCACATATGCACACACAAACTTTTCTCCTTCATAATACTTATGCATACTTATAAGAAGGTGAGACTTAGAGTTGGTATTCTCCATTTTTCTTATGCACAATTTAGTCACATTTATAAGATATATGTATTCCAGGGCAATATAAAAAAGCAATTGTTCAGAGAATATTTAAAATGGTTTCTTGGTAAATCACTATGCAGGAAAAAAAAAACATTTTCCCCCTCACAAAAATAGGGGAGGGAGCAGGATCTGCAGTGGCAATTTACTTACACCCATCAGAAACAAGGAGCCCTTGAAAGAGGAGATAAGGACGTAATGGAAAAGTAAATTTGGTATGCAATTGACAAAGAGCCAGCTTACAAACTGACCACATCAGATTCAGGGTAAAATAAACAACTTCAGCAGAATTGGAAGAGCCATTGACACCTCCAACACCTCCATTTCTTGCTTCCCTGGTTGCCTTGACTGAAGAATTAGTAGATTCCATTTCTTCTGCATATGCACTAGAGTCACAAAAATGGAAGAAAGCACCTGAGGAATCAAGAGATTTTCACAAACATGCTGTGGAGAAAGAAAGTGCCATTCAATTGCAAATGCATGTGTACACTTCGGTTAATACTATTGTTCTTGATGGCAATAGATGCTGTTTGTTGAAAGAAGATAGAAAGAGGGGAGATCATTGTTCTTGCCTACTTATATTGGTTCTCACATCATCTTTACAGGTGAGTATATGTGTTTGGGGATGGAGATGAGAATTGGCTGGAGCTATGTGCATTGTTGTACCACCACCAGTACTCCACATAGAAATGTGGCTGTAGTACTTAACAAGGAAGGCTAGACACAGGGTAGCCATGTTAGTCTCTTTTTACCACAAGGGTCTGTGGTCTATAAAATAAATGGAAACACCATAGTGTCAGTTGTTTTCCTAGTGAATATAAATTAGAAATGGATCTGCATTTCTAATTCATAGAATATCATATTGTCTGCATGGCTTTATATTCTAACTTATTAATGCCCAAACCAAAACCACAAACCTGGAATGAGATCTATATTTTCCCCAGTTACATCAGTTTTAATGTCTGTTCACCACTATTCTGAAAATTTTGTGTAAGTTATTCTTAACAACTATGGGAGTGGTCCAAAAGTCTTTGTGCCAAAGCTAATGTTTTAAAACATGTCTTTCCACTAGTACTATAAAAACACATTGACATTGTCAGAATTAATGAACCTTTGCTTTACTACCGGTATATGGAAAGTATGTGGCCATATTTAATAAGATAATCAGACCATTCAGTTTGTGAAGACAAGTGTCCTTGTCCTTGTACTATTTCAAAGGCTAAATGTAGGTAAGACATTTCTGGGAAATGTATATTCTAAGATGTCATGTAGTTAATAAGGTGGAGTTTTGATAAACCTTTCCATTTAATTTTAATTTTATAAGAGAATGAAAAATTATAAATTTAAAATTATTTTTTCTAACAGAAGAAAACTATTGCTCATTTAGTAAAGATTAAAAATTTCCTACAAAAAAGGATGTTTTGGTCCCCACCTCCAATTTTATTATTCATTGAAAATTAAACTTTCAAATAGATTACTGCAGTAGCTAGAAAGTTATAATGCTTTTCTTATCAGCCACTGACTCTTATCAGCCACTGCCTCCCACTTCCTGCCTTCCCTGCTTTTTTCCAGCCTTCAGTGCTTTCCACGGAGAAAGAAGTGGCTAGATTGGACATTAGGTTAAATGCCTTCCCAAAATCTGCAACCTGAATGAAAATTTGGCTGTATCTAGGCTTTGGTCTCTTTGGTTTGGGGTGGTGGTGGTGGTAGGAGGCTGTTTTGCTAAGACTGTATCTACACTGCACAAATAATGCAGTTTGACACTGCTTTAACTGCCATGGCCCCATGCTATGACATCAAGGATTTGCAGTTTTGTGAGGTATTTAGCCTGCTCTGTCAAAACAACAACAACTCTGGAGTCACCACAAACTATAGTTCTCAGAATTTCATAGGATGGTGCTGTGACACTTAAAGTGGGGTCAAACTGCATTAATTCTGCAATATGGTAGCAGCTTAAGTGCCTGTGTTGGCCTAAAAGGGCTTCTTTCTGCTTCAAATCTCAGAGGAATCCTATGTACATCCTGAGCACCATCTGGTTTATGGCAGCTGTAAGACAAGTGCACCCATATTTATTCTAGCTCTAATAAAGTAATTGAACCATCACCAAATATATAAAGAATGTTCATTAAAATTTTCGTGAAAAAGGGGGGTCATCTTGAGGTACTTAAGTAAGGAGGTTGAGCAGAAAGCATCATTCCCCCCTTTCTGTAAGCAGGACTTTTCTATTAGATGCAAGGTCTTCCACAAACAAAATGAGTCGTTCTCTTCATTTGAAGCAAAGTTTAGATCAAACCCATGGGTTCATCACTGATGGTAGTCATGGAAAAAAGAAATACCGTAAAATGAAAGAGCTTGATGGAAAGTTTCAAATTTAAATAACACATGTATATGGACAGACTCTTCCACAAGATCCCAAACTGTGGGGCTCTGCAGATGGCACAAAGCACCATCTTGGAGCCAGAGAAGGGGAGGGGCAGCTGGCCACCGGCTGCCCCAACCCCTTCCTGAGGATGTCATCAGAACACCCACCATTGCACACAGCGAGCGCTTTGATGATGTCCTTCTGGTGCAGCATTTTTACACACTCCCCCAGCATTTTTACACGCTGCGCCAGCAGAGGCGCAAAAGAGCCACATGGCAGCTCTTGCAGTGCTCTTTCTGTGGCTTGAGAAAGGAGTGCTATTTTGGTGGTCTTTTCCCAGTCGCTGAAATGGTGGATTGGGTGAGGCTTGGGGCAGCCTCGGCCCCAATCTTCAGCTTCTCAGGGCAGCCCATGGCTTCCCATCTTCATCCCCCCTGTGTTAGGATAACTGCAAACTCAGGACAAAGTGGATGATAGTTGTAACTATGAAGTTTAGGGAATTTTATACTGCCTTAAATTATGGCTGAGTTACAAGCAGCCTTGGGATTCTGTCTCTATGTTTACGGAGGTGGGAAGCAAAGGACCACAGAGGCAGAGTTCTTCAATGAACTATGTTTTATTAAATGAATTAAACACACACACATGGAATTCACACACTCTCATACAAGCACACAAGAAGGTAAGAGTAAAGGAGTTAGATTGGAATAGAAATGAGGCTTCACTAATGGTGATATTTACCAGCAGTGAAGTTGCTCCAGTAGATGCTGTTCGGTATATGGGATGTGAGACTTGACTGTTCCTGAGCGCTCAGAGTGGCAATAATGAGCTAGGTCTAGTGGGCTTAGAGTGACAGAGTGGCTACCTGTGAACCAACTAGTCTGCTGAATGATGGAAATTGGGGGGTTTTATAGGAGAAATCTACCTGGGGAAAAGATCCAGGGGTCCCATGACCAAATTGTATGAGATAACCACCTAGGGTGGGGACTTCTGAGGTGAGAACTGGTGTAAATCAACAGATTCCTGCTTTAGATAATCCACAAGATCTGGTAGACAGGAATCACAGCCCTCTGGCAACTCCTAAACTAAACTAAACTAAACTATTGCTTGGAAGCTATAGCAGATACATTCAGGGTCATGGAGGGGTGAATCTCACCCTATTTCTTGATATCAAAATGGAAAGTCTTGGTTCTAGGTAACAAATCTCCCTTTGGAAGCTGTTTAAGGCATGTGGGAACATAGCTGGAATGGTTTCTGAATTATTTTTGCCATAACTTCAGAATTTGAATTTAAGGAGGCTATACCAGGGCCCTGGGAACCTATCTCCATGACTGAAATCTGCTTTTCCTGTCATTGGATCACTTTGTTGGAAGCCACACATCTTCATTCATACCACATGTTCAAAGGCAAAATCATGGCAGACATAAAGGCACAATGCATAGTGATCATATCAGTCAAGCACAATTAATCATTAAACTGTAAAGCATTAGACTTATAGCAAAGAAATGTCTATCAAGAGTCCTTGGGGGTAATAGTTCTGAGAAATGAGACTATAGTGTCCATAGAGTCAACGTCTGTTGGCCGCAATAGGCTAAGGAAGGTATGTGGGAGGATATGGGTTTTAAGTCCAAAAACTGTCCAGAGATGTGTCCCATTATCAGTTGTTGCTTGTAACATGTATAGTGGAGTTCAGACCAAGCTGTGACACAAATTTGGGCACTAAATGTGAAAGTAACATGGTGAATTACTACAACCCCTGGAATGGACAGAGTTCAAAATTGCAGAAGTGGCAACTTGGAATGCCGAGGCTAGGCTGGGGTGGTCGCAGGACTCCTTCCTGGCACAGGCATGGCAAATCTGGAGCTTGGGGGACCTTGCAGAACCACAGGAATGGAGTGTGGGACACCAGGAGCCACCAGGATAGGGGCCAGAGCATCACTGTTGTCTTCTGACAGTATGGAGGAACAGAGTAGCAGCATCTGGAGCATCGTGGATGACCAGCTGACATCTGTCTGAGATAGTGGGAGACTAAAACTGTGTGATGGCAGTCTATGGCAAGCATGGAGGACATCAGAGTCTGCATCACCCTTGGATGTCTGGATCTCTGGTTTACCACACAAATGACAGAGTGCATGTTTGACACAGGTGGGAATTGTCAAAGAAAGCAAAAGGAGGACAGAAGGAAAAAGACAGAACCTTAGTACTAACCACTATGTCAAACTATTTACAAGCCTAGAGAATGTTTCAAGAGAAAGAGGGCTTTCCCCTGGCATTCCACAATGCCAGGAAAGCACATATGGGATGTGGGAAAGTCAGAGGTGCATAATGCACTCTTTTCATGAGTCAAGGGCCAGGCTATCTGGCATTAAGGTGCCTGAGGTTCAAGTCAAGACTTGAAAGCATAGGGAGCATAGGGAGAAAGACAGACAAAGACATTGGAATGTGGGGCTGGCAGTGGCCGCTGCAGCCTAAGCATAATGCATGCACTGTGAGGGCCAATGTGCTGCTTGGGTTTGTGTGCTAGGAGGAGTCCCAACATGTGTGTCAGTGTAACCTGAAAAGAAGCAAAAAAATGGAGATTTAAAAGGAAAGATCCCTATGCCTTTAAGAGGCAATGGAATGACTTTTGGCTTGACTAGCTTTACTTTCTGGTTTGGCTGTGAAGGCTGCAAAGTTTATGCAAACCAACTCAATTTTTTGGGGGGGAGGGGAAACTCTCCAAATTAGCCAAATTAATGAATTTTATTATTGGAAGCCTTAAGAGCCATATGTTACCTGAATAGGGAAATCTGAATCTGGCATTGTCTCAATTGGTTTGTTGTGATTAAAGATAATAACCAACACCTTGTACTGGGTTCAGAAACTAATAGGCAGCCAGTGGAGGGACTTTAGAACCGGAATAATATTGTCCCTCCTAGATGTTCCAGAAATTAGTCTGGCTGCCATATTCTGTACTAATTGCAGTTTCTGGACCAAGCACAAGGGTAGCCCCATGTAGAGCGCATTACAGAAATCTAGATGTGAGGTTACCAGCGTGTGCACAACGGTCTCAAGATCCCTTACTTCCAGAAAAGTGCGCAGCTGGCATATCAGCCGAAGCTGATAACAGGCGCTCCTGACTGTCGCATTTACCTGATTTGTCATCAGGAGCGAGGAGTCAAGGAGCACTCACAGACTGTGAACACAGTCCCTGACAGAGAGTGTGATCCTGTCCAGGACCAGGGGTTGCAACCCAATTCTTGGTTGCGGGGCCGCTACCGTGAACACCTCCGTTTTGTTTGGATTCAATCTCAATCGGTTTTCCTCATCCAGTCCATTACTGCCTGAAGACATTGAGAAAGGAGACACCATTGGAATTCAAGGCCGACGAACAAGACATGGAGAAATAGATCTGGGTGTCATCAGCAAACTGATAACACCCATATCCATAACTCCGAATAATCTCACCCAGCGGCTTCATATAGATGTTGAATAACATCGGGGACAGAATATCACCCTGTGGAAAACCACAGGTGAGCTCCCTTTTACTGGAGCAACTGTCCTCAAGGAGCATCCTCTGGGACCTGCCCAAAAGGAAGGACCGGAACCACTGCAACGCAGTGCCCCGATACCTAATAAGCATGATACCTAATACACATAGCCCAATACACATGATCTATCGTGTCAAAAGCCGCTGAGAGGTCTAAGAGCAACAACAGGGTCACACTGCTGATGCTCAGATGCAGATCGTCGGTCAAGACAACCATGGCAGTCTCAACCCCAAACCCTGTCCTGAAGCCAGTTTGAAATGGGTCTAGATAATCGGCTTCATCTAAGACAGCTTGGAGTTGAAGAGCAACCGCCCTCTCGATAACTTTGCTCTAGAATGGAAATAAAGAAACTAGCCTATAGTTGTTCATGTCCAAGGGGTCCAGGGAGGGTTTTTTTTAAGAAGCGGCCTAACAGCTGCTTCCTTCAAAAAAGATGGAATAAATCCGTCCCTGAAGGATGCATTGATGATGTCCATGAGGAACCTTATCAATGCACCTCCCCCCCCCCCCGGACGGCCAGCCATGATAGGCAAGGATCAAGAGTTGTTTTCCTCACATTACCAAGGAGCTTGTCCACGTCATCAGTACTCACAGATTGAAGCTGATCCAGAATAATCTCATCAATGGAATCGCTGGACGCCTCATCCACTGTTTCTGTTACAATACTAGCATCTAAGTTGTCTCTTATCTGAGAGATTTTATCTGCAAAAAAGTTGTTAAATGCATCACAGCATGCCTTTGTAGGGTTAAGTAAAGGGTTCTGAGCAGGGGGTACCTGTGTCAGTTCCCTCACCACTCCAAACAGCTCTGCTGGGTGGGACTCTGCAGACGCAATATGTGCAGAGCAGAATGATTTCTGTGCTGCACGTATTGCCTCCCCATAGGACCAAAGAAAGTTCCTATGGTGAGTCTTGTCAGATGAGAGTCAAGTTTTTTGCCAGTCATGCTCTAGTCATTGTCCCACTCGCTTCATCTTCCTAAGCTCAGCCATGTACCACGGCTTACGGTTAGAAGCGCATCAGCAAGGATGCTTGGGAGCAATTGTGTCAATAGCCCTGGTAAGGTCGGTGTTCCAAGTATTAACCAGGGCTTCAACAGGGTCACTGGCATTTCCAACCCTCCAAGGCTCTCTGGAAACCAATTGGATCCATTAGCCTTAAAGGGAGGACCATTCTAATAGGTCCCCCACCCCCAGGGGGAGGGGTGGACAGAGGCTTTTAGTTCCACCTTGACCAGGAAATAATCTGTCCATGACAATGCAGAGGTACTAATAACCTCCGCCCACGGATATTCCTGTTCCCTACTAAAGACCACATCGAGTGTATGACCTGCACAATATGTGAGCCCAAGGACCAATTGGGATAGGCCCATAATAGTCATGGTTTCCATGAGCTCCTGAGCTGCACCTGTTAAACTGGTCTTGAGCAGAATGTTGAAGTCCTCCAAAACTATAAGTCTAGGGGACTCCAGCAGCAGCTCGGAGACCAGCTGTGTCAGCTTGGTTAGGGAGTGTGCTAGACAACGGGGTGGTCGGTAGACTAGCAGAATCCCCAAACTATCCCTGGTCCTCAGGCTCAGGTACATTCACTCACAGTGGGCTGTGTTCTGGACAGGTGTCCTGGTCAAGGTTAGATTGGTCTTATGAACTAGAGCCACTCTGCCCCCC
>CM034706.1:145811266-145822303 GCA_020142125.1 Phrynosoma platyrhinos
AAGCAGAAATGTACATGTAAAAATAGAGTGTAAATAAAGGTTGCTTGAAGTTAAAAAAAGAAAAAGAAATTTAATTTTCCTTTACTTCATTTGCAATTGAGCCATGTGAAAATTTTCACACCTATGCGATCATGACAAGCTAAAATTTTTTAGCTTGTACATAAATCATTTAAAGAGGCTGAGAAATCAGCAATTCTTGTCTTTAGTGAAACATGACGAATAATTTAATCATTGCTTGAAAATTTATTTGGTACTGGAGGCCTGAACACCACACAAAACATCTCTCTTCTTAGAAGCTACAGTAAGGGGGTCATTCAGACTTTGTTTTTAAAAGAGCGGTGATGCAAATAATCTAACTCATGTATTCTGGGTTGGCTATTCACACTATTTTTAAAAAATCAAAACCACATCTCTTCACATCTCTCTGTGTTCTGTTGCTCACATGTGCTTGCCAGCTCTGTGCCTCCCACCTAAGGGTGACCTCAATGCCAAACTGTCTGCAGCTGGGTGTCTCGAGGTGGCAGCAGTGATGTCAACATCTCCAGTTTCTCCCTGGAACTGCTGGCTGCCAAGAGATGGGGGGAGAGAGAGGGAAAGTCCTTCTCTTCCCTCACCAGGAAGGGAAAGAAATCCATGCTTCATAGTCCTGCTCCACATGGATTACATTTTGGGATTCCTCCTGGAACAGAAAGGTGAAATAGAAGACATATGAATAAAAGGACCTTGGTCCCCTTGCTCCCAGCTCAAGAGAAAGGGGTTGAAGGGAAAGTTGGAGCCAGGTAGGGAATGATCCCAATCAGCATGGAGGGCTGAAGGGGAAAGCAGAGGGATAAAGGGCGGGAGGCTAAGAGAGAACCCACTTACTCTATCTCAAGGCTTGTCCTTTCAAGGCTGAAGACATTGGTGGCTCTCTTGGGGACCCTTGGCAGTGGGCACAGACAGTGGGTTGGGGTTCCTGGCTCTGCCCCTTACAAAGGCAGATGTCCTGAGAAGATTATTGCTGCTACCACCAAGGGCATGGATCCCCTCCCCCCACACCCCTAATACCACCCATGGGGATTCCTCCTGCCAGAAGAGTGAGAGAAAGAAGAGATTATCAGACAGGGGAAAACTGGAGGGGAAGGGGAGACATACTCCTAGCAAAGCAGTGTGCGGTCTCACTGAAGATTTTCAGATGATGTTGTGCTTATCTAGGACTTAACCCATGAAGAACCAGCAATCACCAGAGAGATAAGATCACCCTGAAGGTTATCCCTTGGGATGCTTCACCTCTGTTCCATTTCTCCTCTTGGCTGTGATTGAGATTCCTCTAGCCCTGGGCAGCGGGGATGGGTGGGGGGAAGAGGTAGCCTCCCATCCTGACCCCTGGACCAGAGTGAAAGCTTTCTCATGCTCTGTCCCTGTCAGGCTTCCCTGCCTCCCTTTTTCCCTCCCCTTCTCATTCCTTGGCTTTTTTGCCTGGAAAGCCCAGAACGGCTTGGTTTGGAGAGGGCTTCAGAGTTGCAGAGGAAGTAGTACAAAACATCCTCAGCCCCTCCACCATCATCCTCAGGAAGAAAGCAGCTGCTCCTCTGGTTGTGCTTATGAGTACTGGGATGGCTCCTGAAGCCTCCTCAGTATGCACATGTGTTACTCCCTCCCTTCCCTCTCTGGTTTCCTTTTTCATGAGGTGCAGCTGGGCATGCAGAGTTTAATTCTGGGTTTATTCACATTGTTATTCATACTGTCAATAATGTAAATCTTGGGGAAAACCTGGAATTTATTATCCTGGGTTAAGCCCACACACACACACAAACTTAATTGGATGCATTCGGGATGCTTGTGAACAATGGTGATTCAACCCAGATTCAATCCCAGATTATTTTCACCATCTGAATTCTGTTGCTCACATGCATTAGCATGTTTCACTTTAGATGGTGAAAATAATCCCAGTAGAATGTGGGTTGTTTCTTTGTTGGTCACATGCATTTCAAATGCACCCAATTAAGTTTTTTGGGGGAGAGACTTCCCAACACCCCACTTAACCCAGGATAATCAATCTCAAGGCTTTTTTCTGAGTTTTTCTAAAAGATTTGCATTGTCAGCTATATGAATAACTGATGTGAATAGACCTGAGATTAACCAGGATAAAATGCTGAATGCCTTGAATGTGTTTTAAACACATTCACATCATCAATTCCATCTTTAGATGCTGACACATGTGAGCAACAGATTCACAGAGATGTGCATAGATGCAGTTCTGGTTTAAAAAATAGTGTGAATAACAAAACTGGAATGTATGAATGAGATTATTCAGATAGTCGCACTAACATCTGAATAAGAAAGAATATAGGCATGATTGCCAGTTGGTTTCTTATATATATGGACATACATGTACAAAGTTCCCCAATTGTTTTTCTGGTTCTCATTCTCCCAGCTTTTCTTTTAATCTAGGATTGAATGTTTTCCAATGAAGTCTGCAAACACATACATAAATATCAGCTCCATTTCAGCTGAAGATCATGTAAACCTCTCCTAGATGTCAGCTTTATTTTAATATTCTTTTAATGTATGATGTGTTTCAATACTGTAATCATTTAATTCTATTTTAATGCCCACTTTTTGTATGTTTTTAATTGTATTGTTCTTTTAAACTGTGAGCTGCTTTGAGTCTTGATTTTTAGGAGTAAGTGGGATATAAATAAATATAACAGCAACTACCATCACCATCATCATCATGACACTTTCTTGGGAAGAGCTAAGGGTCCATTCTAGCTTAGAATACAAGGATTCCATCTTCCTGTGAGGGAGCATGATAACATGAGAATCATTCTTACTTCCAAGGTTAGAGCTGCGAAGGTGTGTGTTTGTGTAGGGATTACATTGTGTGCTTGGAGTATTTTAAAAGCTTGGCACAATGCCTCTCTCTAGCATCCAGTGCCCTTGAGCACAGCACCAAAATAATAGGCCTCAACCCTCCTTTCTAGCTTGGCAGAAGGCTAAGGCTAAGGATTGTTTTGGTACTGGTTGGGTTCAGAAGGTGAGGGAGGACAGGTAGCTGGAGTATGTCAATATGCCATGCCAAAGTGGTACACCTTTTTTTCCTCTCTCAAACAGGAGGAAAGAATCTTGATGTGAACATATGTGCCTCAAGTGATTTTTAGAGGTATTTTATCAATGCACAAGAGTGCACGTGTGTAGCTTGTGCATAGAAGTGCATATGTACAGGAGCCCTGGTGGCACAGTGGTTAAATGCCAGTACTGCAGCCACAAGGTTGTGAGTTTGATCCCAGGGCTCCAAGGTTGACTCAGCTTCCATGCTTTCATAGGTTGGTAAAATGAGTACCCAACTTGTTGGAGGCAACTGGCTTACAGATTGTAAACCAGTGACAGAATGCTGAGTTCACTGATAAATGGTATAGAAATGTAAATACTATTGCTTGCTAGCTTGGTAATCAAAAGTCTTTTGCAACTCTATACAGACAAAATTTGTAGATTTATACTCATTATTCACTCATTCACTCAAAAGAGGACACACAGAACAGTGTGTGCACATGTGTGCATGTGTGCCCACACGTTTTGAACTTCAGAGCAAGGAAGAGGTGCTTGCTGTTCAAGATTATTGTGACTACAGCTCCTGTAGTCCTTTGTCATTAGCTACACTGGCTAGAACTTCTGGGAGTTGAATTCCAAGACATCTGGAAGGCCAAAAGCTTTCCACTCTGAATTATCATTTTCTGTTATTCTTTAGCCTGAGAGAGTATAAAGCACATACTGAATCAGCCAAATATAAATAAATGATGTATCCCATTTTATTCAAACAGCCAGGCTCTCAAGGTATTCTTTCATAGCAGATAGGGTAGTTAATAAACTCTAATATCACACTGATGAGGCCATTACAATGTTCTTGCAAATGCTACTGCATGCATTTCTTGTTACCCATCAGGAAGAGGAGATAATAATTCAAATTAGTCCCCTTGCATAATGAAGTCTCCTTACATTATATACCGTACATGGTGTTATGAATAAAAGCCATCAAATCAAGCTTGTTCACCAACATAGTGCTATTTTCGCTTTGTTTGAACTCCTTATTATGTGGCAAGTCTTTGCATTTATTCTCTAACAATAAATTTACTTAGAGCATAGGCTTACTTAGATGAGGGATGGGACATAGGCAATGCTTAGATATGGGATAGGGCTTCTATAACATTGATCCTGAATTGAGGTGGATGATGAGAGATATTGAAAAATGTATTATAAATATAGTACTATAGTATTCAAAACATGCTAATTGTAACTGCTAGAAATGTGCTTTTGACTTTTTCCCCAGAACCCTTTGCTAAAGGCCTCTATTATAGTGTTGACAATGTAGAAACACAGGGCCTCTGCAGACTGACCCAACCCCAGGCCAGCCTAACCCACACACTGGCCACCCCAATCCCATGCCAACACTGTCCTGACATTGCGCACCATTACACCCTTCCGGCACAGCATTCTGATATGCTGTGCCAGAAAGGGCGAGGAAGATCCATACACTGACTCTTAGGGTGGGCTTTTGCCTCCCCTAAAAGAAGCAGCATTTTGCCGCTCTTTTGGGGGTAGTAAAAGGGAGGATCAGGGCTGCGGCATGGGTAGCCTCAGCCCTGATCCACCCCTTCCTGGGGCAGCCCAGAGCCGCCCGTCTGCACACCTCCTTAGTGTCTTCCTATATGTTCAGAGACCTTGCATAGTTTCTTGCATAGATAGATAATAATGTTGTTTCTGTCTGTATACATTTAGATTAGGAAGGAACTGCCAAAGGTCGATAAACAGACAGATCACAAAGTTCTGTATGAATTGATAAGTAAGTATTTGTGATGTAAAAGAGTTTTTTACAACTATGTATAAAAGAAAGAGTTCTGCCCTTCTTTGGGGGGCTTGAGTCTTTGGGAGAGAACTCCATCAAGACTCACAGCTGTTTTTAATAAAAGTCTGTTATTTTTCATTATACCTGGGTCTCAAATCTCTGTTTGTTCTAATAATCTGCTACAGAAAAGACCATGGAGCAATATGTGGTACAATAAAGCTCCATCAAGCCAGATGAAGAGATTAATTGACCTCTCTTTTTTTACCTTCAAATCCAAACCTTTGGTCACAACTGCCCCCTCCCAACATGACTATTTTCCCACCAGTTGAGAGCTGGGGAAAGGGCCAAATCTTTTCCTTTCCTATGATGTGAATGCCATTGTTTTCTTGGACAGTGGTTTGGACAAACCTTCCCCTGACATTGAATAAGAAACCATGGGATGTATAAAGTGGCCTGGGGAGTTGTGGGCCAGTTTTATTGACAGTTCTTTTATTCTTGTCATGCTCTAGTAACTCTTCCAAACACTCTGGAAATACTCTGTTTTCTGGACAGTGATAAACCTAGGACTTTATCATGTGAGATTTGAAATGTGGAATTGGAGCAGGATAGGAGTTCTGTGGCCTTACCTTATCACATGATGCCATGTTTGTCTAGTAGCTGTTGTATAATCCATCTGTTGCTGGAGCACTCCTTCTCATTGATAGGTAAAACTCATCAATCTTCCAATTGTGCTTTTTCATTGCTGATGCACATGTGATGCATTCTTCCTGGAGAAGTTCTGATATGCAAACAGTCACATGGTGTAAATGGGCATAATTCTGCTTCCCTCCCCATCTCCCTTTTCCTCACATTATTCTCACAAAATTGTGCTAAAAATAAAAAATAAGAAGAGACCAAAAGGCATGCAGGGAGGCAGGGCAATGGTGGCTGACATATAAGTGACAGTATCCAGGATAGATGCAGTACTATGGCAATTTGGAAGAGCTGTTTGATAATGATTCTCCCTTACCTGGTATATTTGTGTTTCTTAGACTAACACAATTGTGGCACCTATGAGCCTAGTATGATGGAGTTCCGAGTTTCCTCTCTTAGAGACCACACAAATGTGGTTGAGCTGCCTGCTGGTTTGGGGTGTAAACTCATGGAGGGGATAAAAGGGAGATGGCTGGTTCCTTGGGGTCCCATTCTCAGGATATTCCTGTTAAGAGTTCTCTTAGATCCTGTTCTAGCACACTCCAGGTATCAGAGACTACTTCTGAATGTAAGTGTTCCATAGCCTTCATTACCAGTACCTCCAGTCTGGCTGGATTATTTTCACCTGAGCTTCAAAGGAGAGAGGCAAGGAGCCATAGAGAAGCAAGGAACTTTTTTCCCCTATTGGTATGGTCTAATTAAACTCTGTAGAATCCCTATGGCAAATAGATTGCATGCTAGTGTGGGGATGGAGGGAGGAACTTTGGCAACTGGGCAGAAGAGGTTAGGAGAAGGTGAACTGGACTGGGCAAGCTGCTGACCTGGGGGACTGTGTGGACAATGTTGTCAGTATTGGCCTGCTGTTGTTGCCAGTTCTGCAGACAATTCATTCTTCCTGTGGAACAAGAAGTCCTGATGGCAACACAGGGTTTCCCCTTCAGTATGGACAAGTCTTCTTTAGGGGATCATTCCCACTATGATATACAACGATTTGCTGATCAATTTATATGTGTATCATCCATACTGGGAACTGTTTCAAATCCATCTGCTTTCAGTCAGAGTTGTGTAAAAGTGAGAAAAATGCAAAAAAACCCCAAAAAACAAAAAACTGCTCTTTTCAGACACTGTTTTTTTGGTGGCTCTTTTAAAATGAATTGATTTGCAACCATGTCCAACACGTGTGAATGACATTTGGATAAACTGCATCTCACTGGAAGGGAGGGACTATTATGGAAGAGGGTTGGGCCCTTCCCACAGAGGCTCTGCTGGTTGTTGCCTCCCTCCTCCTTTGTCTCTTCTTTCCTCGCCAAAGTCTGCTCAGCGGGATCTGCTGGTCCCTCCCTTGGCTTCTTCTCCACTGGGGTTGTTGGGCATCACCCCCTGCCCAATCACAGAGCCCCTGACTGCCTGCACACCACACCTTTCTTGGATTGCCCCATGGATCCCAGGAGACGTTTCCTGGACTCCCCTGATGGTAGTGAGGGGCGGCCTGCATTGGGGTCACAATAGCTGTGCCAGGAATCAGCATCAAAGGGAAGAGGAAGACGAGGCAGGATGGGAGGTCAGGAGCTGCAGAGCCATGCAACTGTTGCTGCTGCCACTGCTGCCAGAGGCCCCCCTCAGACTGGCAGCTTGGTCCCCATGAGAGGCATGGCTGAGCCTCCCCCAGCTGGAGAACCATTCCCAAAGGTGCCGCAGGAGGAGGAAGGTGGCCTCCCACCCTGGACCTGGCCCTTCCATGCTCCAGCTTCAGCGGCAGCGGTAGCACCCCCTGTAAGTGGAGCCCTCTGGCTCTCAGTGCTAGAAGCAGTTGGAGAGAGGCATTCCACTGGCCCTGGGAAGTGAGGCAGCAGCTGCAGCTGCCAAGGCTTTCCCCTGGCACCCCAAAATCTCTGGGAGGAGGAGGAAGAGGAGGAGGAAGAGGAGGAGGCATAATCCCCCTGGAAATGGAAGATCCCTGGGGAAGGGGAGAAAGGCAGGAGGTGGAAGAGTCCCTCCCTTGGCTTCCTCTCTGCTAGGGCTGTTTGTGCATCACACACACCCTGCCCAATTCTGGAGCCCCTGGACTGCCTGCTCCCTGGGACGCTTGGGAGCTCTGGAGCCCTGGGGATGTATCCCAGGTTGGCACTAATGATGCATAGATGCATGTCATATGATTGGCATTTTTTAAAAAAGACCAGCTAGTGGAAATGACAATCGTGTCAAAAAAGACATGAACACATGGAATTTTTGAAACAATTCACTTCCATAGTGGGAATTATGCATCGGTATGAATTGATTCAATGACCCAGTGTCAATACAACTTGCAAACCAGGTTAAATGCAAGTGGGAATGGCTCCTAATTGTACTTTGCCTCATGTAAAGGCATGTACATGCACATATGTAAATAAAATATGAGGGGGAAATGATATAATCATCCTTACAATCACATGAAAGTTGCCTCCCCCTTCCTTCAGTTGCATTAACATGAACATTTGTTTAGCAGTGATGATATGATAAATTGTTTTTCACAGATGGAATTAATCCCTGAAATCAACTAGCTTTCAAGAAGAATAGAAGGATGAACTGGGTAAAGTCAAAGAACAAGAAAAGACTAGAATATCTTTTTAAAAGAGGACATTTCCATGTACAATTGGTTCTCAGTATCTGTGGGGGATCTGTTCTGGATCCCGCCATGGATACCAATATCTGTGGATACTCAAATCCCATTGTCCTGAATGGTGGCATGGTCATGTGGCTGTGCCATCAAAGAGAAAAATGGGACTTTGCTGCCCTGGCCACCTGAAGACTGCCTTGCTGTTCTCATGGCAGCAGGCTGCAGGTAGCCACTTCCTTTTCCTCTACCTCCTCTTCCCTCCACTGCTTTTCCCTCCACCTCCTCTTCCTCCTCCTCTATCTCTTCCCACTGCTTCCTCCTCTTTCTCCCCTGTGCTGCCACCTCTTCCTCTTCCTCCTCTCTCTCTCTCCCCCCCCCCCATGGGCTTGCCATCTGCAGATGGTGGGATCCACAGATGGCAAGTCTGCAGATATGGAGGGCCTACTGTATGACATATACTTCAATACCTGTATAATGGAGAATACAGAGGGAAGTATTGCATAGAAATTGTTGTAAATATCTGCACCCCAGAGTATTATTGTTGTATTTAATGACCCAAACATATAAACTGTGTTGAAATAAACTTTGAGAAAAGTTATACTGCACTGTATCTTTCATATTATAACATGTGTCCTATAAGTTGTTTGATAGTTGTTTTTACTCGAGGTTAACAATACAGGGGTAATATTTACTATTATACATAAGTAATTTTTGTGAAACAAAGTGAAAAATTGCATATTGTTATATTGATTTTGCTGAGAATATGAGGTTGGGGGATTTCTGCTTTATATTTTAAAATTAAAACTATATTAATAAAGGTGTGAATGTGGTGCTTCAGTTAAATGCATGTATATTTCAAATAAAAAACATCCCTTTAAGAAAATGAATAAATTCTAAATTAACTTCCAGTCCAATTGTACCATACTTGACGTAAATAACAGGTTGGTTCCTCAGAAGATGGGCTTTAATGCCTTCTGGCTGCATTGAGGTTTATGGAAGTCATTACTTTTGAAAGCATTACATCTCTTTTAAAGCAGAATTCCTCAATAATTAATCACTCCAGTTTTGATAGTAAAGATATCTGCAGTGAAAATGCTTAGTGTAATAAGAAATTATATGAATACATATTTCAGTGAGTCATTGTCTATAGAACTAGAAGGTTTCTTCATCCATGGCAGACCTCCCATCATTGTCAATGATAATCATAATATTTGTGAATGAACAGCAAAGTCTATCACAGAAAAATCATAAGATAACCCATGTTACATTTGATGGGCAACTGGTATTTTAGTGAAGATCTAATCTTCACTCTCCTGTGGAGCCTTTGACAACAGCTCCAATATTATTAATATATGAAAACATATAATAAAGTAGTACTTTGGAACATCCTGGTACTTGATTGATCAACAGAATCCCAATGAGAAAGGTTTAACGAATGAGTGGGTTCCGAGCTGACTGTATGGTCCCAAACCAGAGAACATTGCTGCATGCAATGCATTGATGTGGGAAGGATTTGGACATTGAAAGCAAGAAATTAAAAGGAACGTAGATTTGGCTGGAGTAGATGGAGCTTGCAAAATAACAAGAAGGAATTTGTACAAACAAAGTGTGCTGGAAACTCCGAGCTGCATCAACTGATAAGAACTTGGTGTGATAGTTCAGGATGTTTTAATATCAACAAAGATAAGACACTAGTAAAAACATGTTTTCATCAAAAGAAAGATGAACAAGGTATAAAAGAAGTTGTCTACCAGCCTCACTTTGTTGGCACCTACCCAGGCAAGGTGTCACCCCAACCTTCATGAATGCCTGATCAACATTCAGTGGAGGACCTTTGTATGTCAGAGTGAATGTGTGTGTGAAAGAGCTCTTGATACTTAAAATGATTGTCTTATTTGTTATTTCTTATTGTTTTATTTCTTATTATTTCATCCATATGTCTTAATAAATGTTACATGCATGGTGTCTAAACCCAGATCTGGTTTCCCATGTGTCTATATTGAAAATCTTATATTTCTCTCTGAATCAAAAGAACAAAAGAGAACCTCGGTTCATGAAATAATTAGTGTAATCATCAGGAACCAAGAGAAATTTAGTTTTGCCTTGGTGAAGGATGAGTAAATAAGAGACACTGGGAATTGATTTGTGATTGAAAAGTCAAATTTGGTCTCTCTGTGCCTTTTTGCTTGTCACTTGTTCCAGTATCCTTGACGCTCCCTGATGAAGGACATAGGGGAAAGTGTGAAGGTTTCTGGAGCATTTTGATTGGGTTGAGGTTGGAATCAGAGGGATGCCTCTGCTTAATTGGAGTCATAGGGCTTTTTTTGGGAAAAGGAGCCAGAAGGGGACAGGTGAAGGTAGGAATTACCCTTAGGGATCCTGTCTTTAAAAACCCTTTTTACTCTTGTGGGGGAAACAGATCCTCCACAGATGTCCTTACTAAATAAAATAAAATAAAATAAAAGTGTATTAAAGAGATAAAATAGAAGAATGGGAAAATAAATCTGCTTAGGAATGTAGAAACTTACAAAGATTTGTAAAGGTAACAAAAATATTGAGGAAGCATAAAAAAATATTTATAATATTTTAAGGAACAACTAAATGGAGATATGGGGGGGGGGGAGGAAAAAAATCTGCCCAAAATCTGAACTGAGCTAAGGCATTGTTAGAAATTTTCCTTGGGGCCAAGTAGTTGTTTCGTTTAAACCACCAGCTACAGAAACAGAAAAAGGGAGTTCTTTTGCTCTCCCTGATAGGAGAATGTAACATTGGCTCAGGAATGTTGAAAAATCTCACTAGCTGCTGATAAGTGACGCTGTCTCCTGGCATCCCTCTTTCCTGCTGTACTTTCTGACATCGGGTTCTCAAACGCAGCTCTTAACTGGTTTAAATCCTATCTGTCAAATAGATCTTTTGCAGTGGT
>CM034706.1:145894744-145911114 GCA_020142125.1 Phrynosoma platyrhinos
ACACTTAAAGGAGTGTCAAACTGCATTATACCTACAATGTATATGCACCCTATATGTGATATCCTTGGTCATAACCTTTCTCTTAGAACTTAGTTAACTCTCCTCTGTCATCCCAGCATAAGACGTTAAACTCAAATTAAAATAATCCAGGCTTTTAGGTAGTCCCATAGAGACCCTTAGCAGTGCTATATTAACTAGCATTGATAGACAAATTAACAATATAGATATAAATTATCTATAAATTATAAATGAAGATGGATTTTTATGTTCAGGTCATTATTTGACCAACTTAGCACCAGCATAATTTTATTACACTCTACTCTGCCAGAAAGTTATTTTCAAGTATATTTTAAAAACCCAGCAATTTGTCAATCTTCAGAAGACAGTTTTTGGTAAAAAGAAAAAGAAAAAGAAAAAGAAAGAAAGAAAGAAATGCTTCCCCTTGCCATTTTAACTTCAACCTGAGAGTGTTCGGACATATTATGCAAGACTGTAATTTTCTACAGTTCAAACATAAGTCAATTCCATTTTTTCCTAAATATGCCAGTTGAATGTTTCTCTCTGCACTTTGCATATTAATTTAATCACTTGCCCTTTACTTTTCTTTGTTGATTTGATAAAGTGCTCCTCTAGATGACAGGGAGGAAAAGGAGTTTTAAGTTGGTGTCAGTTTGAAATATGGCAAAAGAGTATTTTCTAGTGCCACACACACTAACATACAGGCACCTGGCATCTCCACATATATATAATGAATATGAAAGAGATCCCTAGACTTCATGAGGTTGACCATGGCCCAAAACACATGGGCCAAAAGGGCCATTGTCAGGATGTGTTGAGGACATGGTGTTTAGATAATGTATGCCCCAAATGCGGCCAGAAGCCACCCCAATGCCACTCTAAGGAAAAAGAACCAGACCCAAATGGAGTGGACAAAAACCACTCCTTTTACCAGCCCAGTTCAAAACTGTGGCAGTGACCCAGATTAGGGCTGGGTGCATGTGACTGCTGTGAACAGCACAAGCACAGCCCTGGTCCAGTTTTTTCAGCCCAACTTCTTGAGGCCCATACCTACTTTAGATATTTACTTGTTGTTATTTCTTTGGATTGTCATGGATTCCTTCTTTCATGACACACACAGTATCCTGATAATGACATATAGAATCAAAGAGACCTCAAGGGTCATCCAGTCCAACCATTTGCCATGAAAGAACACACAATTTAAGCACCCTCGACAGATGGCTATCCAGCCTCTGTTGAAAAACCTCCAAAGAAGGAGACCCCCCCACACTCGAGGGACTGTGTTCAACTCTCGAACAGCTCTTACTGTCAGGAAGTTCCTCCTAATGTTTTATGTGGAATCTATTTTCCTGTAGCTTGCAGCCATTGCTCTGGGTCCTATTCTCTAGGGCAGCAGAAAACAAGTTGACATCCCTTGACATCACTATGACATCCCTTTACATTTTTAAACAGGGTTATCATATCACCTTTTAAACATCTCTTTTTCCAGCTAAGTATACCCAATTCTGTAGCCAGAAGTCTATGAAGGGGAATTTTATTTAGCTCAAATCAAGAGGGGGGTGGCTACAAGGACCCTGTGAGACCACCTCTCATGTGTATACCAAGAGTCTGGTGGATTTAAGAATTGGTGCAGAGACAGAATTCTCCAATTTTAGTGTTATTTATTAAAGGGGAAAATCACACAGCAATTCACATACACACACTCATGCAAGGCTCAGGAAATCAGAGGTTGGCTTGGAAAAGTTTCAGAGACAACACTACAGGTGATACTTGCCTTTTCTGGGATACAGATGAAGCCTTTTCTGGGATCTAATTGGGTGAAGTAGTGTGAGACACAATTGTTCCAATAGAGTGAGTTGAACGGAGGTGCCATTAACTAGATTAGAGTACAAAGTGATGCAGGATCTCCCTGAACTCAGACTAGTGACCCCGAGGGGAGAAATCTAGGGGTTTTTAAGGACAAAATCTAGCTGCAGGAAAAAGGTGTGAGACTGCCTGGGTGAGGTAATCCAGTCTGGCAATATTCAAGGGGAAATGGGAGAGGACTAAGTTGTTAGCTGGCCCATTAGGTGAGGCATCTAGGCCAATATCGCCCATCCTTCTGATTATGGAGGTGATGATGGTCCATTTGCAACTCCCACACTATCTGCCTGACAATGAGGGTTGGGGATTTTCCAGTTTTCCAAATGACCTGGGCATGACCTCTTTGCCTTGTCATGGGGGCACTTGGGTTCCACAGCAGATTGCATCTGGGGCCATGTGGAATTCATGCAAACATCAACATTCAGAAAAATACACCGATGCTAACAGTCCCCCCCCCACTGAAAATTGTTCAGCTCCATACCTGTTTGGGGATGAATATTTTTTGAATTAACCTTTGTCACAAAGGAATTTTGAGATGTCAATAGGGGAAAAGGCTGTTCTACAGGAAGTATCATAGTTAGGAGTGCCTCTGGTGTTTTGGAAAGGGGATGGGTGATTATCCATCTGGAACCCATTCATACATCTTTTTGACTAAAGCAACCAATAAAGCAATCAATAGTAGCAATAATTAAAAGTAGTAGCAATAATCAATGATAGTAAATCAATTAGTAAGAGTCCAAAGCATTCAGTATGCAGAGTGGTAATGGTTATAGCATTTGGTTTTTGAAAGTCCTTTAAAGTGTGGTTCTGGTTGGCTACAAGAGCCACAGTAAGCATTGTCCAGGTCTGAACCAATGTCAGCAAGCAGTTGATGTGTTTTGGCAAGCCGGGGTCCATATCAGCCCATGCAGCAACTCTGGGCATGTTCAGAAAATTTGGAAGAACTTCAGACTACTGTCCGGAGTGGGTATTAGGGTTGGCATCTTAGTAAGCCAATGGCAGGATGGAGTGCTTATGCTGTCCAGGAGGCATAAGCAAAGTTCATATTGGCAGCATCTGGGAGGGATGGAAGATATTTTGGAGGACCTCAGATCTTGGTGCACAGTTGCGTGGTGGCAAGACCAGTGATCCATGACATCTATAAGGACCTTATCACATGCTGGCCACGAAGTGAAAAGTAACCGAAATAAGAATAAATTCAGTTCTATACCGAAATGAACTGAATTTCGCCTGCGCGGCTATTGCGCAATGATTCCGAAAGCTCCCTTGTATTTCCCCGAAAAACCGAATGTCAAAAGATCTCAATTCGTTACGGATTAGCTCCGGGTTCTGTCGAGTTTCGGTGCAATGTCATGTGTAAACACGGAGAAACAATATGGATTAGCTCCGGGTTCTGTCGAGTTTCGGTGTAACGTCATGTGTAAACACAGGGAAATAATATGTATTAGCTACAGATACCCTTTGGATTAGGTCTGCTTTAGACCCCGTGTGATAAGGTCCTAAGTCAGGTCCAGTTCAAGAACAGAAGATCTGGGGCTTACCTCCCCATGAGTGTTCAGAGAAAGCAGGAAGAATAAAGGATAGATTTATAACTATTTATATGTCTTAGAGGACATGTAAATAGAGTCTCTTCTCTCCCCCCCTTGCTTCTGATGGGGCTAGGTTGGCATGGAAATGTTTTAACTGTGGATTGGATCTCTAAATATGTTTTTACAAGCTGGGAGGACCTTTAGAAAGGAAAAAGGAAAAGGTTTTAGTCCCCCAACTCCCTGTAGAGTCAAGCCAGCATCTTGGGAGAAGTATCTTCACCCAGCAAAGTTATTGGAGCAGCCATCCGGCATTTTGAAAGGCTCCTGTGTCTAAGGTAGAAAGGCCAGGGATAGGGCCTGGCATGGTCATGCAAGAGGCAAGGTTAAATGAGCTAAGGGTGCCTGGCCTTTAGGAAGCAGCGGTGTCCATTTTGATTGTGGTTTCTTCCTGAATAGGGTTGGGGCTGCTGGAAAAAAATATGCAAATTAACCCAAATCTTTGCAACAACCTCCCAAAAATAACCAAATTACTGATTTTGGAGCCCTGGGAAACATCTACCTTTAAATGCAGTTTCTTCCCTGGACTCTTGGTCGTGGGGCTGGAGGATAAGTGGGATGTCCTATGGGAGGTGAAGTTTAGCTCCCAACGGAGGACATGGAATTCTTCTAGCTGTCTTTTAACCCAACAAATTAAGCTAGCAAATACTGTTAATATTTGGACGCCCAAAATGTGGGGTTTGTGACCAAGCGTAAGATCTCTTATCCTGTGAAAGACCAATTCCACAACCCCCACCAAGAGTGTTTAGTTGTTTTCTTCATCTCCTCAGGGACTTATTAATCACTGATTATCAGTGATTATTTGCTTTGCCTTGAGGTCTACTGTCAATTTGATTTGTGTCTCAGTCTGCTCAATTTGTTTGGTGGCTTCACTTAAGTTGCTTAAAAGGCGCAACCATCTAGAGACCTGTAATTCCTCCTCAATATAAAATCCTTTTAGCTCCTCCTTATCTATATGGTATATGGTTTCACTGGTGTATTTTCTGACTATTTCGTGCAGATAAAAAATCCCTGTTAAATCAGTCCTTCACGTGGACTCAGCAAAAGCAGGGGTTTCCTTTGGATCTATGTATAAAACACACTCAAAAGGCATGGGAGTGAGTTTGCTACAGTTATTTGGACCATCAGTGAGTGTCTGACTGGAACTATAACACACTCCTGGATTTCTTGCATGGTTTTCCAAGTCCATGTAGGACAGCACTGTGAGTCTAGGGTTAGGGTGGTATAGAAGGAAGTGGGGGTCTTGCTCATCAGAGGGTCAAATTGGTGTTTATGCAGACCTCCACCGAGAGGGGGATGCTTCCAGCATCCGCTTTTACCCATGTGTATCCTTGGGGACCAAACAGAATGACCTCAGACTTGATGGTCTCTCTTTCAGTGATATGCACCTGGGTTTTAACCTTAAGGGGGAGCCTCCCGTCATACCAGCTGCAAACTTCACCCATGGCATCTAACACCTGATAAATTTCTGAGTAAATTACTTATTCCGTGTTGAATTTCATGGGATAGATTGGTAGGAAGGTACCTGTGTGTTGCCATATCAGGATCAAAAGGGCCCACATATGCATTGCAATCTCGTGTCCCTGTTAAGGAGACAGAGAGGTGGCTGTCAATGTCAGTTATGAGCTACTCTCCATCATCGAACATGATTGTCTCTACCAAGTTTACAATGGGTAGTTGAGGCCAATCTTGAATGTATTTCATGGGGGCCAGTCCTCCCTTCCATTCCTTCAATTGGAATGAGTGGAAGTATTTTAGTCTCATCCCTTGCTGGCTAGGTATGTGTACTTGATAGACCATGGGGGATACTCACTCGGTAATCTCCACAGGTCCCAACCACTTGGCAGCTAGATTATGTCTCTGATTAAAGAAGTTCCTATGCATGACTTACTGACCCATTGTTGGGGGTTCTGCACCCACCCTAACTTCCTGTCCATAGCTTGCATGTTTTGTCCCAGTTTCTCAGCCACTAGCTTATGGATCTGAGAGACACTCTGAATAAGAGTCATGGTTTAGAATTACTGGTTCAAGGTCTGAGGGGATGGCAGTATTTATCCAGACTGCTTCGGGCATGATCATTTTGCACCCAGTCATTACCTGGTGGGGCATGAAGCTGTGGGAAGCTGTGGTTCCCCTAAGGGCCATTAGAATTATGAGGAGCTTTGCATCTCAGTCCTTGCCAGAAGCCCTGACTACTTTTCTCATGGGGTCCTTTAGGGTTTGGTTGGTGCGCTCTATGTGCCCCGAGCCCTGGCGGTGGCAAGCCACGTAGAATTGTTGTCTGATTCTTAGGGCTCTACACAATGCTTGCATGACTTCTCCTGAGAAGTGGCTCCCTGAGTCATGGTCTATTATGAAAGACTGGGGCATTCCCCACTGACTGATAACTTGGTTGAACAACACCCTTCCAGTGGTGGCTGCCATGTTGTCGTGGGTGAGAAAGGCTTCGATCCATTTGCTAAATGGATAGATAATGGTTAGATAGCACTTGTTGTGCCAGGGAGTGATGGGCAGGGAGTCTATGAAATTGATCTGGAGTTGGGACGGTTGGCCCTCAGTGCGCTAGTGGCGGATGGAAGCCGTGGGGCCAGTGGAATCCACATTCACCATGGCAGAAGAGAGATAGTTGTCCACCCACTGATCTACCTCTTCTTTCATGCAGGGCCACCATCCTGTCTCCTTTACTCTCTTGAAAGTGGCGAGTTTCTTTCTATGTCCTATGTTGTGGATGAACTGAATAAGGTCTGCCCTCACCTCGGCGGGTACAATCCAGTGATAGGTGCCCATTCTGTCCACCACCCACCATACTCTCTCTTTTTGGGAAATGCTGAACTTCCCAGTGGGGTCCTTTCCTGCTTCTGCTAATCCTGTGATTTCATGGCCTCCCTTCTGGAGCTGTGCTAGATCTAGGGTATATGATAATAGTGGCTCCTTTGGGTTTACATTAATGGGAGTCATTGGGGTTGCTGTGACAGCTTTAGCTGGGGCGTCTGCCTTGTTGTTCCATTGGGCCTCTTCCCTGGTCCCTTTCTGGTGACTCTTAACATAAGTAACCCAGGTGGAGGCTGTCCTTTTCCGAATTAAGTCTGCAGTTATTTGCCATTTCTCTAAGTGGGTGACTGGCTTGTCATCATTAGTTTCCAGTCTTTGGACATCCAAATGGGGAGCCAGTCTATGGCTGTATTTACGGTCGACTGGGAGTTGGTGTAGATCACTAATAGGGTGTGGGGATCTTCGAAGTCTAGGTCGACTTTTGCTGCTGCTGAGAGAAAGTCACCATTTCCTCTTGCAGCCTCAACATCCTCCCAATTAATCAGGTCACCAATTTTCCTTCCAATTGAACTCTAGAGCATCTCAAGCTGCAGCAAAGTTTCTGGTTCTCCCCACAATTCCCAGGTCACTTCTCAGCCCCTTTGTCTAGGATCAAATGTGAATCCAAGGACCTCTCGATCACTCAAGGCTCTGTCTTCTCCCCCCCCCAACAGAATCTGCCACCAGTCCAACTGCAACCATTCAGGGAGAGCTGCCACCTCACGGTATGGTTCTATATGACTCAATCATCCTCTCCGTTAGGTTCTTATTCATGCTCAAAAAGTTTAGCAGTCAAAATTATGTCCTTATTTGATTAGACAGGGTAGGTCTTTTCCTGCTGGAAA
The DNA here is from genome assembly GCA_020142125.1 of Phrynosoma platyrhinos. Lineage (NCBI taxonomy): Eukaryota > Metazoa > Chordata > Lepidosauria > Squamata > Phrynosomatidae > Phrynosoma > Phrynosoma platyrhinos. Next base: position 145,901,868 of record CM034706.1, read on the forward strand.
TATATTGTACAAATAGCCTGCTTGGGGAAGTATGAATAGCGCGTACAAATTATTTATAAGTCTGTTAGTGTTAAACAGAATTAAATCCGTACCAAGGTTACAGTCTTTTTTTCTTCCCCTCCTCCTTCTTCTCTTTCCTTTCTTCCTTCTTTCTTGTCTCTTGTTTTGTTTTGTTTTATTTTATTTTAAGACAGTTTAATTTAAGACAGTTCAGGTATTTTTTTTTTCTTTAAACTATTTAGTTTGCCAGGGTTCACCACTATTTTATCCCAGGCAGACAGTCAGTTCAGTCTAAAATGTCCGTTGACTGGGCCTGTTGACTGGGAACTTGTTCTTTCATGATAGAAAAAAAAAAAAACACCTTTTAACTTGTAATTACAGTATAAAGGAATGATTCATAGATTTAGAAGAAGAATGTTATGATTTTGAAAATCTCTGGAGCTCCTTTATTTAAGATGTTTAAAGTTCTTAAATTCTTAAGCTAGAAGAAGCAGAGGCATTGCTCACGCCCTGCAGGCACCAAAATTCAGAAAAATGTACTGATGCTAACAGTTCCCTAAGTCTTGCCTTCAAGTTGTTTCTGACTTATAGCGGTCTGTAGGTGAACCTATCATGGGGAACTGGGCAAGTTCCTGGGGGTGGGGTGGGGGCTTGCCTTTGCCATCCTCTGAGCTGAGAGAGTGTGACTTTTCCAGGGTCCCCAGGAGGTTTTCATGGCTGAGTAGGGATTCAAACCCTGCACTCCAGAGTCATAATACACCACTGAAACCACTACACCATACTGGCTATCACAGCATAATTGGTCATCCTGGTGTTGGTGACAGGGAAGCCATAGCAGATCTCCCAGTGTGGAATTATTATGCTATGCTTAACCAAGAATGATCTCAGATATAAATTACCAAGTTCTACTTTGGATCAGGGAAAAAGCTGCAGCCCAGGAGCAGTAGACCCTACACTGGTTCAGAGAAAAACCCTCTGAAGGCCTGGAGAGGCATGCGTAGGTAGTCAGTGTTGGCAGCAGTTACCTAGATACACCACTTACTTGGTATAAGATGTCTGTCTGTTTTTCACTGGTCCAAAACACACTGCACAAATAATCCAGTTCAAGACCACTTTAACTGCCCCAGCTCAGTGGTAGAAAAGCTTGGTGATTGCAGTTTATTGCAGCATCAGGGCTCTCTGATAGGGAAGATTAAATGTCTCACAAAACTACAGTTCCCAGAATTCCCTAGCTACATCCCTAGCATTGAGCCAGGGCAGTTAAAGCAGTTTCAGGGTGGATTGTTTCTGCAATGTATTTTGGACCACTGCCTGCTTCCTGTGTCCATCTTAGCCCTTTTACTTTTTCTGGAGTGTATTCCTGCCTTGTTATTGTCCTCTAATTGCCTGCTTCTGATGTGACTGAGGTTGTGTAGCAATAAATTATTGTCCATCAATAACTTGTAAATTAACAAATTAAATCCTTAATTTGTCAGATTTTTTCCTAATATATCTTAACCAGATTTTCTGATTAATACTGAAGTTAATCCTATTGTATCCATTGCCTTGAAATCTCATAGTCTGTTTTGAAAATAATTAACAATAATCCAACCAATTAAATGATTTCAGTAATTAGTATTAGTAGCAACCAATTAATCTTCCAGTTCTTATTGTCAACTCTGCTGAATTCACGTTCAAACCTAAAGTTCCAAGCTCTGAACTGAGGCAAAGAACAAGACAATATTTCCTTCCCCATTCCAGTTACCAAAAAACAAACAAACAAACAAACAAAAACAGTTGAATATGTCTTCAACAGTCATAATGGGAAGGATCCATAAAATCACAGAAACATAGAATTGGAAGCAGATTCATGGATCATGGAGGTCAATCCTCACTGAGTGCATGATCTTCAGCTAAAACATCCCCATTGGGTAGTTGTCCAACCTCTTTTTGAATATATTCTGAGGAGACCCTAGCACCTCTCTAGGCAAGTATTCCATTACTGAATCACTCTTACTATCAAAAAGTTATTTCTAAAGTTCAATTGGAATCTACCCTCTTGTAACTTAAAACCGTTAGACCTAATTCTACCCTCAGGAGCAGCAGATAAGAAGCCTGTACTCTCCTCTTTGTGAAAGCCCTGGATATATTTAAAGAGTGCAATCATGTCATCCCTCAGTTTTCGCTTCACCAAGATGAACATGCCCAGCTCCTTCAACCTCTTCTCATATGTTTTGTCCTCCCTAATATGTATCATCTTTGTTGCCATTCTCTAAACTCACTTCAACTTGTCTATATCCTTTTTAAAATGAAGCACCCAGAATTGAACATAGTACTTCAGAAGTTTGGTAAAAAGTTTATTATGCAGGCTCTTGCGGATATAACAAAAATCATAACATTAATTTACATTAAAAATAAACACCAAGACATGAAATTACTAATCAAAATAACAATACAGAAAGGCTAAAAAAACCCAAATATTAAAATTATAAAACTGCTTTCAATTTTACTAGGCAATACAACTGAAATTTAACTCCTCAGTAAAACTAAGAACAAATAATACAGATTATGACTTACAAATCTAGAAGTAAGCAATGTCTGGCAAATTTTCATTAAAATCAGCAATTTGTCAAGGACCTATTACCAAAAGTGCATTTTTTCTGAATTTTGGTGTGTGTATGAATTCCACATGGCCCCAGATGTACTCTGCAGTGAATTCCAAATGACACCATAGCAGGGCAAATAGGTCATGCCCTGATGGCCAGCTAATGACTTAATCCTCTCCCATTTCCCTTGAATATTGCCAGACCAGATTACCTTACCCAAATAATGAAACACATTTGTCTAGGCTTCCACCAAACAATGAAACACCTTTGTCCAGGCTTCAGCCAAGCAATCAAGCACCTTGCTAGGGATTCTTTGAGCCCTTAAAAAGCCCTGGAATTCTCCCCTCAGTGTCGTTATTCTGAGTGCATGGGGACTCTGCGTCACTTTGTACTCTGATCTAGTTACCAGCACCTCTGTTCAGCCCACACTCTCAGAATGGTTGTGTCCCACACCACTTCACCCAATTGGATCCCAGATGAGGTTTCATTGATAGTAAGTATCGCTTGTAGTTTTTCCTTCTGCATCTATTCCAGCCTAACCTCTGATTTCCTGAGCCTTGTATGAGTGTGTGTTTGTGTATGTGAATTGTTGTGTGATTTCCCCCCTTAATAAATGATATTTTAATTGGAGAATATTGTCTCTGCATCAATTTTTAGATCCACCGGATTCTTGGTATACATGTGGGAGACAGTCTCACAAGGTCCTTGTAGCCGACTCCCTCTCAATTTGTGCTAAATAAAATTCCCCTTCATCGAATTTTGGCTACAGACCCCAGCTTCATTTTCATAGCAGACTTAATAAATTTTGCTGCTCTATAGGCAACATAATTGATACATTTAGTAATATAATTACTTTTACTCTTAACATTTCAAATCTCTTCTTCTTCAGAAGCAAAGCAATGTATTTAGATCTTTAACTGGCATTTTACACACTGTAACAAAAAAAACCCAAATTATTCTTCTACCACCATACAGCCAAATAAGCATAGCCATTATTCCCTCAGAACTCTACTTCCTTCAACAGGATACTATTTAAACAGCATTTAAAATGGTATTTAGTCAAGTAAAGCCAAAATTGGTATAAGGATGAGTGGGAAAAATATTGTACTGCCTTGTTAGGAATGGGTGGCAGCTTGTCATATAAATTATTTGATCCACAGTTTTCTGCTTTGGCCATATGTATATATCAGGCTATATCTGCAATTCTCTGCTTTAAAAGGGGAGTAGTCCCATCATAACCTTTTGATAGAAGAAATTCATGGAAAACCCCAAACTAAGCTAGTTACTGATTTTATGTGACTCATGCATTTACCACTTTTTCCCAGGCAGACAAAAACCGGCATACTGCAGTGTAAGCCATAGGCTTCATGCTAAGCAAGAGTTGAATGGAAGGCTAGATTTAATTCTTATTATAGCTCTTGAGGTAGTTCTTGGAACATGTAGAATACTTAGAATACTTAACAAAAATATATGTTGAACTGATCCCATCTAATCCAAATTGGAAGTTTCAGAAAACAGAGCTCCGTGTAGAAATTGTGACAAAAGTTTACAGCAGTAGAGTTTCAAAGGAAGGGAAGATGAGTACAGAAAATAGCAGGACTATTACTTCTTTTGAGTCCAGTGTATGATCAACATAATTCCAAAGTCCTTTTCACATGTCAACTACCTTAGAAGGTAGAACACAGGCCACTTAGCACCCACTACTCTCCAATGTCTTACTACTACCTCCCTTCATCTGTCAGCTAAGGCAATTGCCTTACTGTACCCAATGGTGGAGCCAACCTGGGAGCGGCTTACTGTGGCTCACCTCCTGGTCCTGCTAGGAGGGCACTGTTTGTTGAGGTCAAGCATTAGCAACATTCACCTCCACCATAACATACCTGGAGAAGATTTAACCACTCTGCTTTTGGTAACCCTGCATTGTATTTGGCTGGAAAGCTATATATATATATATATATATATATATATATATATATATATATATATATGAGAAAAGCTATCTCCTTTATTTAAAAGATAATAGTTCTTATCTCTAGAAAAATGTTTTACCACCTTACCTTTGAAGGAAAGCCTATGCATAAATCTATTTAATTAGCAATTATTAATTAGCAGTAAAATACATCAATGCTTTTCCCAGCTTACTTCCAGCTTAATGTGCTGGCAGTCCCAAAGAATCTTCATAGGAAATGATTTGCAAACACATTAAAATTTTATTAGGGCTCATGAACGGCTGGTGTCTGTATTAATAATAATACAATTATGTCTCATTTAAGCACTAAGCAGTAGCAAACAGGGAAAGAAAACCAAAGCTGCCTGTTCTAATCAGTACTTTGTATTGTCATTAACAGCTTTGGATTGGAAGACCATGTTAAGAGGCAAATTGCATACTGCTTTGATTGCACTGTTAAATAAGTAATAGGAAAAATATGAATATTTTAAGAATATCTGCAGCTTCATTTGGATTAACCTTAACAGTGTCATGAGATTAATATTTAGTGTTATGGAATTACTATATATTAGTACTCTTAGTACCCTTAAAAGTTAATAAAGGCAAATAAATCAGATAAATAGTGCTAGTTTCTGGGCTCTTTCTCTTTGTTACACTTTACCATGGCCAAGAGAAGGAAATTCAGTGCAAAAGAAGAAGAAAAAGGTTGTGCAGATCTCTGTATTTTCCACTAAATTCTAGGGAATAATGATCCCACTCTGAACCACAACCAACTGGGGACACAAACTTTCCCAGAAACCTGGGGTGTTTTTTTTTCTTCCCCTACCTCATGTGTGACCCTGTCTATGTTTTGCCTACCTTCTTGCATAGATATAGGTTTTTCATATAGATTTGTAGGGCCCCATAGACGATCAAGTTTATCACTTCCTCCCATGTAAACAATAGTCTATTCATACCCTTCTGTGATACAAATGGTTAGCACTCTCATGACTAACCCAGCCCTCCCTCATGTCCTGACCCTGGAGGTCAAGCCTCCACTGACAGGGCTTCTGCAGCTGGGAGTGGGTGCCTGAATTAAATCAGACAATAAGAGATGATAGCATATATGTGAACTGACCAAAATCCAGATTAAAAAAGAAAAAAAGAAAAATTAAGAACAAATTCATTGGCTGTAATTTTAGGCCATTGTATGGTAATAATCTGCGCACACAGTATAATGTCCTTTCCACTGCAAAAAGTATTTTCAAGAGCTAGAGTATGCTGCAACAGCCATTTATTAGCTAAGGTGTGAGTGGGCAGCAGGGTTACAATTTGCTGCCAAGAGAAGAGAGGTAGGGTCATGCTTCTAGATCTCTGGAGATTTCAGAGAGCAAGGTCAACTTTCTTTTCCTAGATGAAAGACTAAAACAGAGGCTGGGGTCTCACTGGGTGTTTTCCCCTTCCCACATTGTCAGTAAATTGCCATGGCAGTATACACAGGCTCTTGAAATCTGTCTTTGGGTATGAGGGTACATTGTGCATAGAGGTAGGGAATACCTTCTTCCACAATGCCCAAAGAATATCATACATGCAACATCAGGTTCCAGATACACATGTCAACAACACAATTGCATCCACTGATATATGAGATAGCCATTGGGGTAGATGAATCTAAAAGTTTAATCAGAATTGTTGAAAACTCAAGATCTTTTCATCAAATTTATGGTGAAGCATGCAAATTTATGGAAGTTATTTAAAAACTAGCATTTTTGTTAACCCCCATCAAGTTGACTTTGACTTATGGTGATCCTATGAACAAGAGACCTTCAGATCACTATAGCATCACCTACCCTGCTCAGGTCTTACAGACTCAGGACTGTGGCTTTCTTGATCAAGTCTATCCATCTAGAAAGTGATCTTCCTCTTTTTCTGTTCTTTTCTACACTGTCAAGAATTATTGTATTTTCTAGTAAGTCAAGTCTTCTCTTACACATCAACCTTCTTTTTTCCAATCTGAGCATCCCCCGATTTTTCAACCTTTCCTCATATGTTTTATTCTTCATTCTTCTTATCATCCTTATTGCCTTTCTCTGCACTCACTCCAACTTGTCTATATCCTTTATAAAATGAGGCAACACAGTTCTCCAAATGAGGCTTGACCAGTGCAGAATATAGGGAGACTGTGTTGGACTATGACTCTGGGGACCAGGGTTCTATTCCCAGCTTGATCATGAAACTTTCTGGGTGACCTTGGGCAAGTCATATGCTCCCAGGTTCAAGGGTAGGCATTGGCAAACCTTCTCTAAACAAATTTTGCCAAGAAAATCCCATGATAGGCTCATTTTGGGTCACCATAAGTCAGAAATGACTGGAAGGCACACAACAACAATAATTAAAGGTAAACCTTTACCTTTAACGTAGGCTAAAATAGCATTTGCCTTTGGTTCAGCAGAATGGCTTATGTTCAACTTATGATCAACAAGAATTGCACAATCTTTTCATATGTAGTACTGCTGAGCATGAATCCCCCATCATATAACTGTGCATTTGTTTTTTATGGTCTAGAAATAAAATTTTGCATTTGTTGAATTTCATTTTATTAATTTCAGCCCACTTCTCTAGTTTATCAAGGGCCTTCTGAATTCTTTTCTTGTCTCCTAATGTGTTAGGTATTTTAGTTTTGAATTATTTGCAGCTTTGATACCATAATCTAAATCACTGCTAAAAATATTGAAGTACGGTATATTGTGGGGACAGAAACTTATGGCACTCCACTTGAGTCGTCCTTCCAATTTGAAGCATCACCACTGATGACCCCTCTTTGATCATGGTTTTCCAGCCAATTATGGATCCATCTGATAGTGTTTCCATCTATTCCATATTTAGTCAATTTGCTAATTCAAGGGCTCCTTCACATTATGATTTAACCTGGTTTGCAAACTGGGTTATATGTGCCTCGTTCACACTCAAGCTGATTTCAGTCCTGAGTGTGTTCAGGGTGAATCTGGTTGAATCAGCACAATCCCACTCAAACCAGTTCTTTTGAATCCAGATCTTTTAGCATGTATTTTGAAAATAGCTGGTTTGGCACAAATGTGAACATGCTGCCAATCACATTTGGGGCACCCAGAAGGGAGAGGCAATGGGCAGAGGGTGGACAGAGGGCTGGAACCCATTCTACCACAGTTCTTGACAAAATGCTAAGGATCATTTCTTGATGATGTCCCCAGTCGCATATTATTTCTTGATGACTTGTGTAACACCACTTTACTCATCATTCATCACTTATCAATTCAATTCCACAGTGTCTACCATGGCTATGCAAAGGGCTGAACTGACCCCAGCTAAACGACTTGGTCAAATTAAAAGAAGGAATGACTGGAGCACAGCTGCATAGACTGCAGACAAACTCATGCAACATTTGTCTAGGCCAGGGGTAGGCAACCTTTCCCCTTTAAGGGCCGAGGGACTTCAACTCCCAGAATCCCAGGAGCTATTGGCCAACATGGGACTATTGGCCAACATGGCTGAGGCTTCTGGGAGCTGAAGTCCTTCGGCCCTTAAAGGGGAAAGGTTGCCTGCCCCTGGTCTAGGCAGAGGAACCTCCTTCTAGACCAGGGGTTGGCAACCTTAAAGGGGAAAGGTTGCCTACCCCTGTCCTCGACCATATGAGAGAGCAAACACTGACGGAAAAGGAATGGAAACACTGGGCTTTGGAAAGAGACCTCCAAAGTAGGGAGAGGTAGAAACCTGAATGGAATTTGATGTGCTCCCTAACTGTTTAAAGTAGCAAACACGGGTTATGAGGGATCTGGCATCTTTTATAATGGCAAATAATGGGCTATAATGAGGGAGGGCCATGCCAAGTAAAGAGGAGAAAATCAGCTTCCCAAACCACACTCAATGATGGGCTATCCATCAATGATGGGCTCTCCATCTCCAGTGGATATTACAGTGTTCCAAGCAGCAATGCCCCTCATTCGGTGCCCTCTGTGGGTCCCCCTCACATTGCTTCCTCAACTATTGTCTCTATTGTGCTGCCCTCCATTGAATATTCTGTGGGTGGCCCCTCCCAATCTCCCCTTAATGCTGCAGCTAGAAATCAACAACAGTCTTCCAGTTATGGCACTACTTCCATTGGCCGGCCTTCTAGGAAAAAACAAGAAACCTGTTGCACTGTCACTCTTTTCTTAAAACTTCTTAAAACTTCATAAATGCCATAGTGCTGGAATTCAAATATATCATTATTAGACCCTGCCCATCTCCCAACAATTTCTGTGAAATGTTCAGTATGGTCACAAGTCCTTTGCGGGAACATGGAGTATCAATTTTTCTTTTGATGAACTGTCCACCCTGATGCACTGGAGAAATTATCACAGTGACAGCCATCCACTGCAGTGATCACCTGCAGGAACCCCATCATTTCAAAGCCAGCCATCACCTGTAGAGGCATTAAAAAAAATAGAAGTAGAAATAAGTAATGTTCAAAGCAAAGCAAACAGATGCAAAGTAAAATACAGATAAAAAGCAATGCAAAGACTTTAGCTACAAATACACACCTTTCCATGGTCTCCAAGGTAAACAGCCATTTGTAGCAGCACCAACTCCATGGCAAGGACCATTTAGGCAAAAAACATTGCAGACTGCAGACTTTCTGACACCGAAGTGGATTATGGCCATCAAAAAGGAACCTTGGTTTGCCAGCAACCACACAGCAATGGCAACCCATTTCTCC
>CM034706.1:145949870-145960000 GCA_020142125.1 Phrynosoma platyrhinos
TCATAGGTGCTGACGGTGCGCCGTGGTGCGGATGCCGCGGTCCCGCAGCACACCGTCCCGTGGCATCTTGGATGCCCTCGTGTGCTTCCCCCCAAAGTTTAGTGAAAGGAATGAGTCCCAGAGAGCTCTACAATCAATGTTCCATGTATGCGCAACTCCTGATATTGGGGGTGGAAGGTAGCTTTTAAGGGCCTTCAACACCTGCTATGATACACCTGGGCCAAACTGCTCAGATGTTGCTGCTACTACTTACTCAATGGAGGAGGGAAAGGAATTGAGCTTCTTGGCTTGTATTCCTTTGTTAATTCACTTCCCGTTGCTCTGGGGGGGGGGGCTCGGAGGTCTAATAATAAGCTCAAAACAATCATACATAGATATTAAACTCAGGCTTCTTCAAAGTCCATGCACCATGCTCCATTCAGGTGTAGACAAATCCTCCTCCAAAGGGATTAGACCCTATTGCTTGTATCCCTTTCTGGTAAACAGCATCAGACCAAAATTAAAATGTTTCAAGGATAAACAAGAGAATAATTCTCTTACCTTTCAGGTCAGAGTAAAATATGTATTGCCTTGAATAAAATTCAGTTCTGACAATTTAAATCCACAAATCTTATTCAGCTATTCCATTTAGGATTTGAACAGGTGACACTTTCATTAATAGTTGTTGAAGCTATTTGGAATTTCCTCAGCAAAAACAAATCCAATGTGGGAAAGGGAAAAAGAAAGGGAGGATCGAACACCATCTGTATTACTCTGCAGAAGTCCAAGGTCAGTATATTCAAGGCTTTTTAAAAAATAAAATTAGTAAAAATAAGAGTAAAAACTGTAAAAACTGTTCTCAACTTTTAGCAGTGGGTGAAGATAATTTCAGCAGTACTAAATGTTTTAACACCAAAAGGCCAAAAGTACTACATAGCTTAATGAAAAGCAGCCTGTTTGCTAGTCGCCATCTTGCCTCCTCTGTCAATAATGCTAGGAAAGGTAGAGAGTAGAAGAAAGAGAGGAAGACCACAAACCAGATGGATAGACTCAATCAGGGGGGTTATGGGGAAGGGCTTGCAGGATTTGGTCAAGGCAATGGAAGATAGGGATTCTTGGAGATGTCTCATCCACAGGGTCACCATGAGTTGGAACTGACTCGAGGGCAGCTAACAGCAACAACAAATGTAGATTTGTCCACAACTACATTGTATGTTGTAAAGTCCTGTGGCTGTGAGAGGGTTTCTCCTGTCCTTCATTGAGAGATGCATTTGCTGGATTTTCTTGCTCAGTTTGTAAACCATTTGGAGGTTGTGTTTCCTCACAAGTTTCCCTATTCTGTCTGTGATTCCTTTGATGTATGGTAAAATACCTTCCCTTTGGGTGCTTGCTTGTCTTCAGTCCTATGGGTTTTCCTGCATCTGGCAGCCCTTCTGATGTTTGAGCTGGAATAACCATTAGCCTGTAAAGTCCAGTCCAGGTACTTCAATTCATCTTCCAGGAAGTGGGGTTCACAGATCCTTTTTGCCTGGTATACCAATGTTTTTTTGTGCTTCTTTTTTGTCCTGGGTGATGATTGAAATTTCTTATGTAGGTATCTGTTGGTGTGTGTAGGTTTCCTCTATACTGTGTGGCCCAAATGTTGGTTCAGTTTGTGGATGACCAGGACATCCAAGAATGGCAATGTTCCGTACTTTTCTTTTTCCTTTGTGACTTGGATGTTCGGGTGGTTGTTGTTTAGATGGTTCAGAAACACAGGCAGATCTTCTTCTCCATGGATCCAGATAGTGAAAGTGTCATCCATATATTAGAACCATGTTGTGGGCTTTTTTGGTGCTGTTTCCAGGGCCTGCTTTTCAAAGTGATCCATTGTAAAAATTAGCTATCACAGGGCTCAGAGGGCTTCCCATGGCTACCCCATCCCTCTGCTCATGGAAGTAGCTTGTGGTGAGGCAATATTCAAACAGGCTTGATGTCTTCTGGAAAAAAATATTGGATAAGTGTCATGGTTTCCATTATGGGGACTTTGGTGACCAAGGAGACCACATCGAAGCTGATTAGTATCTCTCTGGGTTTGAGTTCAAACTGGGTTTGAGTTCAAGGATTCAAGCTGAGTCCTTATATAGTGGGGGGTTTGCTCTATATGTGTTTGTAATTGTGTGGGCAGAAACTTGGCCAAGTCATATGTGGGGGATCCAATGGCACTCACTATGGATCAGAGTGGAATGGAATTCTTGTGGATCTTGGGAAGTCCATACAGTCTTAGTGGGAGAGCCTCAGATTTCCACAAACTGCTACCAGTCCTGAAAAACACCAGAATCAAGATCGAGCAAAATGCAAATCGAAACCACCCAGGATCAGGGTTTTTTTTTCCCCCAGCAGACAATGAATCACTAATTAAATTAAATAGACACAAATCCTCCTTGTATATCCTCCCACCCTGACGCCTTGCTATTCAACAATAGAACAATGTGCAAATTAAGATGTAAACCACTCCTCCCAACCTATAGTCACATAGCATATATATACTCACCTCCATGCCAGCATTCTCTAAAGATGCCAGCCACAGATGCTAGCATAATGTCAGGAATAAACTCTTTTAGAACATGGCCACATAGCCTGAAAAACCCACCAAAAACTATAGATGCCAGCTGTAAAAGCCTTCAGCTTCACAAAATAACTACTCCTTGAAGCTTCCAGCAGCAGAACAATCATTTCTGGACTAATGCTTTTGGGAGGGATAGGGTGTTTGAGACTGCAACAAAAGTTTTGGAGGGTTGTGAGTGGACATTGGGCTGCATTTTGTCCATTGTTGTGTAAAAAACAAACAAACCCACAGCTGGAAGTTAAAGTCCAACTGACTAGCTTATCAGCCCTGAATTTACCTGTAATCTTTCCTTCCCTCCCATCCAGCTATAGGACTTTGGGGAAATCCAGGTTGGTAGTTTTATTAATTTCATATGAATTGGACTCTGGGTTTCTAATGGCTATGGTCTATTAGGTTTAGGAGAGGAAACACAGGAAGGAACATCAGGATATGTTGCACATTGTCATTGTGCTTCCCTGTTGCTGGATACCTTGTATATATAATGTTTAAAATCATGGAGTCAAATGGTATTATAGTTCACTTGGGAAGTTCTTTGTTCTAAGTCAGAAAGGAATGGCAGTGTACTTGCAAGAGATGACAAAAAGTGAAAGCCAGTGATTGGAACAATATTATGCCTTACTACCTTTTTCATCAGTACTGCTTTATGGTAACATTTTGTCTCCAAAGCCATTATTCCAGTTCAGTGCAGTATTGCATCACTTAGATTGTACAAATGTTGAATACCACATGCTTACCTATCATGTTATCTGGAGCTAATAGTGTAGCAAAAGTGGTCCTACATCATGAAAGAACAGTTATCTGGATTGGACCCAGCTGGACCATAGACTGTGAAAATACTTAAGATGCAATAATTGAAGAGCAAAGCAGAAAATGAGGTTTGTATGGGTTGCCCTGTATCTGTTCACTCAGTCCTCTTAAGAAAATAATAATAATCATGCTCCCAGCATCCACCATTTGCACCAAGGATAGGGAACCCTTGGTCGTCTAGAAGTTGTGGAGCTATGATTCTCATCTTCTTCCATCATTGACAGTAATGGCTAAAGCTGATGGAGGTTGCAGTCTAATAGTAGATGGAGGGTTATACTGTATGCTCCTTTTTTTCTGTAGGCTTTTACCAGCCATATCTTGAGCAATAATAGTAGAATCATACAGTTGAATGGTACCCTAAAGGCCATCTAATGCAACCCCCAAATAGTGCAGGAATCCACATCAAAAGTGGTCCCAAAAGATGGCTATCCAATCTCTGATTGAAAACTTCCAATGGTAGAGAGTCCACCACTGTGGCCTTAAAGCCTATGAAAGCCCTTAACATGTGCCTAATGTATATATACCATGTGGTTTTGGATCTTTATTTCCTTATTTTAAGACACATTTATCTATTTTTTTAAATGTCTTCTTATATCAAAAGACCTGAGAATAGAACCATTTAAAACACAAAAAAGCATGGAAGAACTTAAAACATTTAAAATGTTTGAACACTATTTAAAATCATGTACACCATGACAGAATTCCATGGCTTAGATCATGATTTCTAGGCCTTAAAATCTTTGACAAAACATTTTGTTTTAATTTGTTGCTGAAAAGCAGCAAACTTTGATGTTGATAAGGTTTCCAAAGTTTTTGTTGTTGTTACTGAAAGTAAAAGAATAATGTGAGCAGTGTGGGGAAATCTGGATTCTTTTTACAAGTGAATAAGAGTGTTACAAGTGTCTAAGAGTGTTACAGTCATTTTTGTTGTTGTTAGCCACTTTGAATCCCATTATGGGAAGAAAGGTGGGATATGAATAAAATAATAAAAAACCAGTATCACTGGGAATAAGGGCTTCATTATCTAAGGACATAATCTAAGGTTTTCAAGGAAAAAAATACTGTTACAGCAAGGAAAAGGAAAGAGACATTATTTATGGGTATATTTAGCAAGGTATTTTGGGAAGTTCCATACAAAGAATGTAAAGAATTGCCAGTGGCTCTTTCAAGCAACAGGAAAAAATGGCTTCTATTGGGCACATTTAAAAAAAAAAAACTGAGACCTTAGTCTCAGCAGGACTAGAACAAATTCCTTTAACAATAGCAATAGCAGCTTTAGTAAAGCTTAATGCTACAAAAAAGCTGAAGAGGAAGGTTAAAAAAAATCAGGAAAAAGAAAAAGTGATACTTCTTTTTAGCAATAAGCTTCAGCAAGCACCAAATAATTCCTCTGGGAACTCTAAAACATTCTCAAATAGCTCTAGGAGGCTATTCAGGTTTTGGCTAGGTTAACAAATTTTATTTTTAGTATGTGCTTATGGCATGTTCTTATTACAGTAGACCAACTCTGTACTGGTCTTGCCATCCACTGAAACTTGTGATGGTGGTGGTGGTGGAACATTTATTTGTTTGTCTTTTTTCCCAGCACAGGATTCAAGGTAGCTTACAACCATTTAGAGTGTACAACTAAAAACAAGAATAACATTAATACATAATTTAAAAATGATTAAACTAGAGTTCTATTTTTTTGTAAAAAAAACCAAGTTTTAAAAAATAAAAGTCAAATACAGTTTTTGAAACATATTTAAGAAATAATAAAATAGAAACACATGACCTATATGAGAATAGCTTTCTAAGAAGGCCTTTAAACATATAAAGGGAAGAAACTTATTCAGGTTCTTTAAAACATCTAGGGATTTTTAAACACAGCTCCAGTCCCTTTCTTGTCTAGGTGAGGAAAAATAACTAGTATGACTATCAAACCTGATGGAAGTAACTTCAGTTGGATGGATTTGCACATAAGTAATTTGCACATAAGTAATTTGCACATAAGGAAGTTAACCATCTACAAAAGCTTATGCTACTACTTCTTTCACACAATCAGTCTCAAAGGTGAAACAAAAACCTTTTACATACTTCTTTTCCCCCAGTTATGAATGTGTTCAGACAATGTATTCAGATAGTTATAATTTCATTGATATTCCAGAGTAAAGCACTGCTTAATGGTCTAAAACATTTTCCCACCTTTTTTGAATATATGATAGAGCACTATGCACATATGCCTTCGACTAATAATTATTTATTAAAATCTCTTGGAATACTGAGCAACATCTGGCATTAAGAAAAACAACAACACATAAGTGAATATATTTTCTTTGGTTGCTGCTACACTCATGTAGGCCCACAATTGTTCTGGCTTTTGAAAAGTTAATGAAGGCCCTAGCTTGTGTCTTAAAGCTGAAGTATCCCCTTCAAAACTGAAAGCTAGCATGTTGAGGCTGGCACCAGACAAAATGTGGACAAATAGTAGTTGTGGATATTTGCATGTAAGAGCAGTCACAACTAACAGAAAACTCATCCTTACTAGAACAAACTTATTGAATCAATGGGTTTTACCTGTGTTGAGTCACACTATTCAAAATAGATTCAATAGGCCTGCTCTAGCTCAGACTAATGAATAGTATTCAGACCACTGTTTGAAGCATATTTTGTTTGGCAAAAGACAGGCCATCACAATTTGTGTTCAAATAAGTCACGTATGTGAAAATTTTAGAATGCTAAGAATCGGTTCCTTGGAAATTAATATTTTGAATTTTCCACCTCATTTTATTCTATATGTGTAAGGACATATAACTTCCAAAACATGAAACAGCTGAAGAAGGTGGAAACTGAAAAGCTTTGCCATAAAATTATTTAAATATTTATGTTTTGTAAATGTGAGTTTTATATACACACAAAAATGCACCTGCACCTATACGTAAGATAAATGTGATCTCTCTTACAACCTTTGGAAAAAGGCATATCTGGTGTGCTGACCAGTCCAGACATGATTCTATCTCATTTGCACTGCTATGAATTTATGTAGCCTTTGCTGTGCAAGTTCAAGGATCTTTTAGACAGAGAACCCACTAACAGAATTTAATCTTTGCTAATGACCTAGTTATTGAGCTCAACTTCTGACCTGGAAATTATAGCCTCCTATTACTCTTTTATTCAGTGCCTTAACACATGGTTCCCTGATGATTCAGAGATAAAGGCTTCCATGGTTCACTAGAACATCTTCAGCTACTATGTGGAGTTCACATTGGGACATTCCATAGACATAACTTTAAGCCAGGATAAGCAATTATGCCAAATACATTATCACACAGCTTTCAATAATATTGTTGAACCTCTCAAAACAAACTAATGAGAGAGATCAGAACTAAAGATGGATAAAATATCTTTATTACACCACAGGGGTGCCCCAAATTTCTTTTGCCTTGCCATATGCCCTGTCCCACCCATTTGAATTAGTTGGCACATGCCTTTGCTTTTTTCATCACAAGTGTGAAAACACAGCATTCACAATCTCTCTTCATGGCAGAAATAAACTGCATTCCAACAGCACAAAGACTTCAATTTGCATTTGCCAGAGATCCATTTCACAAAAGTTCCATATGTGAAAATGCAATCAATTGGGACAACTGTCAAGGTCTGTTTAATGTACAAGATTTTCCACCTTGAAAGTGTCCCTTTCAGTTCCAGCAGCATTATCTTTCATTTCCCTAATTGGGAGTGCAAAAAAGGCTAAATGCAAAGTCAGGGAATTAATTTAGATATGATACCCTGTACCCTCATTTCTTTACTTAGGGCTGACATATTCAATTATGGGTCATTTCATCAATGGGGTTGGGCTCAAGGGATGTCAGAGTAGAGGCTAATTACTGCATAGAAAATGCCAGAGCAGTTGTTGGGGTGAGGCGGGTTGATTTAAAAAGAGAAGAAAAGATTGAGATGTTCTTTCCTGCTGTCACCTTTCTTCACATTACATGAGAAATTGAGACTCTTATAGGTCCATCCATTACGTTCAGCTACTCGTTGCCTCGTTCATCATGATGTATGATTAACAGTTTAATTTGTCAGGCTTCTGGAATATTTTGTTAATGTACAGAGATCCTGTTCTTCTCTACCAAGGGATGATTGTGTAGCCTTGAGCAAGTGACACTGGACCATGGTTTCTTACCTCTCAAACTAAAATACTTGTCTACCAAAATGACTCTTGTGTTAAATAAGAGCATCATTATGTATCATTTTAAATCTCAGAGTGCTTGAGCCTGGAGCCACATGCAAGAAGCTGCAATGACTTCTCCGTGCTGGGTGCCAACTTAATAAGGGAACATTCAAGTTGCTGCCTAGAAAATCTTCTAAGAGATACCTAAGAGGGTTCATTCGAAAGGCTGGGTCAGGTCATTTTGCTGCCAGAGGTAAACAGCATGTCAATGCCAACTCTATAGGTAATGTTCAGAAGCTTACTAATGTAGTAGTTCTATTCCATTGCCACAATTCCATTCCACTTGAACATTGTGTTCCAAATGAGGAAAACACCTGGGGAGTTCAAGAGGAAAAATCAGGAAGGTTCTATAGCTGATTCACAACATATGCTGTCTGAAGGAGTCACCTCATTCTACTTGGTGCTTTCAAATATGAGTAGGTCCCTTCTGTATTAGATTTGTAATGCTATTGCCAGTTCTGTTTTTGTTTTGTGTTTTTTTGGTCAGAAATTAATTCTTTTAATGATCATGTTCATTTTTTGAAGATGACCAGCTAAAGAAGCAGAAGTAGAAAGGGTCTTCTTGTATAACGTGTGTGTGTGCATGTGCGTGTACACACACACACACACTCACACACACATGCACCTTCCAGTCATTTCTGATTTATGGAGACCATAAGGCTAAGGCAAACCTATAATGGGATTTTCTTGGCAAGATTTATTCAGAGGAGGTTTGCTATTGCCTTCCTTTGAAGCTCAGAGGATGTGACTTGCCCAAGATCACCCAATGGATTTCATGGCTGAGTTGGAAATTGATCCCTGGTCTCCAGAGTTGTAGTCCAACACTCAAACCACTACACCATGTTGGCTCTCTGTTAAACCTATTCAACTCAACCTATTCAACAGAAAGGATAAAGCAGTGTCACAAGAAGGTTTGTTAATTAATAGCTTAACCATAGTGCACTGCTTGAAAAACTAGACAGTCAACTGGAAACTACTCAGAATTAGGAAACTAGATGAATATAGCATTGGCATCCTAATATTAAATTAACTTTTATTTTAAAATAAATTTTAAAATATGAGAAGATACTTATACTGGAAGGCAGTAATCTATGATTCAGATACCATGCATATATGTGGTATAATAAATTAACAGCCAACAAAGATTTTGAATGGCACATGATTAGGAAAGCCCTATTAAAAGTCTGGATGAAAATTTAAAAAAATCAGTTTTATCAGGAAATACCCTTGTGGGTCTCTACACAAGAAGCTTTATACCGTAGAATTAAAAATAAAGGAGAAAAATGGAAACTATATAAAAATGCTTTAAGCATAGATATCTGCGAATCTCCACAATTTAAAGCTACTGAAATACTACAAGAAGAAAATATAAAAATAATTTGGTTTTTATATAATCATTTAAAATCACAAGTCCGTGATGATGTAAAAGTATTTACAAGATTTACTGAAGAGAAAAAATAAATCAATAAAATTGTGTTTGGAGAACAAGGAAGACACATATTAATAAATATTGTAAGTTATTGAAAAGTAGAAATCTGGAAAGTGAAGGAATTAAACACATGATGGTAAAATGGGCACAAGACATTCAATAGATTTAGAGAATTGGGAACAATTTTGGAAAATAACCAACAAATTTACCTTGTGTCAGAACTATAAGGAAAATTATTTGAAAATGTTTCACCAGTAGTATATGACACCAGCAAAATTGAACAAACTATACAAAACAGGACCATGAAATGTTGGAAATGCCAAAAGCAAGGTGGTGATTTCATATATATGTGGTGGCAATACCAAGAAGCAAAGCGTTATTGAACAATGATAGTAGATGCCATAAATGAAATGCTCAGGATAAGAATTATATTAGACCCAAAAGTTCTCTTGCTAAACATGACAAATAAATTAGAGGAGAATATTAGAAAAACTCACTCTAGAAAATTACTATACATGTTTACAATTGCTAGAATACTTTATGCAAAATTCTGGAAAACCAACAGAATTCCAATAGAAGAAGAATGGTTCATCAAGCTGAGAGAAGCTGTTAATATGGACATACTTACAGCAAAATTAAGAGGCAAAGACACAAAAGATGAATGGATATGTATTCAAAAAATGGGAGAGAAAAAAGAGGATGGAATTTAAATTAGATAATAGCAAAGAGAGAGACAGAAAAAGCAACAATAATATTATAATAAGTGATGATGAAAATACACCTGTCGGAAGTACTAATAAGATATAAATATTGAATAATGCAAGTATTTAGAAGACCTTAAGAGTTAGTTGATTAATTTAAAGACTAATAGAATTAGATTTAAGAACAAGGTATTAACATTATTATCTGTATTTGTACTATTTATTTTGTGTTGTTTGCTTGTATTAGTTGTTTTGGTTGTATATGTGGTTATTGTTTTTATTCCTGGTTTTGAATGAATACCATGATATAGTAAGCAATATACCATTTGGATTGTATGTAGGTATAGGATACCTGTCCGACGCACAACCCACATCGAGTGTATGTACCTTAGC
>CM034706.1:145960100-145977641 GCA_020142125.1 Phrynosoma platyrhinos
TTTTTTAAAAAAAGATCAAATTCTACAAACTTGAATTCACATTGAAAATAGCCATTCAGATCATATTACAACAATTGTGTACATATAAACATTTTGTGCTTTTGTTTAATTCACCATTAGAAGAGCCCACTCTTTTGGGATTCTGCAGAAATTGCTATTTTGAGGGTGCAACCCAAGGGAAGAAGGTGGTGGCCATGCCTGGGCTGGCTGTTCAGAATGATATGAGGGTTTTCAAAATCCCCAGAGCCAGGTGACAGAGAATGAAATCATGGTGAAGGCAGAGGAAGAGGAGCAGGGCCCAACCCAGCCCAGTAGAGATAAGAATCAGTTTCAGCCTCAAACTGCTGGAACTCAAGCAGGCATGACAGAGATTACTATAGAAGGAAAGCATCAAAAAGCTTCAAAAAGACGAACCCTACACTGTGGAGATGAGAGGAGGAATGAGGGTAACAGAGGACATGCCAGCACTTGCCAGCAAAGGAGTCAACCATAGCAGAGGTGGCTAGAAAAACAGAGGTGGCCAAGGTGAGAGTGGTGAGGGCAGAAGAGCACAGTAGCAAAAGATGCTGCCAGGGTAATAGTAGCCAGGGCAGAGAAGGCCAGCACTGTTGTTTTGTTATCCCTTGGCTTCACTAAGATATCATCCAAGTAAGTGAAGAGATTGTGAAGAAGCCAGTCCTTCACCTAACTTTTTTTTTCTCAGTTGTCAGCCCTATGGGCATTGGGATCCCACCGCTGCCCCAATATATGGTGTATCAGACTACTTTTATGTACACCTATGGGTTTACTCCCCAATCTTGGTTTCTTTATTTATAAGTAGCGTGGATAATAATTCCAGGTTCTATCAAGCTTGTAAGTGAACAACAATAAAACTTTATTTGAATTATGGTTAACAATGTTTCATTTGTTATGATGTTGCATTCTCTTGTTCTTGTTATACTTTATTGCATACTATTTAACTATAAAGAACAACAGTTACTAGTCTGTAAGTCTCTCATACTGTCCTTATTTACTGTGGTCTTTCCAAACTTATTTCTAAACTAGCTCTCAGGCTAATTAAATCCCAGAAACTCCCTCACTTGGAGTTCTGTCCTAGCGTTAAGCCCCTCCCTTCTGAACTTTAGCCCTCACAGTCCCTTTCTTCTTGGTCTGACTTCAACTGTCAGCAAAGGTCTTATTTAACACCTCCAGCCTACCATTTCATTGGCTGCCACCAGTTTGCATTCTATTGGTTGTTGCTAAAGCATATTCTATTCTGCCTTCTCTCCACACATCTCTCCCCTTAAAAAAAATCAACACACATATAACTTCTGGTGTGATGGCATGGAAAGAGTGGATATGGGTCTGTTGTATCTGCAAACTCTACAACAATGGTTCTTGGTGGAAAGGGAATATAATCTACCCATCCATTGTCTATCTGATATGAGAGGCAAAAGGAGGGAATCATTGGGGGGATCTGCAGAAGATCCTGGGCTGAGAACAGGGAGTTTTCCACAGTTGCTGAACCGGGGCATCTGAGACTCCAAAGATTCAAACCATTCCATTGTTGTACTCATTTTTTAAATGAGGGATTCATCGCATGCACTTTTAATAAAGGACAACTAGAGTGGTAAAGAGAAAAAGGGGAACAATAAATGAATCAATATTTGCCTTATTAACAACCTACCCCTGAATAGAGAGACTTGGTCTCTTTAAACAGAGAAGTGTGGGAGAAGCAATCGGAAGCAATCAGAATGAGAGAGTCAGTATATTCCTTTTTGAGAAATTAGGAAGTGCTTCAAAGAGTGATGTAAAGTTAAGAGGAATGGAGAAACAGAAACGTGGAGCACAGGAATAGAAGGAGTAGTAAAGCAAGAAGGAGATTAGAGTCATAAAAGTGGGGGGAAGAGAGAAAAGAGCTTGGGAGTGGAGCGGTTGGAATTGGAATTGAGGAGGCGAAGCATTAAAAGAAAAGCCTATTAAACAAGCAGAAGGAGGTCCGTATGGAGAAGAGACTTGGAATACAAGAAAGACAGAAGGTTGGTGGAAAAAAGGGGAAAGAAAAGTGGCAAGCAGCAAACAGCTAGCAGCAAGTTGATTAAGCTACTGAAGGGGAAAGGACACTAAAGGACAATGAAGATAGGTAAAGAGGCCAAAGTGAAAAGGGAAAAGCAATAATTCGATAAAAGGAAGAAAGGAAGGGAACCTTAGAGGAGTTGCGAATAGAGAGACGGACATAGAGAGATGGTAAAAAAGGTGGTAAGCATTAAGACGGATTGAAAAAAACACTGGGCTGGACTGGAAAGATACTTAAGTGAAGGAAAGTAGCATCTTGTATTTGAAGAAATAGTCTGGTTTGGAATTAAAATTGGACTTAAATTGACTTAATTGACTATTGAATGTTATAAGAGTAATAGAAGAAAAAAGAGGTAAAGAAAGGCAAAGAGACAAAAAATAAAAGAGGTAAACAAGACGATTAAGAGTTTACTTTGGATGGAAATGAGAAAAGCACAGAAGATTAGAGAAAGAGTAAGGAAAATTTCTGACTAGTTATAATATGTTAAATAAAGAATAAATATATAAGGAATAAATAATAAAGAATAAATAAAGATATTATGGAATTAGTTA
This sequence comes from Phrynosoma platyrhinos, assembly GCA_020142125.1. Lineage (NCBI taxonomy): Eukaryota > Metazoa > Chordata > Lepidosauria > Squamata > Phrynosomatidae > Phrynosoma > Phrynosoma platyrhinos. The sequence continues at coordinate 145,962,708 of CM034706.1, forward strand.
GCATAAGTAAGATACTAAGGGGGAAGTGATTAATTATTTTCCTTTTTGGGGGTCTTTTTGGGGTTTTATATTGGAACTGGTATGTGAATAAGAGTGATATAGGATGATATAGGAAAATGAAGTGTACATGATAAGAAATGATTTATTATTAGACCAGTTTAGAATAAGAGATAAGAGGTTAATGATGGTTGACTCAGACATATACTAAAAGATTATTTTTTGTTTTTTTATGTTATAATTCACATACGGAATTACATCATATTATATCATAAAGTTTTTTACAGTAAGACAGAAGATAAAGGATAAGAAAAAAGGGGGTGAAAGATATTATTGATTACATAATTTAACAATTCTGGTTTGATATAATGCTAAATCAGATTGATAACAAGGTTCTCTTGAATCGGTGTTTGGTAAGGTAATTGTGAAAGAGTTATTTTGACATTGTATTTTTAATCTGTCTGACTAGAGTGAAAAATTGCGGAAAATGGCCATCTCAAAAAAAATCTGATTCAAACACAAATACCTATGCAAAGGAGGGGATCTATGGAAGATTCAATTAAAATAATAGACCCAATAATGCAACTATTAGAGGAAATGCATCAAATAAGGCAAGAAATAAAAGAAAATAGACAGGAGATGAAATAATTTGAGAAAATCAAGAGATAAGTGAAGAGATAAAAGAAACCAGATTGGAGATAAGTAAGGATATAAAAAAATAACTCGATAATCTTACTAAAAAAAAATTGGAGAAAATGTCATTAAATATCAATAAAACTCAAATAGAAGTTAATAAGGTAAGAGAAAAGACAAGTACTTTGGAAAATAAAATAAAAGAAAGTCAGAAGAAGTTAGAACAACAAGAATTGATGGTGTGGACTAATGAACTTAGATACAGGGAATGATGTATCAAGATAAGAGGTCTACCAGAAAAACAATGAAAATTTGATCACTATACTAATTCCACATCTGGCAAGGCTTATTGGCGTATCTGAAGAAGGAATAGAAAAGGAAGTGGACAAGACATTCAGAGTAAACTCAGCTCAGGCAAAAGATAGGAAGATCCCAAGAGATGTGGTGGTGTATTGGACCAGAAAGAGAATAAAGGAAATGTTGATACAGAAAAGTTATGATTTGAAAGTGATAATTGAGAACATGGAAGTAAAGATGTACCACTGCAAATCATGTAGTAATGACAAAAGTGGTGAAATATGTATGGGATATGCAGTCAAAGTGGAAATGTACAGATGTGTGAAAAATCTCTTCTGAGAAAAGTTTCTAAGCAAACAAAGAGGATTTAGCCTGCAGGTGGTTTGAAACCAAAACAGTCTTACACTGAACAGAAATAACAAGGACATTGAGCCTAGGAAAGCAGGATGCTGGAAGGTAAACTAATGATCTCATCTGGTTTGCATGGGAACCAGGTCACATGGAGAGTGACACACAGCTAGGGCTGGTCTAGGGGCTGGGATAAAGCACATCATTCTATCACTATGTAGGTTGCCACCCAGGAGATGGAGTTATGGGTTGGGCCAAGGGCTCCTTTGTTTTCCTTTGTTAGAACTTCCCTTGCTTTTCAATGTAGCAACAAGTTGTGACCCTGTGTTTCTATCATCTGCAAGAAGGATTGTACATAGTTCTTTTCTGTTTTTTTTTACTGTGCAACAATAAAAGCTTTACATTGGAATTACTATTGTGTCTTCATGAAAAACTGTAGCTGCTGGGAGAATGCAAGGAACAACATTTCTAGGATGGCTGATGAATGGAAGCATTCCAGGATCAGTAAGCCAATCTTCTGATCTCTGCTACATCTACATTTACATCACAAAAATCAACAAAAAGTACTGAAGTTTGACACAACTGTTAAAAAATCTTGGTATATACTTTAAATGGGACAGGATTGAAGGATTATCCTGTTCATATAAGCAGAAGAGGTTTTGGATTGATAATAAAACAAAAGGAAAAGAAATAGAACAGAAACTTAGAAATGACTATAAAGGAAGAGATGAAGAAATTTGAGAAAAATATTTAATAAGAGAATGGAGATCCAAAAGATATAAGGAAAAATTGGGTTATGATCGGAAGAAGAAATAAATGATAGTAAGGAATTAGAGAAAAGAATACTGAAGAAGAAGAAGCCATCAAAAAATTAGAAGAGGGAAACCTGAACATAGAGGTGGAAGAAGGAGACAAGGAGGAAGATGGAGAGGAATCAAAAAACAAAGAAAAAACAAAGGAATTAAAAGGAGAAAAGAAATTTGTTTTGTTTTAAACTGGGACAAAAAAGTTACAAAAATACAGAAATATATATAAGGGGAGGAAAGAAAAGGAAACTGTAGAGAAAGAGGAAAAGAGAAAGAAAAATTTATGAGAATAAGTGAAAATATAAACATGGTGAAAATAACATCTTGGAATGTTAAGGGTATACATTCAAAATATAAGAGAAGTATAGTGTTTCATCAATAAGAAAAAAATTAAGAGTGATATCATTTGTATTCAGGATACCAAGTTAAGAGAAAAAGAAGCAAGGTATATTAGAAATCCTAAACTTGGTCTAGCCTATATTTCAGCAGCAAATAAGATGAAAAAAGGTATTGTCATCTATGTAAATAAAAAATATCAATCTAAACAAATCTTTAGTGATAATGTTCGAACTTATTTCGTGATAGAAGTCAAAATGAAAAACTTAACGATACTAGTGGTGGGGATATATGCTTCACTGGAAAGTAGAGACCAATATTATGCAACAATTACAAAAAAAGCTTAAGAATTTGAATTATAGTTCTGTAATATTACTAGGGGATTTTAACACAATACCAGATCCTAAATTAGATAGAATGTCGATGGAGGGGAAGAAAATACAGCTCTACCAAGGGAAACTACCAAAAACCTTTTTTGAGATGATAGAAGAGTTTGGTCTGGTAGACATTTGGAGGTATAAATTTAAGTAATCACTGAATGTGACAGTAAGAAAGAAAGAATTTATTTGGAGATTAAATGAGGATTTGCTCCAAAAAGAAAATAACATAAATAAAATAAAAGAGACACTAAAATATTATTTCAAAGCAAATAAGACACAGGATATGCCAAGTAAAATCATATGGGACAGCTAGTAAGGCTGTAATTAGAGAAGAGTTTATTAAATTACAGGCAGAACATAAGAAAAGAGAAAGGGAAAAAGAACTAAAAATAAAAGAAGAGTTGAGAAAAAAAGAGAAAGAATGAAAGCCATAGGAGACAAAAAATTGAAATGTAATATGGAAGATTTACATCAACAATTAAAAGCAATGGCGATAAAAGAAATAGAGAATAAATTGAAATATATAAGGCAGAAACATTTTGAACTACAGAACAAAGCAGGTAGAATATTGGCAAGTAAACTCAGGAGAGAAAAAGAAAAGAAAATTATAACAGAGATAAATTATAAAGTGAGAACAATCACAGAGCAGAGAGAAATCAAAAAGTTGTTTAAAGAATACTATGAGAATATATACAGGAATTCAGATAGGCCAGAAGAAGAGAGAGAGAAAGTAGAAAGATATTTAAAAAGTCAGAGGATTAATACAATAAATGAAGAACAGGTAAGAAATCTAACCAGCCAATAACAACAAAAGAAATATTGGATGTAATTGAGAAGATGAAACTGAGGAAATCTCCTGGGCCTGATAAATTGACAACAATTTATTATAAAAAGGTGACCAATATTCTGGTGGATCCACTAAAAGAGATGATGAATGATATTGGGCCTCGGCAGATGACTAATTGAGTCATCTTCGAGGCCCTGAAGAGAAGGGGCAGCTGCACGAGCGGCACCCCTTCCTCTTCCTGAGGTCGCCCTCGGAGTCACCAGCCCTCCGCACGGCCAGCGCTCAGGGGATGACCTCACGCCGCAGCGACCATATGCACTGCGGCGGAAGAGTCAGGGAAAGTGCGCCCGCCACTTTTAGGGCGCACTTTCTCTGACATCTAAAAGGAGTGCCAATTTGGAGCTCCTTTTAGATACGCCGCAGGAGTGCAGCGGTGCGGAGGCTGAGCTCCGCCGGCACTCTGACCCGCGGCGTCTCCGGGTCCTCCATCTGCTGAGGCCCATTAAAGATCAAGAAGTACCAGATTTTTGGAAGGAAGCTTGGATATCATTAATTCCTAAGGAAAATAAGGGGAATCTGGAAATGAAAAATTATAGACCAATATCATTGACAAATACAGATTATAAAATATTTACAATGATTATTGCTACAAGGATGAAAGGAATACTAGTTTCTATAATTCATGAGGATCAAAATGGATTTGTACCAAAGAGAGAAATAAAGAACAACATGAGGACAGTATTGAATATAATATAACATTTTGAATATCATAACAAAAAAAAATTAGCCTTAGTCCTGTTAGATGTGGAAAAGGCATTTGATAGGGTGAACTGGTGTTTTATGATTGAAGTAATTACTCAGATGGAAATGGGGGAAACACTTAATAAATTGATACAAGGAATATACAAGGCACAGGTGGCTCAGTTAATAATAAATCAGGAAAGAACAGGGAAAATTAAAATTGAAAGAGGTACAAGGCAAGGATGCCCTCTTTCACCCTTATTATTTATAATTGTGTTGGAAGTGTTGAACAACAAAATAAGAGAAGATTTAGAAATAGAAAGAGTTAAGGTGAAACATCATGCATTTAAAATTCAAGCCTTTGCTGATGATGTTATCTGTTTTCTTGAGAATCCAAATAAAAGCTTAAGGAAATTAATTGAGGTAATAGAAGAATATGGCAATATTGCAGGATTTCAGATAAATAAAGAAAAGATGGTAATATTTAAAAGAGGAACAAGAATTAAAAGAGATATCGGAATTTAAAGTGGAGAATATTTGGGGTTATTTTTAACCAAAAGGAACATAGATTTGTTTATAATAATTATCTGAAAAGTTGGGAAGAGATCAAAAAGGATTTGACGAGATGGTCAAGAAACAGCTTTCTTTTCTGGAAAGAATTGAAGCAATTAAGATGAGTATTCTACCAAAGTTAATGTATTTATTTCAAAATTTACCAGTAATTAGTGATGAAAGATGTTATGAAAGCTGGCAAAGAGAATTGTTAAAGTCTGTCTAGGAAGGCAAGAAGGCCAGAATAGGTTGGAAGTTGTTAACAGAAGAAAAAAATAAAATGAGGACGTGGGTTACCAAACCTCAAATTATATTACAGGTCATCATGTCTTAATTGGTTAGAAGAATGGGTAAACCTAAAGAATGAAAGATTATTAGAGTTGGAAAACTCCAAAATGAGATTCGGTTTTCATTCCTACATGTGGTACGACAAACTTAAGGACAACAAAGACTTTTCACATCACTTTGTAAGGACCACTTTGTTAAAAACTTGGTTAAAAGTAAGAAAACAATTTTACAATAAAATCTCTAGTTGGATCTCACCCCAGGAGGCCTTTATTAGGAGGTCTAAAATTGATAGGACACCTTGGCTAATGTACAAAGAGTTAATAAATTGGAGAGGAGAAATTGGAGAGTCAATGAAAATGTGGGACCAATTAGATAAAGGAATACAGGAAAATTGGTTTTTATATAGCCAACTGAAGGAAAAATATAAAATGGATAAAAAGAACCCAGGAATCACAAATGGGAAGAATGAAATGGATACTAGTTTTTAAATATAAAAATAAAGGACATATCACCAAGTATTATAGGGCTTTAAAGGAAAGAGATTTGAAAAATGAATAGATTAAATATTCTATGATAAAATGGGCACAGGATATTGGGAAGCCTATAGAATTAGAAAAAAGGGAAAGGGTGTGGTACGATACAAATGCATTTACTAGTTGTCAAGACTACAAAAAATCATATTAAAATGGTATTTCAGTAGTATTTGTGTCCAGATAAAATAAACAAATTATATAAAACAGGAAGAGACAGTTGTTGGAAGTGTAATAAACCAAGAACTACCTTTTATCATCTTTGGTGGGATTGTGAAGAAGCCCAGAAATACTGGAGGGGAATAAAAGACTTAGTGTCGGACATATGTGAAGTTGACATACTTCTGGATCCAACTTTCTTTTTATTGAATATGACAGGGGTATTAGAAAAAGAGTTTGAAAGGAAAAATAGACGTGTGTTACTGTACGTGGTGACAACAGCTAGAATTTTATATGCTAGAAAGTGGAAACAGTCAATAATACCTTCTAATAGAGAATGGAAAGAAAAACCTTGGGAAGCTATGGAATCATCTATCTTAACAGGCTTATTGAATGATAAAGAAGAAGAGGAAGTGGTAAAGGACTGGATAAGGTTTAAGGATTATTGGAATAGGAAAAAATAGGTATGGAACTTAGACATAAAATATTATATTTGGGAGATGTATGATGCCATGGAAATCATAATACAGTAAAAAGATAATTAATTATTGGTTACTGATTTAGGATATGTAAATAATTTTAGGATTTATCTATATATAAACAATGGATAAATAGAGAATGTTTATGTTTATCAGGGGGCCTATTAATCTTATTTTGAAAAGGCAAAAACTCATTTATTTGGGAGTCAGTGAAGATTACTAACAACTATAGTAGGGGTAGGCAACCTTTTCCCTTTAACAACCGAGGGACTTCAGCTCCCAGAAGCCTCAGCCATGTTGGCCAATAGTCCCATGTTGGCCAATAGCTCCTGGGATACTGGGAGTTGAAGTCCCTTGGGCCTTAAAGGGGAAAGGTTGCCTACCCCTGAACTATAGAATGCAGATGATTCTTAATGTTTAATATGTTGTTAAAATTGTGAGTAGGTAGACTAGTTAGTAGGTTGTTTATGTATGTATGTATATGTGTAAGTATATGTGTAGGTGTATATGTATGTGTATATGTATTTTTGTTAATAAAATTTAAAAAATCAACACATATAAGCTCATTTTACAGTTATATGGGTCAATGAGTACAAAGATATCACTTACCAAACCATATACAAATTTTAAACATTTTTCTACTTTTTATACTTACCATTAACCTCAAAAGCACACATAACATTATATAACATTTCATTATTTTTAATGAAATACTCCAAAATCCAAAACTGTCTACAGGGGTGGCTGAGAAAGTGACACCCTTTAGTTTTAATGTTTCACTTTCCACAATCTTTGCTTCATTCACAAATTTATTTAAAATATTGTGTATACATTTACCTTCAGGTTATGAGTACAAAGTGTATATGAAACATAAATGAATTTTGTGTTTAGATTTGAGTCCCATTTCCAAGATATCTCATAATAAATATGCAAATATCCCAAAATAAAATAAAATAAATAAATAAATCTGAAATTCAAAACACTTCTGTTTCAAAGCATTTTGGATAAGGGATGCACAACCTGTACCTAATTTTTGCATGATATACATTTTTAGCTGCATCTGTTGTTAATTTTTAAAGCAATCTTGAGTCCCAGATTATTGATGCAATTTGTGTATTGCTCCTAGAGTGAAAGCATTATATTGGGCAACTGCAGTAAACTGCCATGAAATTCCCCTTCAGTATACACAAGCAGCACAACATAGTACTCTACTATGACACTATATTGGGTCTCAGGTGCATTGGATAGAGTGTATGGTAAATTGGTTCAATCACTAAGCATTTGAGTTCAGCATCAGGCAAGACTAATGGCATCTCTGATCTCTTCCTTGACCTCTTCGGGGGGGTATGGGTGTCACTGATTTTGTGAGGAGGGCATGGAAATCATTTTGCTTGGAGATTTATAACACCAGAAAGCCTTTATACTTCATGGATTGTATATAGGCTTTTCTATTTATGAACTGTCTCATCTTTAAGATCTTTAAGTATTCTCCTTTTATGCCTTACAAGAGCAGTGTTTCATTTCCCCTTCCCCCAAAAAATAATAAGATAGCATTTACAATACTTTAAATTCAAGTGTAGAAACAAATCATAAAATGCAACAAACCCGGGGTGGTAGTTCTGTGCATTAGAAATGTCGGAATTATTTTGATAACAAAGCCAGACTGTCACTTTGTGTCACTATGAGAATTGCATCATTTATTTAATAGTGAATTGGCAACCCTATTCTTCCCTTTTCCTCTTAACACATTTGCACCTCTTGCAAACCCATTTAATATAATGAGATGTTATCAGCATTATTTTATATTACCTTTATTGTCACCCATAAAATTCTCTTACAAGCATTAAAACTAATGTGTTTGTATATTTCGCCAACCAACATTATATATACACAGAGAGAAAGTCAGAGAGACAGATTGAATCATTTTCTTTCTGTCAGTCTGTAGTATTTGCTTGTTTAATTCTTTGAGATGTAGTCTTATGGGTACTAGTAAGAAACCAGAAGGTCTGACTATGATTTGTTTCCATTACTCTCACAGTTTGCTATAAATGTCTCAAACTGACATACCTGCTTTTTGTAATGAACAATCTTTTCAATACAGCAAAATTATACAGGTCTATTAATCATTCTAAGGATTAACTCAGAGCTAGGAAAATTTACTTTGTTGAACTACAATTTCCAGAATCCATTAATAAGAGCATGAATATTGGCCATGCTGGCTGGGAATTCTAGCCCCCAAAAAAACATCGATTAAGCTCTAGACCTGAGCAGGTTCTGCTAACCATGGAAGTAATACATAGCTCCTACCTAATGTCACTACAACATTCTATATTTCCACTACTGAGAGCACAACTGAAGTGCTCCTGAGGTACTGGAGATTGGAGCATTGGAAAAAGTTATCTGCAGTACTCTGGGGCTGGTCCAAAGGCCTCGGCGGGGGAGGGGGGGGGCGCATCCAGCCCCCAGGCCTTAGGTTGCCTACCCCTGATCAAAATCCTCAACAGAGTACATCATGGGATGCTGCAACCAAGTAACACCACTGGGGGATGTGAAGTCAGATAAGAGCACTTTTCATATAATTGTTATGGCTTTCCTATTTCAAATCCATTTCCCTGATTACACAGATAGAAAATATTAACCCACAAAGCTGTACAAAACTGTACATAACTAGTCTACTCTTGTGAAAACTGATTTGCTTGCAAATAGTTATGGATATAGATTTTTCCTTTCCCTCAAACAGTTTTCTGTGCTTTTATACTATCAACCTAACATTGTCAATGGGACCATCAATAATTCATCATCCTTGTATGTTGTCCTCTTTCTTTTTATGTCCATTTTCAAATATGGATTTTGACTTTTGAATGCTTTGTAATAAACTCATAATACTACAAGGAATGATTTCTGAAAATCTTCCCATGATAGGACACTTTTGAGTAAAATGCTTGAATTAGTTTTGACAAGACAATTAAGGCAACAGATCAATATGCCATTCCTATAGACAGGTGCTTAGATTCTGTAAAGTCCAAGTGTGTAATTCTACACAACTCAGATTTGTATCTTTATGACAGATACAAATACAGATACAAATAATTACATCCATAATACATACAATGCAATTGATAATAATCCACCAGGCAGAGACTGGTTCTCCTCCCATTTGTGCCCACTGCCTATTAGTGCATCATGAAGGTGACCTGGGGACCATAAATATTATAAAGCTATAGTGCTATTATTCTAGTTTTACTTCCAGATAAGGATGTTTGTTTGAGAATTGGGGGGTTAAGGATGTTTCAGGAGAAGGGGAGACATCACAATAAGGAAACACCATGACACACAGTTGGAAGGAAAAGGCCACACATTTTTTGAGTACAGCTGACAGGTAGAGTTGGCCCTAATGCATGAGTCTGGATCTGACATCATTCAACCTCTGTTGTTTGATGGACCAAATTGCCTGGTTATGGTCAGGCTTCAGGGTGTCAGAAAATGGGGTAAGCAATTGATTGCATGTTTGCATCTTCACCCCTTTCATCACCAAGGGACAGTGATCAGGAGTTGCCCCTGCAATGACAACACCTCAATGCTCCCAGCACACCTGGGTCCCCATGGGACTCCCAATCCCATGCTCTGCAGCACAGGAAGCCACACTCATCAAATCCACACCCATACTACCACTACAAAGGCCGCCCCTGGGACCCTGTCTTCTATGAACCATCCTGAAAGCTGTATCTCCTCCACAACCAGGGGATCTCCATCCCTACAGCCCTGAATGTTTCTCAGAGCAAAAGTCCAAACCTGGGTGGACATAGCCAGTGAATCCCCCAGACTTCCACCTGCCCAACATTTTGATTGAGTCTACCACAGGCCACATTTCACCCCAGTTGTAGCAGCCCCAATATGGAATGAGTGCCCTCCAAAGTCCTCTGGCAGCAGCCTGATGCTCTGTAAGGCTAAGTGAAGCACCAGCACCACTTGGAACCAGGTCAGCGGGGTTCCATCCTCATGTGTAACAAGAGGGCCTGCAGACCAAGGGCAGGATGCCAGGTATCTGTGCGGCAATTGGACAGGGCACAGACAACAGCCACGAAGTCTTTTCAGCACTATGGTGGACCCTCTCCTCAACTGATCACATTTTGACCTGTCAAGAACTAAAAAGACAGCATTTTCCCCAAAATAGGCATCCTCCCTCTGAAGTGAGAGCTTACTTCCATCTATCCTGGAGGATGGGACAAGCTTGCCCATTTGCAGTGCCCCAAAGAAGGCAGTTACAAAGGCAGATCTAAAAAGGCAGGCCTCAGATCTGGAATGAGAGACCCACTTGAGATTCAGAGTGAGCCTGAGAAGTAGCTTAAAGCATATGTGTCTCCTCCCATCCACCTTCCTAAGGGATGTCCTCCTCCAAGGACCCTCCTGATCAAGAAGGATGCACATGGGTCCGGGAATTCCCTGGCCTTGGAAAAGAAAGAAATGCTGGCCAAGTGGACCAACATGGTGCAAGGTGTGAGGCCAGACTCTTTTGACCACAGAAGGAATTGAAGAATGGTACAGAACCAGACTGGCCAGTGTGGCAAGAGGCCAAATGCCCCCCAAAAGTCAAGAAGCTTGGAAACAGCTCTCCTGTATGCTCTAAGTGTGGCTAGGGCTAGTGAAGACAAGATGTCCTGCATCACAGCAAGTTTCCAACCTCCCACAGTTCCACTAGGAAAGACAAGGGGAAGGGGTCTGCTCCAGACACCAGCTGATGAAACCTGCCCTCCTGAAAATGAAAGAGAGAATCTGCAATGCTGCTCTCAAGGCAAGGTACAAAATGGAATGTGATATTGTTATGGAGGCACAGTAAAACAAAGCAGCAAATCAGGAGCATGACCCTCACAGACTTGGAGGATTGGCTGTTGATGATAGTCACCACTGCCTGGTTGTCACACCAAAAACAAACTACCTTGTTGAAAAAGTCATCCCCCCTGATGTGCACTGCTACCAAAATTGGAAATTGCTCCAGGAACATGAGGTCCTGAAGGATCCCTCGCTGTTTTCAGTGGGATAGCCAATGCTGGGAACACCAGTGGACCTGAAAAAAAGACCCCAAAGCCCAGGCTTCCTGCAGCATCGGAATGTACCTGGAGGCCCTGTCCCACATTCCAAGGGTGTTGCCACAAGGAAACCCCATTGAAATCCTTGAGGAATTCCTCCCCCAAAGTGAGGTCTTGCTTTATGCCCTTGGTGAGGCAGATGCAGTGGCGTGGAGCCCTGACCTCCAGTATGACCCTGGCCAGCAATGTGCAGAAAGCTCTGACTGGGGAATCCACACTAGAAGCAAAATTAAGGTGTCCCCAAAGGGCCTGGATCTCCTTAAGGGTGACCTTTTGGACTGTGAGTGTGGCTTGTATCATGGAGAGAAAGGTGTTGTAATAAGAACTTGACCTTGGGGAATTTACAGTTAGCTCAAAAATAATAAACATGATCTAAACCCATTGTATGCAGGGGGCTAGAGGGAACAGTTCCTGAAGAGAACAGCACAGAGATTCACATAAAGAAAACCACACACTCCTTTTTCTATAGGACTCTCACAAACATCACACACACTTCTCCCTGCAATTTGAGCTCTGCTGTCTATAAAAACTCTCCATCTCTTTGAGACTACACATACAAGCTTTAAACAACCTGTGTGCATGTCAGGATGTCCAAAACTTGAGGGTTGCCCACATTCTATCCACCAATTGTAATAAGAACTTGACCTTGGGAATTTATAATTACCTCAAAAATAATAAATATGATCTAAACCCATTTATGCAGGGGGCTAAAGGGAACAGTTCCTGAAGAGACAGCATTTGTCCAAAAGAATGGTACTTTTGTTAAGAGAGAAAAATAAATCAGTAAGCAAGCACACACATATACAGAGGATCAAACATACAAAAATACCCTAACATACATGCACACCCACAAGAACTCAGGAGTAAAGTAGTTAGCTTGGATAGGAAACACAAGGCTTTCTAATGGTGATAATTACCTGAATGGAGGCTGCTCCAAAGATGAATGAAGAGGTAGACTCAACCATTAGGACAGGGAAAGGAATATAGCTGGATACTCTAATTAGAGATCACAATGGCACAGGCATCATGAAGTCTATCCAGACTCCCCACTTTCCTGGGATTTTGGGGAGCATTTATACCCTTAAGACTAGGCTGAGGTGAAAAGTTACTATTGTATATCAAAAGATTCCAATGCTTTGCTTTGAAGTAGACAATTTCCAAAAGAGGGGAGATTGGATGTTGATTTTTTTTTTTTTTCTTACCTTTAGCCGGACACATTCTGGCTTGCCCTCATCAATCTTCTAGGTGTGAATGTTTTGTTTTTGCAGCTGCTAAGCCTGACTTTTTTGATCTGCAAATGGTTGTAAATGCAGATTTAACTCTGTTTGGAGTGCCTACATGATGTGCTCACTTAGAGCTCATGGAGATTAGCATAGGGCTGTGACAGGGGCCCAAAAGAAGTCTTGATATCAAAACCAATCATAACAGCCCCCCCCCCCCAGAAATTATCTACCTCTTCAAATGCAAACTGGACAAGTGATCATTTCCACATTTGCCAAATTTTCTTCACCAAGAAAAATTTAGGAAGTGTCAAGTTGAGGAGCTAAACTCATGGTCTAGGGAATTATCCTTTAGAAAACCTTTTTAGCTTCTAATAACCAATGTATGTAAGGAATATCATAAACAATATGAAAAGGCAATAAGTATCATGACTAAAGCAAACTTAAGTACAAAGGGAAACAATACTGGCTGCGACAGGGTCCCAAAAGGAATATTGATATCAAAACCAATCATAACAGTTCAGTGTTTGTTATCCAGCAGATGAGATACACCTGCCACAGAATCTAGCTGGATCCCCAGGTAAGTGAGAAAAGTGGTGGAACCTTCTGTCTTTTCTGCTGCTAACATCTAGCTCAGTGCTCAGTGCCTGGAAAACACCTAATACCTAACTCAGTGCTGAGTGCCTGGAAAGTCAACATGAGTTTGGTGAAGCCATCTGTCCCAGCCTGCCCGATGAACAGAAAGTAATCAAGTCAATAGGGGGAAATGGCATGGCATTTCACCTCTCACTCCAGGAAGGAACTGATGGTCTCAAAAGCTACACAGCTGATGAGCAGCTCATGGACATGACATTGTCAAAATAACAATTACTCTCAAATTTGAAACTCAGGAGGCAGAAATCATTAGGATGGACTGGTAGCAATCGAAAGCCAACTGGATGTCATACTTGGCCAAAAGGGCTCCCCGACCCCATGCCTGAACAAACTGGATGATGTGATCAAAGGAGGCATAGTGTACCAAACAAAGCTTGGGGGGATGGCATCATTGACAAATTTTCCCCGAAGGGTACAAGAAATAGTGAATGAGACAAAATTCACCCAGCATTTTTTCAAGGCCAACACCAAGGGGGGGACTCCTGCAGAATAATAAGAATATGAATAAGAATAAGAATAATTTATTTATATGCTGCCTCCCTGTGCAACACAGCAAGGGTGGCTTACACGATAAAATACACAATCCCATATTCCAATAAACCCCCTCAAATACAGTTAAACAGTATACAGATTAAAACCACTGTTTCCTTCAAGCAAGATGGAACATGACCATCCCTAAGGGATGCATTGATGATGTCTCTCAGGAACACCCTCAAGGCATCATCTCCCTGAACGGCAAGCCATGAAGGGCAAGGATCAAGAGGGCAGGTTATTTTCTTCACTCTACCAAGGAGCTTGTCCACGTCATTGGTACTAACCGATTCAAACTGATCCAGTATAATCAAACTAATCCAGTACTGAGCATGAGCGGGGCAGGAAAAGGGCTCACCACCCTACCTGCCTGACACTCTTTTAAGATTTTGTTCATGAGGACCTTCAGCATGTCCTTGGCAGACTTGAGATTCTGTGCATCAGTGGCTAGACGTGGGCCCTCAGCTGGGATCCTGAAGCCTTGGGTGAAGCCCTCTGCCAAGAAGGCAGCCACTTTCTTGTCAGTATAACAGGTGAGGAGTGGCAACAAGGCAGAAGAGTGCATAGGAATGGGGGTGAGGTTGAAACTTGGCCAAGCAGCCTCAGAAGGTTCATTTTGAACCCCCACCCCTCTGGATCCAGAGCCAGAGGCTCTTTCCTTCTTGCTGGAGGCTTCCAGGCTGAGGCATCCCAGTCAAAAGAACTGTTGGTCACCGGGCGGCTAGGAGCAGGCCAGCTTGGGGCAATGTTTAAACATGCAGTGGACACAAACACATTTTCCCAAGTTGAACTCCCAGCACGACAGCCTGCACAGGTCCTTTTTCCTCACCCACTTTGCTTTCCTGGAGGGATCCCCCCTCCCCTTAATATGAGGCCCCACCTCAACCAGCCAGATGGTATTGTTGATGAGGTCCCACCTGGCATTACTGTGTTGTGAAGCCCTCTGGTGAAAAGTGATGTCATTTGCAATGGCTGTCACCTCCCCCACTATGGCTCAAACTTTAAGCACATTGGCCATGTGGTTGCAAAGGTGCCAGCCACGCTTTGGATAAGCCATGAGCACCACACCCATTAAAATGGAATACCCTGACATACAATTGGTGCAGTTA
>CM034706.1:145989234-146007064 GCA_020142125.1 Phrynosoma platyrhinos
TTGCTGTGTGATTTTCCCATTAAATAAATAATATTTTAATTGGAAAATTCTGTCTCTCTACCAATTCTTAGATCCCTGAACTCTTGGTATACATGTGGGAGATGGTCTCACAGGGTCCTTGTAGCCAAGCCCCTCTCAATTTGGGCTAAACAAAATTTCCCTTTAATAGACGTTTGGCTACAATTTGGTCAAGAAAGTGCGGGCAATTAATTGGCTTTTCCTCTGGAATAAAATTAATCTCTCCTAAGGTCTGTGCACTCTGACTGCACAATTGAAGTGTTCAGATCCTGGACATAGAGAGCATGGGGATCAAGATAAATTGTTGCAGATGCAGGGATAAATAGGAAAGTGTGTGATTGCAGTTCTTGTGTGACTGGCCATAAGGGCAAAGGACTATCTTGGGTTGGCTGATCCCATTTCATCCTTTGGCTTGTCAGCTGGCTCAGTGCAAGCAATCCAGTGGCAAATGTTCAATCACTCTTGGGTGTGTTGTCAGAGAAGATCCTGACACCCTATTTTTATTTTCTCTATCATGGGTTGGGAGACAGAGGCAGGTCCATTCCCATTTCCTCAAAACCTGGTCCATAACTCAAAAACCACAGAAACAGCCTTGGAGATAGGCAAATGCAGAAAGACATCTCTGCTGGAGGCTCTAAATCCATGTACAAGGTCAGGATATGCCACAAAGGCAGGTATAGCAGAACCATAAGCCCTTTGGGTTGAGGTAGAACTTACTTTGGATGAGCAAAGGCAGGCAAAGGGGGGGGGATGTCCTTGTCCAGAGGTTGGAAGTCCAAGCGCAAGGTTGAGAAGGGAGGAGGTGCTCCCGAGAAGAAGAAAAACTCAGGTGAGTGTCTAGCTAGGGACTCAGGTTCTGGTGTGTGTGTTGGGCCTACCAAGGGTAGCATCCTGAGGAGGATGGCAACATCAGGGCTCCCTAGTGAAGGATTAGTTTCCTTACTGAAGATCCATTTGCAACCCTCCTGGAGGTTTACAATGCCAAGATGGTGAGGGAAGAGTTAAAAGGTGTTTCCAAGGTAGAAAAGGCTAGATGGGCCTCATGGGCCTCATTTGGATGCTAGCCCATGAAGCCATGGAGGAGTACAAAAAGTTAAAATTAGAATCAGATGTACTAAAAAGACAAATTGGCAAATTGGTCACCCACATAAGAGAGAAAGTGACCAAAAATACCCTGTTGGTGGAGAAAATAGAGAGAGAAAACATAAGGTTACTGGATCAAGTAAAAGAATAAGAAGCCAAATTAAGTCAAGCCAAACAAGCCGTGGACTTCCTCCTAGCCAAGAAAACAAGAGAGGCAGTATTGGCTGATTACACTGCCTGCAAAGCCCACATTAGGGCATTAGAGGCCAAATTAAATTTAAGGAGTGCAATAGTGGTGATGGTACTCCCAAAAATTCTAGAATCTGCCACACACTCAAATGACCTTCAGGATAATCCCATGCCTGAAGAGACCAAAATGCCCCCTCCCTACAACCCCAATGGAATCACCCCAAAGAGAATGAACCCAACGAGGGAAGTATTCCAGACATTCCATTAGACCCAGTAAAAACCCTTGGCACAGTAGAAACTAAGCAGACCTCAGAAGACGGTACCATCACCAGAACCCTCATGGACACCATATACTGACACTGGCCAAAGTCAAAACCATGGCAGATCAATTGGGCAAACTGTACCCCCAAATGGGAGTCAAGTGGATGTCCACCATAATTCTATCCTACCCTAAAGCCAAGGGACAGGACTTCACTCAGGTTGCTAGGCTGTGCATAGATCCCAGCTATTCAGGCCCTTTCAAGGAAGCAGTATCAAATTACAAATTAGCTAATTTAAAGCTGCACAAATGGATAGCTAGGATAGTGCAAAGCCTATGGTCTGGGACCATCCTGTGGGCAAGATATCAAAATGAAATCCAGCACCTCGATGAAATACTAGACACTTATGTTGCCCTGAAAAAGATGCTAGGCATTTTATCCAGAGCTATAGGTTTCAAGAAAGATGGGCAGTCACTTCTAAATGACACTGAAGTCACCTGGGAAGTCTATCAGGGATTACATGAGATAACTAAAAACTATCTAGGATCACTAACCCTACAATTCCAAAATGTGTATTGGCAGGGATTCATGCAGCATATCCAGGAAGCCTCCCAAGTGTATTGGATTAGGGAAAACAGAGGGAGATGTCCAGAGAAATGTTAGCCGCAATCGCTGGGAGAAGTTCCAAGGCAGAAGACAAGAAGGGAGAGAAAGACAGAGACCCAATCCACATGGTTACCTACCTTAATATGGGTCCACACACAAAACCTGTACCCAAAGAACCTTGGAGATTCAGAATTAATAACCCCTTTTGGAGATGACCTAAGAGCAGCCCCTGAGATACCTCAGAAAACCCAGAGCCTCTTAGGCAATCATTCCAAGAACTTCAGAACAACATCTGTAGACAGCTTTGAGAGTTAGGATGTAATAGGGAGGAGTTAGATGGGAAGCCTAATGTGGAGCTGATGGACCTCCTAGACCAAGCCATAAGTGGGAAGCACAGGGGAGCATCCAGTCAGGGAGAAGTCTTCACCAACTCCCTGAATCCAGACCATTTTGGTGAGGGACGCTCAGGATCCCCTCACCTGCAGAGCATGGGCAGACCCTAGGCTCCCGTGGGCTAAAACACCCACTGCCCAACAGAAAACCAGTCCATGTAAAACAAGACCCATCAAGGCTCCTTTACACTGGTCCATACAATAGCCCTGCAGCAGAAGGCAACAGACACCACTTCTGGAACATCCCCTAAGGCAGAGCCACCATGCCAGCAGATAGTGGCCACATCAACATCGGATTTGTGGGGATACCCCCGTGTACAGACAAAGATTGGATCAAAGCTCAAACAAAAACCAGCATAACTTCTAATGTGCTCTGGTGCAGCAGTCAATACCCTTCACCCCAAATTGGCCAAGTAAGGGAGCAAAACCACACACACATGGAACTGGTGGGGTATGGGAAAGGGAAACACCAGGCAGCTATATAGAAGGAGATTCCATTATAGCTTGGCCCTATCCTAGACCTCGTAAAGGCTTGTAAAAATCAGGGAGAAGACGATGGAATCCTAGGATTAGGATATCTAAAAAACACAGGCTAACCTTGGATTTGGCTAACAGCCTCCTTTGGTAACTGGAGGAAGACCCTTTACAAATTTTGGCTATCCATAGATGCACCTATCTTTCCCATAACCACAGATCTCTGAGTGGCAGATATTCCCGAAGTATGGATAAAGGACAAGAATGCTGGATTGTAAAAGGAACTTGTGTACTCATAGAAGGAAAAGATCCCCCACCACAGAAATAATATAGGTACCCCCGAGAGGCTGAAGAAGGAATTGCAAAGATGATTGAGGGATGTTAATTTGCCAATGCATGTTAAAGTGGGACATTATTTTGCCAATGCAGTCCATCTGCAATTCACCATTATGGCCTGTACTAAAGGCAGATGGGGTGACTTGGAGGATGACATTGGACTTCAGGGCACTTAATGCAATAACACTCTTGGTAGCTCCCATGGTAGTGAAATATAATGAAATCTTGGCAGCTATAGCACCTGGAGTCAAGTTCTACAGCGTTATAGGCCTAGCCAATGCTTTCCATTCTATTCCACTACATGAGAGCTGCTATTGCAAATTCGCATTCAAAGTATGTGGGATTCAGCACATTCAAAAGGGTCTCACAAGTTTTTCACTCCAGTCCGACCATTTGTCACTCCCATGTGGTCAAAATATGGACAAAATTGCGACCCTCATTGCATCTCCACATTTTGAATTATGTGGATGACGTATTGGTCCACTCGGATTCACAGGAGAAAACTGCAGGTATTACCTAAGAAGTATTAGATCTAATCAGAGACACTGGATTTAAGGTCAACAGAGAAAAGGCACAATTGATCCAAACCCAAATCAAATATCTGGGACTAAATCTACAGACAGATTGAGGGACTCCCAATTTACAGCAAGTGGAAACTCCCCACTCCTACAGATGTAGTCTCCTTAAGAGCATTACTGGGCACTTTCAACTTTTCTAGAGAGTTTATAGAAACATTTGCCATCAAAGCAAAGCCTCTGTACTCTCAATTAAAGAAAGGAGCTGTGTGGAAATGGGGACTGGAAAAGCAAAATGTCTTTGCTACCTTGAAAACCAATTTGGCAAAAGCTCCTGCCTTAGTTCACCCGGATGTTAGTCAGTCATTTTATATACAGCTAGCTGTGTCAGACAATCATGTTGGAGCCGTTCTTTCTCAGCTCTGAAATGGAGTACAAAGAGTAGTAGCTTACGCCTCAAGAAACCTCTCATGCACAGAGATAAAGTTCAGTCCATGTGAGAAAAATTGTCTAGCATTAGTTTGGGTGCTGACCCACTGGGAGTTTATTAGAGGAGGAACCAGGGTCATAGTAAAAGCAGCTTCATTTATATACCGCTTCATACCGCACTATGCAGTGTCTAAGTGGATTACAACTGTAAGCTCATTGCCCCCCAACAGCTGGGTACTCATTTTAGTGACCTTGGAAGGATGCAGGCCTGACTCAAGCCTGAGCCCTGGTTAGTATTGAACTCGCAACCTTGTGGTTTATAAGTGAGTGGCTGCAATACAGGCATTTAACCACTATGCCACTAGGGTGAGGTACAAACCCCTCACACCCCACTAATATTCATCCTATCAGGCAAAGTACAGGAAAGCCAGGTATATAGCTCACAGATAGCCAAATGGACCCTGGAACTGCTCATCCAAGGGATCGACTACCACCAGCAAGCCAGTGAGTGTTCAGCCCCCTATGGACTGGTAGTCATGGGAGCAGTTCATGAGTTCCCTTTGCCCCCTGTTGCTAAGAGGAACTGGCCAGTGCATGCAGGAAAGTCCCGCTGGGAAGCACTACAGGCAGACTTCAAGTGTTGATTCTGCAATGGTTCATTGTCCTTCCCAGAGGGAACCTGCTTAACTGGATCCAGTGCAGGGTGTGTCAATGATGGGCACACATTGCAAGGGTCAGTCCACCCCCATTCCAGTCAGGCAGCTGAAGTAGAGGCACTTCTCACAGTGCTGAACTTGAAAGACACATACTATTTTTACAGACTTACAGTTATAGATTGGCTCCCCATATGCATGTCAAGAGAATGGAAAACCAATGAGGATAAGCCAGTGTCCCATACAGATAACATGTAAGCCATGGATAGGAAGTTAGAATGGGTAAGGAACACACAGCAATGGGACATTAGCCAGCTTGTCATGTATTGGAACTTCTTTAAACAGAAACATAACTTGGCCGCCAAGTGGTTGGACCTCTAAAAATAACAGAGAGGGTGTCACCTGCAGTTTACCACATGTGTATTCACAGTAGACACAAAAATAGACTGAAATATTTCCACTCCTCTCAGTTAAAAGAATGGAAGGGTGGACCAGCCCCAGTAAGACCAGTAAGCACAAAATGACCTCATCTGCCAGTGGTAGACTTGTCACAAACTTTCTTAGGTTGTGTGGGAGGATAGATTAAGCAATACCTTTCTATCTCCCTACAGGGACGAGAGATGGCTTTACATGCATGAATCATATGGGCACTACTGTGGAAGGTGGTGGGGTCCAATACAGATATATACATAGTCTAGTTTAACAACAGCTGGGAATTCAACAGAAAAGTGCAGTGCCATTGGGCACCCCCATACCCAGGAATGAAGAAAGTTATAGATGCCATGGATGAAGCACATATGTGGATTGAAAAAGGGTTTCCCATAAAACTAAAGACCAGCATATATATCACCAAAAGCCACACCATTCCTCACAGGTGATAATGTTTAGCCCACAAGGATACATATGGGTAGAGGCAGATGCTGGCAGCCTCCCTCTAACAGCAGGGTTTTGGAACCGGAACCGATTGATCCATCGATAGATTCCCACTTCTTTCTATACTACCCTAACTCTAGACCCCCCCAATGTCACCCCTCTTGGGCTTGGAAAACAAGGCTGGTCATTTGTAATAATGTCACCCAAAGGCTTACTGAGTGCCACATCGATTGCCATAACATGAATTGCCTATATATTCCCATATACCCCCCAGAAGTCCTCCATGAGCCTCCTATGTATTTGGGCAACATAGTAATCAGGAGAGATGTATCTGCGTTCATGTACTCAGTAGCGCAGCCCATCATCATCACAATGATACTCAATCTAACTGCAATTAATGTAGACAAGTCCATTCTAGCATACAGTCCTTATTTAAAAGCAGCCTGGTCTCAATGGGAGCAACTAGAAAAATGATGGCACCCAGTGACTCATCCACCTTTCAGAAACAAAAGGGACCTCACCGGAACCATATTAGGAGGTTTAGGTGTAGGTGAAGGTGTCTTAAACACCATAGGTTCTGAGGTTCTAGCAAACAAGTTTGGACTGGTAGGATCTAAAACTCAAGACCTAGAAGTCTCCACAGCAACCGGTTTTACTAACATCACATGTGGGGTGGATTTAATCAGCCACATCCTACCTCAGTGGGTTGTAGTAGAAAAGGAAATAATTATAGACCTTGGACATTCAGTGCAGAACAGAATTTATAACCTTTTCATTGTGATACAGTGCTCCTAGGTGCAAAGTAGTTTGATATCATTTGCTTCCAAATTAATCCAAGCCTCCTTCATGAGGCAGATACACCTTGAAATCATGGGGTTGTTTAAAGCCAGATACCCTGATTCACTCCAATACCTAACAGATTTGCTTAAGGATAGCCTGGGCCCAATGGGCTAACATGATCCTAAAAATAGGGATATGATGTGAAAAAATCTGGGACCCCCAAATCATACACCCCACATTCCATCTTGGATCCCCTTGAGGAGAGCAACACTACTATGATCCCAGAAAAACCCTTACATTGGACTAATACAACACACATTTTTGATTTAGCCAGATGTGTCTAAACAAACCAATGGATGCACTGTTATGGCAGTCTAGAAGGTACCCCCATGCAGGGTCTCCAAGAGCACATAATAATCCCAGTTAAAGAAATCATTTTACTACAATTAACACACAACTGTTTTCTCCTCAGGACCCCATGTGACCATGCCACCATAATGCCTCTAGAATGCAGACTAAACATAGACAGACCTACAGGGAACCCATGCTTTTGTAGAATTCATTTCATTGACTGTTATGGGAAGGAGATATATTTGCATGAAATGATAAAGGATTACATAAGCAACAAATTGTATTAAATTGACATTCAGGGGTTCCATCTGGAAAATGAACTCCCAATTTCCTGGTGGCTACACCTTTCAAGTAATTTGTTTGAAGCTGCCAAAAAAATTGAGCAGACTGAGTCACAGATCAAACTGACGGTAGACCTCAAAGCCAAGCAGATAATTAAAGTCACCCTAGAGATTAGAGATACAGCCAAGCACCCCTGGTGGGAGTCATGGAATTGGTCTTCTGTAGGACAAGCTATGTTATGCCTAGTCACAAACCCCATAGTCATCATTCTGGGTGTCCAAATCCTGGTGGTGATGGGCTCTGCTAGCTTAATTTGCTAGGTTAAGAAACAAATAGCAGAGGTCTGTGCCCTCCGGTGCAAGTTAGATCTTCACCGCTGAAGGGCATCCCACTCACCATCCAGCCATGGTCATGATCAGGAGTCTAGAGAGGAAACTTCCTTTCTATTTTTGAACTAGAAAGGGAAGGTGGAGGAACTTTGTCCTTCACCCTATTTTTCTTGTGGGAAGGAGCAGACCGTCCTCTGCACTCCTCTGCTACACAGTTTGGTGCCCTTGTGGAGCTGGTGGATAAGCCCTAGCATGATGAACCCCTCTCTAGAGAGTTCACCATGCTGCCTGGTCTCTTCCATGGGCATGCAGGAACTTCCAGAAAACCGGAGGTCTGCCCATCACAACTGGTCCTAGGACAACAGTTTCCCTCCCAGCAAGGCAGAAGCTCCTTTTACTGGAGCTCTACAGAGAAATATTTCCTGAATTTTTGAGCCCTTCCCACTAATAGCAATGCTTCTTTAAGTTATAATGATATTTGACATTTGAAAACAAGCACATGGGTGGACTCACCAATTCGCGTTGATTAAAAATATAGATGTTGTGTTGCTCAAAGTTAGTAATTCAGCCATTTTGGGGGAGTTTTTTTGCCAAAAATTTGCACTAATTTGCATATTTCTCTCAGCAGCCCCAACCCTACTCAGGAACTGACCATAACCAAGATGGACACCACTGCCTTCTAAAGATCAGGTGCCCTTAATTTATTTTAGCCAATCAGACCTTTCACTTTGCCGCTCACATGACCAAGCTAGACCCTATACCTGGCCTTTCTATGTCAACCCCAGGAGCTTTCAAAATGTCGGATGGCTGCTCCGATAATTTTCTTTGACCAAGAGACCTCTGCCGCATCTAGACGCCATTCTGACTCTGCATGAAGTCAGGGGACCAAACCTTTTTCTCCCTTCCCTTTCTGAAGGTCCCCACATCCTGTAAATACAGTTAGAGGTCCTATGCTTGTTTACACACTTTCTACACCAGCCTAGCCCCATCAGAGCTGGGGGGGAGGAAGAGACTGTCCTCTTTCATCCTCCAGGGCATGTAAATAGTTATAGCTCTATCCTTTATTCTTCCTGCTTTCTCTGAACTCTCATGGGGAGGTGAGCCCCAGATCTTCTGTTCCTGGACCAGCCCTGGCCCCACAGATATTTTGGATTGTGGTTCCTGCTGCTACACAACTGCGCATCCAGACCCAAGGTCCTCCAAGCTGTCCTCCATCCTCCCCAGATGACACCATGCACATTTCTGCTGTCATAAGAACTTTGTTTTTGCATCCCGAATGACATAAGCACTCCATCCTGCTGTTGGCATGCCAAGATGCCAACCCCAGCATCCACTCCAGACAGTAGTCTGAACTTCTTCCAAGCCTTCTGTGAACCTCCCAAAATTGCTGCATGGGCTGCTATGGACTTTTGCTCACCAAAGCACACAAACTGCTTGCTGATATTGGTTCAGGCTTGGACATTGCTTACTTTAGTGATTGTAGCTAACCAGAACCACACTTTATGAACTTTAGAGGACTTTCAAACACCAAAGAACTTGATTTTGCCATTATCATCCTGCATATTGAATGCTTTGGACTCTTGCTAATTGCTTTACTGTCAGTATTTATTGCTCATTATTGATTACTCAAATTGCTTTATTGGTTGCTTTATTCAATGTGTGTTATTAAAAGATATATTAATGGGTTCTGGATGGGTGATCACACATTCCCTTCATACAGCACTAGAGGCACTACTAGCTGCAATACTTTGTATAGAATGGCCTTTTCTCTATTGACACTCCAAAATTCTTTTATGACAAAGGTTAATTTGAAAAATATTTATCCCATACAAGTATGGGTCTGAACAATTTTAGAGAGGGGGGAACTGTTACCAAAAGTACATTTTTCTGAATTTTGGTGTGTGTATGAATTCCACATAACCCCAGATGTACACTGCAATGGACCCCAAGTGCCACCAAGGCAATGGCAGGCAGGTCATATTAGGTCACTTGGAAGTCTGGAAAAACTTCATCCCAAAAACCACACAGATAGTGTGGGACTTGCAAATGGACCATCATCACCTCCATAATCAGAAGAATGGGTGATAATGGCCTAAATGTCTCACCTGATAGGCCAGCTAATGACTTAATCCTTTCCCATTCACCTTGAACATTGCCAGACCGGATTACCTCACCCATGCAATCTCACACCTTTGCCCTGTAGCTAGTTTTAGCCTTTAAAAACCCCTGGATTTCCCCCCTCAGTGTCACTAATTTAGAGTTCATGGGGACACTATATCACTGTAGTGTCTAGTCTAGTTACCGGCACCTCCATTCAAATTCACACTCTCGGAATGATTGTGTCTCACTCCATATCATCCAATTGGATCCCAGAGAAAGCCTCATCTGTAGTAAGTATCACCCTTAGTTTTGCCTCAACATCTTTTCCACGCTAAACCCTAACTTCCTGAGCCTTGAATGAGTGCATGTGTATATGTGGACTGCTGTGTGACTTTCCTCTTTAATAAATAATATTTTAATTGGAGAATTCTGCCTCTGTGTAGATCCCTGAACTCTTGGTATACACATGGGAGATGGTCTCACAGGGTCCTTGTAGCTGACCCCCCTCTCAATTTGAGCTAAATAAAATTCCCCTTAATAGACTTTTGGCTACAATAACATGGGAAACACCCTTGTAAGTGGCTGTGCCTAGGTTTTGAAACTCCATCTCAAGGGAAGTTCAGTCTGCCCCCTCTACTTTCTTTTGATGACAGGCAAAGACCTTATTTAAACAGGCCTTGACTGCATGGCAGGGGGTTGGACTGGATGGCTCTTGTGGTACCTTCCAACTCTATGATTCTTAGATTCTATAACTAGGAGTGAAATTGGGTGTGCTGTTTTTAGTATCTCATGTGCATGTTAAATGTTTTAATTTTCAGTGGTTTAAAAGTAGTGTTTTGGCTGAATGTATTATTTTTTTTTTTTTTAAAAAAACCTTTTGTACTCCATGTTGTTTTGGATGTTCTGTTTTACAGTGGACTCTCTACATTTGCTGGGGCTGGGATGCAGGACACCCATGAAAGTGGAAAAATTGTAAATAAAGTACTTTTTTAAAAAAACCTGAGAGAGCACCTAACTAGGAACCTCTAGGTCAGGGGTAGGCAACGTTTCCACTTTAAGGGCCGAGGGACTTCAGCTCCCAGAACCCTCAGCCATGTTGGCCAATAGTCCCATGTTGGCCAATAGCTTTTGGGATTCTGGGAGCTGAAGTCCCTCGGCCCTTAAAGGGAAAAGGTTGCCTACCCCTGCTCTAGGTTTTCCAGTACAATTCTATGCACAACATCTGCTGTATGTTGACCATAGAATTGTGCTAGAGGACCTACAAATACCTAGAGAAGTGTTTTCTCTAGGTTCTCCAATGTGATTCTATGGTCAACTTCCAGCAGAGTTGTGCTGGAGGACCTAGAGTTTTCTAGGGAGAGCAAGAGAATTAGTATGTGGCTTAAATTCTCTAAATTTAATTCTGTCCAGATTCTGTCTGATTTAGGAAGCTAAGTAGGGTCAGCTCTGGGTAGTACAGTAGCCCTTTGGTATCTACTGGGGTTTCATTTCAGGACTCTCCCTGGATACCAAAATCCATGGATATTCAAGTCCCATTAAATACAATATAAGTAAAACAGTGTCCCTTTTATAAAATGGCAAAATCAAGCTTTTTGTTTTGGAATATACCAAAACAAAAAACTTGAGTTTGCCATTTTATATATATTTCAAGCCATGGATAGTTGAATCCATGGATAAAGAATCTATGGATATAGTGGGCCAACTGTACTTGGATTGGAGACTGCCAATGAGTATCAGGTGATGTAGGCTATATCTCAGAGGAGGAAGCTGGCAAAACCACCTCTGAGTATTCCTTTCCTAAGAAAATCCTATGAAATTCACGGGGTCACCATAAAGCTGACAAGTGACTTGAAGGCACATACATAATATTCACAAAATACTATTTTAAAGGAGGCAAGGCAATTTATAATCTATCTATAGCTGTATCCATAGATCTATACATATGGGTATAGATAGACAGATGTAGATATATATTTACTGAATCTATAGATATAGATTTATATTTACTGGGGCAATTAATATATATATATATATATATATATATATATATATATATATATATATATATACATCAGCAAAATGTTTCAGTTTCTGCCTTCTTCAGTTGCTAAAGAAGATGCTTAGCTGCACAGCAGAGTCAGTTTAGAACACTGTGTTTCCAACATTTTTTTTTTAGTGTTGATGATGGTATTATTCTCTATGTTGAGGCCATGTGATATTATGGTCTTAGGTCTATAAATCTGGAAATTTTCCCTTTTGTCCAAAATGCCTAAAGGAGATGGCATATCATTACCAAACGGACAAATCAGAAAGCCTATGAAATTTTGGATTGTAATGCATGATCACTCGTTGCTCTAGCTTCTCGGTCATGATTGCAGACTTGTAGTTCTTCAAACATGTATGCAGATCTGTGATAGTTTTGCCCACATATATAGATATGGACATAGTTGTAGATATAGATATAAAATAAATCAGTGAACAATATTGTTTTCAGGTAATCTCAATCTCAGAAGGATGTCATGAAATTGAAATAGATTTAACAAAATTATTGAAAATTGTTATTTGTATGAATCAGACCTTAGACATCTTGGTTCTCACCTTTCTTTGCAATGCTCATTGGAGTAGGATCAATAAACAGCATCCAGTGGAAATAGAATTCCCAGGATCTAGGCGTGGCATTCTGAGGGTAGTGCAGGATGAAAGAATGGTATTGTGTTCTAAGGTGATAAAATGCCAACATACTGAAGCTGTAGATCCAGACATTCTCCCTGTTTTCAAGCATGGTTGGATCATGAGGTTTCTTCACAGGAATCATGACCATGTTGGAATCTCTGTATCCCTTAAAATGTTTTGCACAGAAACACACACATTTATTTATTTATTTATTTATTTATTCTGTTTATTTATATCCCACCTTCCTCCCAACACAAGGATTTAAGGCAGCCAACAAATCTAAAACAGTGCATATTAAAACAGTAGAAAACATTAAAAATACAAAGTTTAAAAAACAATTAAACAATTTAAACAATTAAAAACATTACATTCTTAACATTTAAAACTCTTTAAAATAAAACAAAAAAACAGCATCCATGTCATGTGAAGGTCTGGTGGCATAAAAACATCTTTACCTGCCGCCGGAAGAACAGCAGGGATGGAGCTATCCTGACTTCAGTAGAGAGGAAGTTCCAGAGATTGGGAAGATCCACTTAGAAGACCCTATCTCTTGGTCCCACCAAACGCACCTGAGAAAGTAGTGGGACAGAGAGAAGGGCCTCTCCTGATGACCTCAATACTTTGGGGGGCTCATACAGGGAGATACAGTTCTTCAAATAGCCTAGACCCAAGCTGTATAGGACTTTATAGGTCAAAACCAGCACTTTGAATTGTGCTCAGAAACGGATTGGCAGCCAATGGAGCTGTTGCAACAAGGGAGTTGTACGTTTCCTGTAACCAGCTCCAGTTAGCAGCCTGGCTGCAGTTCTTTGGACCAATTGAAGTTTCTGAGCACTTTTCAAAGGCAGCCCTATGTAGAGCGGATTACAGTAATCCAAATGGGATGTAACCAAGGCATGTACCACCATGGCCAGATCTGACTTCTCTAGGAATGGGCACACTTGGTGCACATGTTTTAGCTGTGCAAAGGCACTCCTGGCCACCACTGATACCTGGGCTTCCAGGCTCAGCGCTGAGTCCAGAAGTACCCCCAAACTATGAACCTGAGTTTTCGAGGGGAGAGTAACCCCATCTAACACAGGCTGAATCCCTATTCCCAGACCTTTCGACTGACCAGGAGCACTTCTGTCTTGTCTGGATTAAGCTTCAATTTGTTTGCCCTCATCCAGTCCATTACAGCAGCCAGACACCAGTTTAGGAAAGAAACAGCTTCTTTGGAATTAGGTGGAAAGGGCTGATAGAACTGTGTATCATCAGCATACAGGTGACACCCTACTCCAAAACTCCAGATGAACTCTCCCAGCAGTTTCATGTAGATGTGAAAAATCCCTGAGGGACCCCATTGGCCAATGGCCAAAGAGTCGAACAGGTATCCCCCAGCACCACCTTCTGAGAACACCCCTCCAAGAAAGAACAGAGCCACTGTAGAACAGTAACTCCAAGCCCCATCCCAGAGAGATGACTCAGAAGGATACCGTGGTTGATGGTATTGAAAGCCTCTGAGAGGTCCAGCAAAACGAACAGGGACACACTCCCCCTGTCCAGTTCTCTACGTAGGTCATTCACCAAGGCAACCAAAGCTGTTTCTGTCCCATGACCAGGCCTATAAATAGACTGACATGGATCTAAATAATCCATCTCATCCCAGAATGCCTGGAGTTGGGAAGCCACTACACACCCAGTCACCTTGCCCAGAAATGGAAGATTGGAGACTGGCCTGCAATTATCTAGTAAAGTAGGATCCAGGGAAGTTTTTTTCCACAAGAGATCTTACCACAGCCTCTTTTAGGAGTGTTGGGTCCCTGCCTTGATGTAAAGAGGCATTAATCATGTCTCTTGCCCACTCCACCAATCCTCCTCTGGCCTGTTTAATAAGCCAGGAAGGGCAAGGGTCTAGTATACATGTGGTGGCTCTGACCTTTCCAAGGATCCTGTCCACATCATCAGGCTGCACAAATTGAAAAATATCCATCAATACTGGACAAGTAGGCACCAAGGTTACATCCAATGGCACTGTATCAACTGTGGCATCTAAGTCAGAGTGAATCCAATTGATTTTATCAGCAAAATGGTGAGCAAACTCCTCACAGAGAGCTGTTGACTGGCTTACATTCTCCTCAGGACCAGATCGTAACAGTTCCTTAACTACTCAAAACAGCTCAGCTGAGTGGCTCTGTGCTGCTCCAATAGTTTTAGTTTAAAAAGCCTTTTTGCTGCCTTTATTGCATCATCATATGTTTTCAGGTAGTTTTTAGCCTGTTTTCAATTGGAGTCACTCTGAGTTTTCTGCCACTGTCACTCTAGTCTCCATCTCATTCGTTTCATTTCTGCCAGCTCCTTAGAAAACCAAGGGGCTCTTTTAGCTCCATTACGTGATATGAGATGCTTCGGAGTGATCATGTCAATTGCCCTGGTAGTTTCTCCATTCCAGAGATCAACCAGGGCTTTGACAGAACCACCTGCCAAGACAGCAGGAAACTCCTCAAGAACCATCAGGAATCCATCTGGATCCATAAGCCTCCTGGGGCAGACCATCTTAATGGGTCCACCACCCCTTAAGAGACTCTGAGTTCCAGCAAGTCTAAACCTGACCAAAAAGTGATCTCTCCATGACAATGGAACAGTAGAAAATTCCTCCATTCTCAGATCACCATCATCCCCTTCTGTACAGAACATAAAGTTTAGAGTGTGCCCAGCAACATGAGTGAGGCCAGATACCACGTGGGACAGCCCCATGATTGTCATGGCAGCCATGAAGTCCTGAGCCACTCCCAACAGGGCAGCCTCAGCATAGATGTTGAAGTTCCCCACCAATATAAGCTGAGGAGACTCCAGCACCACCCCCGAGACCACTCTGGTTAGCTCAGACAGGGAGACTGTTGAGCAGCGGAGTGGATGGTACACCAACAGAATCCCTAATCTGTCCTGGCTGCCCACTTTTAAATAAATGCACTCAAACCCTGTAGACTGAGGGATAGGATACCTAGTCAGGGGGATGTTTTTCTCATAGACCACTGCAACTCTTCCTTCCCACTCCCAAGTCTTGCCTGCTGCACACACACACACTTCCCAAAGATGATTCATAGACAGTTTCCCAGCCCTTTTAGGTATAGCACCCCTTTCAAAAGACTGAATTTCATTTATCAGCTGTCCAGGATGGGAAAGTAGAAACAATTGTATCTACTCTCTTCATGACTATGCCTTCTATTCCACTCAACAGTTGATTGGATTTTTTTTAAAGTGAGCATGTGTGAATGATCTGTTTTCATCACACCAATATCCTTCCTACCCTTGAGACATAAAAATCTCTCCCCCTGCATTTTAACCTCAGGCTAACACTCTGAGGTAAGTAAGGCTGAGAGACAGCAACACACTCAAGGTCTCATCCACTTCACAGCTGAGTCGAATCCAGGTCTTACAGGCTCCAATCTAACTACTACACCACATTGGCTTCCTCTTGCAACTCAATGCTTGTTCTACCTGAATATTGCCCCAGCTGGAATGGGTCCTATCCATTTCAAACAAACAAACAAAAAACTAACTTAATACTATTGATTGTGATTGTTCATAAAATTGCTTTACATCATGCTAGGCATTTTTTATACATTAAAATATCAATATGCAGTGTTGCATCAAGTATCACTGTATAGATCTTTTCTTTGCAGAGAACATTCTACTTTCAAAATAAACTTCAAAAATAATTGATTTGTCAGTTTTCCACTTGGATTCTGTTCTCAGCAAACAGTATTTCTAATGAAATTGCAATCAATAAAACGGTTTACTTCTCTGTTTGTACTCAAGCTTTCAGCACTGTCACAGACTACAAACTTGAGGAGAGTCACTGAAGCTTTAATGAGAAAATACTGAAAATCTTAGAACAACATGATCTGGGTTTGTGAAGTCCCTTTTCCTTCATGCTTCTCTTCCCACCTAGGCAATCAAATATCAAGTGGCATGCTGCCATATCAAATTGCTGTGTGAATGGCAAAAAAGAAAAAGAAAAAAGAATAGAAGATAGTTTTCAAGCCACTGTTAAGTTTTTGCACTGTGTGGTAAAAGATAATGTTAAAAATAAAAAGTTCAGTTAGGATCAAGTTGAAAAGGTCTCAAGAACACAGAAAAAGGGGAAAGCAAACTGGCAGTAAAAGTGAATTTGGGATTATTGTGGGGGCTAGATGGTGGGCAGCATCACATCATTTCTGCAGCATGGCGTTTATATGCCCCATGCCACAGAAATGCAGAAGAGCCACTGCTGTGGTGAAAAGGGTGGCTTTTTCCAGCCCCAAAGGAGTGGCATTTTGCTACTTTTTTTGGGCTGGAAAAATGCCGGATTGGGGCCAAGGCATGCAGTTGCCACAGCCCAAATCCAGTGCTCCAAGGGATGGCGAGAAGCCACTCCTTCATGGTGATCTGCTTTGCCCCTATGAGAAGTGATAAAATTTCACCAAACATCCAAGAAATCATCTCATATACTGAAAAATTATCTCATATACATTTTCTTGCCTCTGCTTCCACCTCTTATATGCATGCCATTGTTTTGCATGCATTCTGGATTTCAGTTCATGACTCATGAATCAGGTTGCAAAAGAAGCTCAAATTAATCAAGATTTTTATCAAATATATTTATCCATTTGTGGTCTAGCAAGATTGTTGACAAATCTCATGTATGCCTTTCAGTCATTGGGAAAAAAACCAAATTGTTTTTTCTTTGTTTTGTTTTCAGATTATACATAGCTCTGCATGACTAAAAATGTGTGTCTCTGAAAAAATGTACATAGATAGTGAGGTGATGCTCCAGGCATTAAATATTGTCTACAGCAAACGATGTTAATCTACATTCTTTTCACCAGGTTTTACTATTAGGCTTTCAAGGAGAAAACTAGAGATGTTATTCTCCACCAAATTAGATTTTGAAGAAAGTGATAAACAATTTTAGCAGTTTTGCTTATGCTGTGAGAAAGTCTTTGAAAACTGTGCTGCTTTTGAAGATTGTTATCTGAGACATATTCTACACAAAAATCTACACATGGTTTATTTGTGCAGAAAACAAATTATTCAGTACAGAAATCCTATTTTCTGTGGAGAAAATGCTGTAGTTGAACATTCATTTTCCTTAAAATCCACACTTTTTGTTGGAGAAAACAGCATTATTTTCTGTGTTGAAAATGCTATTTCCTTTTCAAAAAATTGCTGTTTTCTGTTTGTTTGTTTTAAAATAACAACTCATATGCAAATTTTGTGCAGAATTAGTCTCAAACTGTGAAGATTCTTTTCAGAATTCTTATCATCAGAGTTTCTTGATGCTCGGGAAATATGGATTGTTGTTTCTCTTCTTTATCTCTGACATTTTTTAAGAGTATTTTATAATATGCCCTAGGAAACCTCAAGTACAGAAGCTATGCCTCCTCCTCCATGGCAGTTCAAGAAGGAGTGATTCCCTCAGAGGAAGGAGCTTGGTTTATGAGATATAAGGGCCTAAGCAGACAG
>CM034706.1:146102533-146137856 GCA_020142125.1 Phrynosoma platyrhinos
TTTAAAGGAAGCGGTCATTAGACTGCTCCTGAAAAAGCCTTCCCTGGAATGCCTGGATATGAAAAACTATAGGCCTGTATCTCATCTGCCATTTTTGAGCAAGGTTGTTGCCTTCAACTCCAAGTCATCTTGGATGAAACCAATTATCTAGATCCATTTCAAACTGACTTCAGGACAGGATATGGGGTGGAGACTGCCATGCTTGCTCTGTCTGATGACTTTTGTCTAGGCATCAACAGAGGAAGCTTGACCCTGTTGGTACTTCTAGACCTCTCAGCAGCTTTTGACACTATAAATCACGACATCTTCTTGGAACACCTGGGAGAGTTAGGAATTGGAGTAATTGCGTTGCAGTACTTCCGTTCCTTTGTCGCAGGTAGATTCCAAAGGGTGATGCTTGGGAACAGTCACTCCTCCAAAATGAAGCTTAATTGTGGCATCCCTCAGGGTGCCATTCTGTCCCCAATGCTTTTCAATATATGCATGAAGCCGCTGGGAGAGATTATGTGGAAACATGGGGTGGGGTGTTATCAGTACTCTGATGACACCGAAATATATTTCTCCAAGCTTTGATGACAGATAGCATTTCTCCTCTCATTCAGTGTTTTGAAGCAGTAATGGACTGGATGAGGAAAAACAGACTCAAACTAAATCCAGATAAAATGGAGGTACTTACAGTAGGGGCCACCAAACGAGGTATTGGGTTGCAACCTCCAGTCCTAGATGGGGGTCACACTCTCCTTAAAGGACTGTGTTCACAGTTTGGGAGTGCTCCTAGATCCATCACTTCAGGTGACAAATGAGGTGAATGTGATGATCAGGAGCGCTTGTTATCAGCTTTGGATGATATGCCAGCTGTGCCCTTTCTTGGAAGTAAGGGAACTAGAAACTGTAGTAGATACACTGGTAACCTCACAACCTGATTTCTGCAATGCGCTCTACATGGGGCTACCCTTGTGCCTAGTCTGGAAACTCCAATTAGTACAAAACATGGCAGCCAGGTTGGTCACTGGAAAATATAGGAGTGACCACATAACACCTATTTTGAAATCACTTCACTGGCTGCCTATTGGCTTCCGGGTGCGGTACAAGGTGTTGGTTTTTACCTTTAAAGCCCTAAATGGCTTGGGTCCAACCTACTTAAGGGATCACCTACTTCCATATAATTCACCCTGTACCCTCAAGTCCTCTGGGAGGAATCTATTGCAGTCTATAAAGACCAGATTAACTGCAACCTTCCAGAGGAAATTTTCTGCTACTGTTCCCAGAGTGTGGAATGGCTTGCCGGAAGAGATCCATCAACTTAACAACTTAGGGGAGATGCAGACAGGTGGCCCTGGGCCATCCCGGGAAACTGAGGATCGAGGCTGAGGCTGCTGGATGCGTAGGCCCTGATTCTCTCATTTACCACCTTGGAAAAGAGTGCCAAAATGATGCACCTTTCAGAGGCAGCAAATAGGCTACCCCAAGAGCCACAACATGGCTCTTCTGCATCCCTTCCGGTGCAGCGTGTCAAGATGCTGCACCAGGAGGACATTCTGATGGCGCGTGCCATGCATAATGGCATGTGCCATCAGAACGTCCTCGGGGATGGGTTGGGGTGGCTGGCGTGCAGCTGCCCCTCCCCTTCTCTGCCTCCAAGACGGCGCAAAGTGCCATCTGTAGAAATCCTTAGATAGCCTCAAAAAAGCTGTCAAGACTGATCTCTTCCCGCAGGCCTTTCCTGAATAGAATTTCTTGGCTATAAACAAACCCCTTACACTTGTATTATGCTACCTTTCTGTCCGATAGACCATTTGCTATTAATAGATTTTAACAGACTATATTTTTTAAACTGTGCTAAGTTTAAATCTTTCTTAAGGGGGGGGGGTAAGATATATTATCATGTATTGTTATTATGTATTGTATTGGTTTGTTTTAACATGTAAGCAGCTTTGATTGCTATTATAGTAGAAAAGCAGAACACAAATAAAAGTTTTATTTATTATATTTTGTTTATATTTAAGTCCAGTTTAGATAAAATGAAGGTATTATTAGCATTGTTTTCATTCATCCATCTGAATGGTCTTCAACCTGATCTGGGAGAAGTTGTATTCTAATGTTAAGGCTTAATGCTCAGTGGGCCCTTGGTATCCACCGGGATTTGTTTCCAGGACTTCCCATAGATACCAAATTCTGTGAATGCTGAAGTCCCATAATATACAATAGCATAGTTATAAACCAATATTATGATCTAAAATCCCTTTGTAGATATCACTTTTTGGAATCCTTTCCATAAGATGTTAAAATTAAGAATGAATTGAATGCAGGAAGTTTATATATGAAAGGAATGGGAGAAAGGTTAAGGGATATGCTGTTTGTCTTGGCAAATGGGTAGTTAAACTTTGTTATCTTTTTATTTACTGTTTTGTTCAGTGGGATTTTTTTAGAGGGGGATATATGTATATAGGGGAATGTTGTGGGTTACGGATTGTAGTGTCTTGTGCTTATACAAATATGTGTGTCTTAATATAACATTAAAATATATATTATAAAAATACAATGGCATAATAAAATGGTGTTCCCTATATAAAATGGCAAAATTAAGGTTTGTTTTTTGGAATGTTTAAGAAATATATTTTCAAGACATGGATGGTGAAATTTGATGCAGAAACCATATGGAGACCAAACTGTATAATGTGCTACACAGAATCCAGCATTGGTATTAAGGTTACTTAGTAGCCTCTGTCAATTGACTTTATCAATTGTCAAGTGTCACAATGCAAGATAGAGTTGTATGATCAGAAATACCTATGCTCTTTTAATCTCCCATATAGATAATTAAGGTTGCCTTTTAAAGTAATCAGGGAACAGCAGTTGGTTCTAAAGAGAGCTGGGAGATTATTAACAGAGACTCAACAATTAGTCATATGTCAGTGTTTTACCAGTCACAGTAGCTTCCACTCCATATCTAGGCTTAGAGTGTTGCTTTTAACAGTCTGTGACAAGATTACATAAACATCTCTCTTTTTCCATATGCATCTACCTGAACTTTCAGATCCTGTTCATAGCTTCTCTTCTATGTGCCCCTGCTTTACAAATTGAGAAGAATGGCTACCAAACTGAGGTTTTTGTCTGATGCCTGTGTGGTCTTTTCCATACTAGATAAAGGGATTTTAAAAAATTCTCTAGCCTTTTAAAGACTCTTATTCTTTAAAGAAATAGTCAACCTCATTGGTTTAGTGTTTTATCATTGTGGCTGTAAATGCTAGAAACAGTCCCAATGGCTCAATAGAAATGTGTTGTTGAGGTACATGCCATGGAAAGGAATGTACAAGCAAGCAACCTAAGATAAGAAGGCACGTTCTCCAGTGAAATAACTTTTTTTTTCTTTTTGTTTAAAGCCAGGAAAGAAAATGAACTGTACTTCTGGGGAAATTAAAATATGTTCATCTGGGGAATGATCAAAGTGTTGTGCCACATCATGCTTACAATTTGAATATAAAAGCTCACAAGAAAGCCCATAGCTTGAATTCTATTTTTAGTCCCACCAAGAGAAGACCAAATTAATCAGGGTGGTTTATATAAGTATAGGTGCACCATCCCTCAATTGATTTGGTGTGTTTACTCCAGTTGGAACTACCAGTTCAGCACACAGCCCTCATATGTACAGAACTCTGCTTGTGTATTGAAGCCATGTTACCAATATTGCTTTGGTACGTAGGGAGAAGGCTGTAGCTGAGTGGTAGAGTACATTCCTGTTTGCATGCAAAAAGGTCCCAAGTTTAGTCTCCAGCATCTTTTTTAATGGCTGAGAAAAACTCTGTTTTGAGCTGTTGTCATATTTAGGATAAGAAAGATGGACCAGCAGTTTTACTTGGCATATTCTAATAAGCCTCTCTTGCTGATCACAGATGAGAAGATATTTACCCTGAAATAAATACAGTTAAGATTGGTCTGCTTTCAGCCAGGTTTGCTGGGGTAGGTAACCTATTGACCCATTTGGCATTAGGTGATGATCACAGAAAGTGTCCTTATCTGTCTCTTTAGCAGAGTTGATCTGAAGCCCACATTCAGCTGGATGAGGATATTGTTGCACATGTTTTTCCTGACTAAAATCTGGTTGTATTCTGGCCATTGAATTTGTCAAATGTCCATCCCAGTATTCAGAAATAGCTGAAGGAGGTCCCCATATTTATCTCTGATTCCCAGTCCCTACTGTGGCACAGTTAGGTCTTTTGAGAAGCACTAGTAATAGGTGAGCACTCTATTAATGGAAATAATATATCACAATCTCTTCAGAAAATAAAGCTTATGATTACTTGCTATTTTTTTCCTTCATTTGTTCATGCAACATTAAACATTTTTTTCCTTTCCTAATCTAACTCTGTGAAAAGTCATACATAAACCTCCTCATTCTTCTTTCTAATGACATCCAAAGGAATGTGCTAATTTCTTGAACTTTAATTGCATTGCAATAATGTGGCTTTAGGGATTTTTGGAGTGGTAGTCTTGCATTTATAAAACACATTTGCAACACATTAAACCTTGTCTGTAATTATGAAACAACCACACAACTGTAGAATTAAACATAGAATCATGTGCTGTCTTTATCCTGAATATACAATGCAAACCAAAAGTGCATTTTAAAGATTGCTGCTCCAATACACTGTGGAATAATTCCAGCTCTCTGTATTTGTAGGGCTTTCCCCTGTTTTTCCCCCATTCATTTTTACAAAGGAAATTGCTAAAGACACCAGTGGCTCATGGCCTGAGCATGAAGTGGTTCCTCATTCACCATTGTTGGAAAAAAATGTGCTAGTGAATACAAGATAACTCTTATAGTAGAATTTCAAAAATCTATTATTTTTGCTCAAAATTTATTAGACAAAATTCACATACCTTCCAAGGGCTTCTTAAATTTCACAGTAAATACAGCCATACATTTTCCACCTGGAAAATGTTTTTGTTTCTGTTGATGATATTGTATCACTTCAATTTGTTTCTGACTTATGGCAACTCTAAGAAGAATCTATCAAGGAGGTTTCCTGGCAAGAGGTTTTTTTTGGGGGGTGGGGAGTGAAATTGCTTTCATCTGTGTTTGAGAGAGTGTAATTTGCCCCAGGTCACCCTTTGGGTTTCCATGGCTGGGTGAGGATTTGAACTCTGGTCTCCCAATACTCAATCCACTCTGCCAAACCTAAAGCAAAAATCATCTAGATGCTTCTGAAAATCTTTTACTTCAAGGAGAATTCATTTGCACATTTCTACAAACATTTTATTTATGCATGTATTGTCGATTTCTGTCCAATTCTTCCATCATTTAATCTCTTCAAATTTACTTTGAACTTTGCTCCAGATGAATTTTATCCAAATTCCTCATGTGTTTTGCCTCAGAAAGAACTTTAATTTTTCCCCTCCTGTTAGCATATGTGATTTTTCATAAATGTTTGGGCACATATGGAGTTCCCTGTATGACCCCAGACTGACCTCTGTGGGATGTCAGCCATAATCCCCTAGATGGCAGATCATGTAAGCACTGAGAGATCTGCCCAGGACAGCTGGAAAATTCCCTACCAAACAGTTGCAAAAGTTGGGAGTTGTCAAAGGGAAAACCCATTATACTGGAAAAGACACATAATAGTGCTTATTTGTCTTGAGTCTCACACTTAATGGGGCAGTGATCAGATTTGACTGTACCCTTTTCTCTAGCCCCCCTTCCTTGAAAGTCTCAAAACCAAATGCATTGTTTAGACTATTCTCTCATCTAGGTTTAACAAAGCTAAAATTATTAATGCCTTTGTCCAGGCTTCAGCCAAGATGTTTAGTCAATAGCCAGAAGGTAGAAATTTCCTATTTAAACCCTGATAATTTTAGGGTCCATGTGCTATCTTTGGAGTGCAGCTTGGCTCCACATCAGTCTGTGCTCTGATCATAGCTCCCTCAGCCATCCTTCCCCCCTGTTTCAGTGGCCGTGCATAGAATCATCATCATCATCATCATCATCATCATCATCATCATCATCAAACATCCACAGTGGATCCCAGAGAAGCCTTAGGAAGTGAGTAATTCCCTCAGTCTGGCCCATCTCAAGCCATTCCCATCACCACTTCTTTATTTCTAAGTTTGTAGAGTGTGTGAGTGCCATATTGGTATGTGTGTAGCTTTTCCCCTTTAATAAATATTTAGACTTTGTGTCATCCATTGTGGGATTCCTTAGTTCTCTGGTATACATATTGGTACCCAGTCCCACAGGGCTTTTTTAGGACCCCACTCTTGCATATTTGAGCTAATTATAAATTCCCCTAATTAGTTCCTTCCTAACACTCCTCCTTTTTGTAGAGTTACATGCAGAGCAGCTGGGTTAACATACATGGGGCTGTGCCACAAATGCAACACTTAGATTTTGTCATTTCATTATAGACCTAAATTTCTTAAATCCACTGATTTGTAGTTAAAAGTACTGGATTGTGGCCTGTAGACATGCACAAAAACTGCTAGTCTTCCTTTTAGTTGCTTCAAATAGATTGCTCACTATGGAACATAGAATGTGACTCCTGTGGTCCCTTATCATTTTCCATGTTTCTACAGATTTGTATAATGGAGTGCCATTGTTGTTGTTGTCATTGTAATCAGTCTCATGGTCTTAGTGTGGTTTTAATATCTGTAATTTTATATTATTTTAGATGATATTTTAATTGTTCTATTATAATATGTTTTTAGAATTTTTATTTGTGACCTGTCTTGGGCCCCTTTCAGGGTGAAAGGTGGGATAAAAATCAAATAAATAAATTGTTTCTGTGTGCCCTCAAGTCATTTCTAATTTATGGCAACCCTAAGGTGAAGCAATCATGGGGTTTTCTTGGCACATTTCTTCAGAGAGGGGTTTGCCATTGCCATCCTCTGGGGCTAAGAGTGTGTGACTTCCCTAAGATCACCCAACTGATTTCTATGGCTGCATGGGGATTCAGACCCTGCTCTCCAGAGTTATAGCCCAAAGCTCAAACTACTATGATGAGGTATAAATTGATATTTTAGATTAAATGATGATATAAGAGCAATGAGTGTGAGTGTGACAGATACTGGACTTTGGTGGATGCTAATCCCCTGGTGAAAGACGATGATGATTTGATAGGGAGTGAGGAAAAGGTGGTGAATGAAGGTTAAGATGTAAAGGTGGTTATTATGGATAGGCATTGAGGAAAGAGTAAGCAGGGATTTAGAGGAAGATTACATATAAGAAGATTTGTGAAAACATAAAGGATATGTAACTGTAACATATTGTAACAATCTACTTTCCAGGAAGTGAAATCTAAAAGACTAAAAAGAGAAAAAATACTGGCACTCAATAAGTTGCCATGGGCAAAAATTGAAATGGAGTGGTGGACACCATTTTAGATGGTTTAGTTGATCGTCTCTTTTTTTCAAGAGGTCTATGCCATTTGTATGGAGTTTGTAAAGAAGCAGAAATGCCACTCAGTAAGAAACTAGGCCATCAGCTGGTGGGTGACATGGAAAAGTCTGGTTGCAGGCTTAACTCCAGTTAGATACAGGGCTATTTAAACCAGCTCCCCTGCATGCTGGAGTCATGTGGACCTGGAGCTTTTGCTGAATTATAAATGTTACACTGAGATATCCATCATATTTAGTGAAAAATCAACCACTCTAATCTATATAGTTAATTATGTTGGACAGGTTTGAACCTGGAGCTTATGCCCTACTACAAATGACATGTTGAAGAGCATATAGACATGGTGCCATTTCTGTCTTATTCTCATCACAGTATTTCTACATCCATTTTGTAAACCACTCTTGCTTGGGTTGGTAGCACACACTATAGTATTCACTAGAATTTAAGTGGTGTTGTTCTAGTATGGATGACCACCTTTCCATGTCTTTAACAGCAGCCTGACAGTTAAAAAAGCTGAACTTTCCCAGTTAATCATTTCCTGGCAAAGAAAGGGAGAGTAGGATTAGGAGGCAAGCTTCATTTCTTTAATTCCTGTCTTAAAAGGATCTTAAAAGGAACTGCAAGCTAACATTGTAGGCAGACCGTTGGGGGGAACACCCAGGCTCAAAGTGGCATAAAAGGCCACCATTATAATTAGCATACAGATTAGGCTGGCTGACCTTTCATTAAATACAGTGGCTGGGTTAGTAGGGGGTTTAATGGTCAGCAAAACCAGAAAATGCTGACCAAGCACCTGTCAGTTATCTGCCAGAAGGAGCTAGATC
Organism: Phrynosoma platyrhinos; assembly: GCA_020142125.1. NCBI lineage: Eukaryota > Metazoa > Chordata > Lepidosauria > Squamata > Phrynosomatidae > Phrynosoma > Phrynosoma platyrhinos. The sequence goes on from CM034706.1 coordinate 146,110,748, forward strand.
TTCAAGTTACTGATTTGAAAGTAATTTGCTCCTGGACACTTTCCTTGCCTTACAGCTATTTTATCAAGATTTTATTTTATTTCCTTTTTCCTTGTCCCCCCCCCCCACACACACAAACATTTTTTTTTAAACAACAACACTACCACAAGGTTCCAGCATTTGGAGAACTCAAATAGAAACACAGTCCAGAAAATGTATTAGTCTCATGGGAGGAGAGGAGTCTCCTCTTTAGTGCAAAAAGTGATTGCTGTGTTATGTTAATAAGTATGTTTATGATAACCTACACATTATATCAGAAGTGTGGGAATTCTGAACATGATGTGCTGAAGTTAAGTACTTTGATTTCAGAGTAGGATTCATATTTTCCTACTCTAAAAGTAAAGGCTATTGAGTTCAATAAAGGTAAATGAGATGCTATATCAGTGTGGACATACATTTAACCTGTAATGTTCTGTTTTAAAATTATAGTCATAGCTGTGAGTGAGATAAAGATTAGGACTGTAATCTGCAGTGGATTTAATTCTTTCACCCTGAATTGTGTTCCTGGTAAAAATCTCCTTGTGGGTTTCCATTCTTTATATGAGGATTTATCCCACTGCTGTGGTCACCTGATGTGGGTCCCCCCCCATCCTTATCTCATGAGCTGTGGTGGTTACACTAGGACAATCTCTCTAGCAGCACCAAATGTGAGGTTTAAATCCTTTATTCCATCATCCTGCCACCAATTGTGGGGATTCCTCTTAGGCAGTCCCACCACTGTGGTCAAATGTCCAATTTATAATCTTTAACCCACCAAATATAAAGATTTCCATGGTGTTCTGCAAGTACCAAGAGTAGGGCTTTCCCTGATCCCCACCTCTGTAAGGACTTCTTTCTGTCCCACCTCTGTGATATCAACTGTGCAGACTGTCTAAATGCCCTCAAAGTACCTATGAGGACAGTTTGTGAAACTTCTACTCTCAAGAGACATCTCCTCTATATCCAGTGCTACCTTCACAGAAACATTGTTTCAGTCCAAGATCTCATAGAGAAAGCATTTCCAGAGGCCAAAAGTGTACAAAAATTAAACAAATTTTATGTACAGAAGGTAAACTGTTAATTATTACATTTACAAAACTACACTTTTTCACATTCATCTGAATCTAACTCAAACCAACTGCTCAATTCCAACTCCCTTCTCTCACTCCAACACTTATCTAATCCAAACACCTCTCAAACACTTTTCTCAAACGCTAGGATAACTCAGCTCCACACTCAAACTGAACTCTCAAATATCATTCACTCTGATTCAGCAGCATTATGAAAATGTCATCAAACGTTCCACTAATCAACATTCACTGCAATATTTCATTCTCCCTCCTCCTTTAACTCATACTGTAATCTACAAATGAGAAATCAAACATTTTCAAATTCAAACCCATGAATCACCTCCCACCCAAATCTGCAGTTTGTTCCAGAGAAGGTGTCATTGTCAACAATAGTGGCTCCCTCCTTGGGTGAATAACACTTCAAAGCTTGAACAAGAGTGAAGGGTATTAACCATAAAAGCAAAAAGGGATATATAGTACAGGTAGCAGATAATACAAACTCTCAAGAGCAGACTTGTATAGTTATGAGGTTTGTCTGCTTCTGACATTATAACTCCCCTCAAAGGAATAATAAAGTGGCCTAATTCTTGTTATTATCCCACTGACTGAGACCTTTCTATTAGGCATGTGGCAATCATTCATTTTGGGGGGGGGTGCAGATGAGTGGCTGTGGGCTGCCCTGAGAAGTGGAGGATTGGGGCTGAGGCTGCCCCATGCCTCAGCCCCAATCCACCCTTTTGGCGACTGAGAAAAGAGCACCAAAAAAGCGCTCCTTTCCCAAGCCTTGGAAAGGGCGCCACAAGAGCCACCACATGGCTCTTTTGAGTCTCTTCCAGCACAGCGTGTAAAAATGCTGCGCTGGAAGGACGTCATCAGAGTGCTTGCCACATGCAAAGGCGGGCGCTCTAATGACGTCCTCGGGAAGAGGTTGAGGCATCCGGCATCCAGCTGCCCCTCCCCTTCCCTGGCTCCATGATGGAGCTTTGTGCCATCTGCAGAGCCCCCTAGTTTGCTAAACATATGAATTTCTTGTTCCCTTTAATTTTTCATGTATGTATGAGCTGTGAAATTAGCCACATGATCACCAAGGTGTGACAATTTTCAGATGTTTCATTTGCAGATGAAGCAAACCAGGGAGGATTTTTTGAAATTTGATGTTCTGGAAGTTTTATTGTTTTATTCCTTTATTGCTTCAATTCAGTTAAACAGCAGAGGTGCAAGAGTCTGTGCATCTTCATATTTGAAAAATCTAGCAAGCAACATAGGAAGATACTTTGCTAATAAGATGTTGAAATTGTGTGTTTTCATTGTTTTTGCAACTGACTGGTTTCAAAATTTGTCAAATGTACAACAGAAAATGTCATACAGGGGAGGGAGAAGGAGAGGGAGAGGGGGAGGTACCTTGGTGTAGTTTATGAGGTGGATATGGTGAAGAAGAAAAGCTGGAATTGGTTTGGACTATAGCTCCTAAAGCTGGGAGAGTGATTATGGGAGCTGTAGTCCAGAACTTTTCCAAGCTCTAATTCTCTTTCTCCCCCTCTTGCTCTCCTTCTCCTCCTTCTTCCCCCTCCCCCTCTCTTCAATGCATATTATAATGTACTGAACTCAGTATAGGATACAAATGTGAGGCACATCAGTGATGTCCCTGCTTGGGGTATTACCCAGTACAGGGAAGTGGAGCTTCTGGGTGCAGGGCTTCTGTGGGGGATAGGGCCAAAAGGGCACTCCCCCTCCTCACTGTCATGGCACCTATCCACAGCAGCAAGATTGGTGGCCCTCTCAGCAGCCTCTGTAGTGTCACTCGGTGTGATCTACACCACTACACCCCCTAGTTATGCCACTGAGGCACATTAGTGTCCCATTAGATATGCAGCTTTTTATTTTTTATGCCGAATGGGACTCAATTTGAGCAACTTTTGATCCACTGTGGGCTGATGCAGATGGCCTGTTTGGGGTGGCATTGGGCCACTCCTGGGAGCAACAGATTGTGGCTTCAGCAACCGCATGCCATGGCCCCGATACTCCTTTTTGCCGCCATCAAAAGAGCAGCAAAATGCAGCTTCTTTTGGGGGCAGCAAAAGGCTACCCTTAGAGACGCTGCCATGGCTCTTTTGCATCCTTTGGGTGCAGCATGTATACACACTGCACCAAGAGGGCTCTCTGATGCTGTACACCATGCGGATGGGGACATGGCATCAGAGCAGAGTCAGGATGGAGTCGGGGCAGCCGGTGTGTGGTTGCCCCACCCAAACTCCACCCCCAGTCCAGGCTATAGTGCCGGTCTGCATTGGCCCTCTGTTACTTTATCATAATATCATAATATCGCTTCTCGGCCTTTTGGCTAAGATCAAGTGTAGGTTTTCTTTTTTAAACTTCTAGCCACCTTGTTTGTTTGTTTGGAACACTCTGAATGATGAGGGATAAAGTCAAGTACTGTATTTGTGTTCTGTTCTTTGCACTGATTTTGGAGGTATTCAGATAAAGAAAGAGAAAGAAATAGGAAACAAAAAGAAGAAACTGCTAAATGTCTATTTTATTGGCATGCATTGTTATCCTGTAATGGTAGGAAAACATTCTCTCAATGCTTCTTTGATTTATAATATATATTAAACAAAACAAAAAAAATCTGGGGGTCTGAGAAGGATCATGGACTTGAGGGACTGACATGTGGAATGACTTTCCCAGCTCTGGAATAGAATAAACAAGGTTAGTCCCTCAGAGAATATGTTCATTTGAATGACAAGTTTCTTCCTGTGTTTGTATCAGGAGCATTTTGCCTAGCTTATTTCTTTTTAAAAGAGACTTTAGATTCCCAATGTTTGCCTAGTTGCTTCTTCTTCTTCTTCTTCTTCTTCTTCTTCTTCCTCTTCTTCTTTATTAATTATTTAATTTAACTCATACTCCACTTTGAGCACTGTTATTAGTGGAAAGGCAGGATACAAACATAATAAGAAAAGAAAATATGAAATCTCAATCTTCCCATTTCAGTCCAAAAAAGGTCTTTAACCTTCTTGACATGTGTCAGTATCCTATAACAGTAAGAAATAAGTTTTCCTTCATGTTCTTTTTATTCCTAAGCAGTGTCTGTTTTTCATTATTCAAATGAGAAAGTAATTGGTAAATCAAATCTTGACTTTCTTTCTTTCTGTAATCAAATAAAGGAAAATGCTTTGATATCAACTTCAGGTGATTGCTTCAGTGATTTCCCTGTGAATGCTTTGTTGCTGATTATTCCCTGGTTATTCCATGGATAAGTCCTCTTTAATCATGATGTTGTGTAAAAATCTTCACCACACTCATGTGACTTTCTCAGGAAAATGACTTTTTAAACCCCCAATTTCTCCTATGTGATAAAACTCTCTTCAGCATGCAATATCAGGGAGTACTGAATTGTGGAAAGGTAACTGAAAGCATTGAACTGCAAGCCCACAAAACTGAGTATTACTTTAGAAAACTGAAGTAACGGCAGAGGGACTAATGACAGAGGGTTGGGAGAGAGTGTAACCCATTCCCTCCTAGTTTTTTGGGAAATCCACCATTTTCCCCTCTCCTTTCTCAGGACCCATCCTACATTCTAACCTTCTGCCCAGGAGGAATTTCAAAATATCCTCCATTGTGAGCATGACTTGGAAGCATAAATTTATATGCATGTTTTTTAGCTTTTTGGTGTGTGTGTGTGTATGTGTGTGTGATGTCCCCAATTTTTTGCTGACAGGTCCTCCATTGGCTTTCAGCTATTACTTTGGTCACGTCCTACTTTCTCCCCTGAATGTCCTCCATTCTGAGCATCACAGGGGGGCTTTGGGTTGGAAATGTCCTCCATCCCTAAACTAGGAATAAATTATGTCTCAGCTGCCAAAAAAAAAGAAAAAAGAAAAAAAAGAGAAGTAGTAATTTATGTTTCTAACAAAATTCAATCCAAAGAAATCTTTAATGATGAAAAAGGCTTTTATATTGGTATAGAATTAATGATACCGGAGAAGAAAATTATTTTAGTAGTGATCTATGGTCCACAGGAAAAGAAAGCAAGATTTTATTTTAAAAATCAATGAAATCTTACAAGAACATGACAAAAAAGACAATTGTTGAAGAAGCCAAGCAAACATTGAAAAATTATTTTAAAGATAACATGGAAAAAGAAATGGAAATAGGTATGATTTGGGAAGCAAGTAAAGTGGTGCTTTAGGGATTTTTTAAATTCAAAAACACCAGAATATTCAAAAGAAGAAAAATAGAAAAATAAAACAAATAAGAGATGAGTGAGAAAAAAGAAAAAAAAGAATAAAATTATAAAACAAATTAAATTATTGCAAAAGCATTATTCTATGGATAATATAGGAAAAATACAAAATAATAAAGTGAGTAAAGGTAAAACAGCTTCAAAACATTAATAAAATTGGTAAGTGGTTATCATAGAAATTAAGTAAAGAGACAAAAAATGATTACAAAAATTCAAAGTGGTAATAAAATTTAGACAGATAAAAACAAAATTAAGGAAACATTCCAAAAGAGCAAGAAAAAGATTGAAAAATATCTACAGGATAACACTTTAGCAATATCCCAACATTGTGAAGAACAAATAAGTATGTTGGATCAACCAATAATAACAATGGAACTAGATAAGGCTATTCAATCAGAAGAATGACAAAATGCCAGGACCTGATGGATACATCGCAAGATATTACAAAACTTTTAAAGAAGAAATCAGATGCCTCTTATTATTGACAATGAACAACATTAAAGAAGGCAAATTTCCATCAACCTGGGAGGAAGTCAATGTGACACTGATATTAAAAGAAGGAAAAGATAATTTAAATTCAAATAGTTATTGGCCGATAACACTTCTGAACTTAAATTATAAGTTGTTTGCACACGTTTTGGCTAACAGACTCAAAAAAGTATTAGTAAACTATGTATCAGATGAACAGTGTGGCTTCCTCCCAGGTAGATATATAAAAGATAACATTAGACATATGATAAATCTAATAGAGTATTTTGATTTTCACAATGAAAAGAAATTAGCTGTCATTCTATAGGACTTAGGGCCTCGGCAGATGGCTTATTGAGCCGTCTCCGAGCCCAGGAAGAGGAGGAGCAGCCGCACGCATAGCGCTCCTTCCTCTTCCTGAGGTTGCCCTCAGAGCTGCCAGCCGTTCACACGGCCGGCGCTTCCGGGGCAACCTCCTGCCTCAGCGTCCTCACGCGCTGCGGCGGAAGAGTCGGGGAAAGTGCGCCCAATGCATTTAGGGTGCACTTTCCCTGACTTGTAAATTTAGGGCCTCTTCAGGCAGGCAACTCTGGGCTGCCCCAGGAAGTGGCGGATTGGGGCTGCAGCAATCCTATGTTACAGCCCCAATCCTCCTTTTTGCCACCCCCAAAAGAGCAGCAAAATGCAACTCCTTTTAGGGGCAGCAAAAGGCCACCCTAAGAGCCAGTGCTGCGGCTCTTCAATGCCCTTTTGGCACAGCGTGTTTGAATGATGCGCCAGAAGGGTGTCCTGATGCCGTGTGCCATGCATAGTGGCATGCAGCATCAGGATGGCATGGGTGTGGGGTTGGGGCAGCTGCCCCAACTCTGGGGGGAAGCAGACGACTGCTTCCCAGTCGCCGTGGGTCAGAGCACCGGCGGAGCTCAGCCTCCGCACCGCTGCACTCCTCCGGCGACTCTAAAAGGAGCTCCAAATTGGCGCTCCTTTTAGATGTCAGGGAAAGTGCACCCTAAAAGCAGCGGGTGCACTTTCCCTGACTCAAACGCCACGGCGCGTCCAGTCGCCATGGCGTGAGGTCATCCCCGGAGCGCCGGCCATGCGAACGGCCAGCGACTCCGAGGGCAACCTCAGGAAGAGGAAGGGGCACTGCTCGTGTGGCTGCCCCTCCTCTTCTGGGCCCGAAAGACGGCTCAGTTAGCTGTCTGCCGAGGCCCTCTACCTCCAGGCCGGCCCTTTGAGCCAGTCTTCAGAGGCCCTTAGTTAAGAATGTATACCTTAAAAATATTATCTAGACTTGGGTTATTTTAATTAGTTATACAAGTTCTAAGAACATCTTTTATTTAAGGGCTCATCTTTTTCCACAGAAACTGAAAGAACAGAGGAAATCTCAAAAAGTGATAGAGCTATTTAGGAGGAACAATTATTTTAAAGGTCACTCCAGAGGTCCTGGCAATAATATCAAATAGTTTGTGAGACATGAAAGATAAGGCTTCTTGGTAGTAGTGGTATGGCAGCAAGACTCTCTTCCCACTATTTATGCATCATTTCTATGCAAACCTTCAAACACAATGTAAACATTACTTGAAAATTGCTTGTTGCAGGCCTTATTATACCAATAGCACTTCTGTTTTAATGCATTTTAAATAACTTTTTTATAGTATACAAATTTTGTTATATTGTATAACAACATGATCTAATCATTTCACTGTACCTTACTGCATTATATATCTGATGATAATGCATTCTATGCATTGTCCAGTGACTTTGAACTAAGCTACATCCAGTTCATAAGGGATTCATTTACCACTTAGTGTGGAAGAGTTATGTATGATGAAGAAAGATACTCTTTGTCAATTAATTTTTCATGGTGCGTTAGAGTTGTTAAAAAGTCTGGAATCTTTGAGGATCTGTAGTATAAAAACAAGGGAACAGTTTTATTGCTATTGTTCTCTCCTTTTCTCTCATTCTGCTCATTTTGGATCAGACTCCCAACTTTCTTAGCTGTGACAAACCTTAGAAGAGAATGTTGGCTTTTTGATTGAATGGCATGGTACCATTGTACTTAGGGGTGACTGGAAGGTTGGTATATTCATTAAGAGCATTATTGCATTGCAAACAAACCCAGCAAGTAGGAAAAGAAAAGTTGTTTCTCTTTCTGTCTCCACATAACATCAAAGCATTTTTGTTCTCTTCCAGTTGCAAAAGGATGGGAGGAGGTCATAAAAGGGGGGAAAAACTTTTCCAAGCTAGAAAAAATCTGTTTGGCAAAAGGGATGCTTTTAAAACCCTCTCCCAAGCTTTTATGTCTGGAAGAGAATGAACATGTCTCAATGTCATACACAGACAGAAACAGAAAAGAAAAAAGCCCACTTCTCTTTCACTGCCTGCTGGGTTTGTTTGCAGTGTGATAAGGCTCCAAGTGAGTGTTAGAGGGCCTTTGCAGACTGCCAGAAATAGTGCAAATTGTGTCCACTTTAACTGCCCTGACTCAGTGCTAGAGAATCATGGGAACTGTAGTTTATTGTGGCACCAGAGCTCTCTGATAGAGAAGGCTCAATGTCTCAGAAAAAAAATACAATTCCCATTATTCCTTAGCACTGAGCCAGGGGGGGCACTAGGTATATAATACTCCACAATCCTGATTTGATACTTCTTACTTAAGAATAATCTTTGGGGGGATGCAGACCAGGGTGTCCAGGATGCCCTGGGATGGTGTGCCACGGGACTGCGGCAGCCGGACCGTGGCAGCCGCACCGCGGCGCACCGTCGGCGCCTCTGAAAGGAGTGCTAAATCAGCACTCCTTTCAGAAGACAGGGAAAGTGCACCCTAAATGCATAGGGCGCACTTTCCCTGGCTTTTCCGTTGCAGCGTGTGAGGATGCTGCGGCGGGAGGTTGCCCTTGGAGCTGCCGGCCCTCCACATGGGAGGAGGAAGGGGTGCCACTTGTGTGGCTGCCCCTCCTCTTCCCTGCCTCCAAGACGACTTTATTAGTCGTCTGCCGAGGCTGCTACTTTCAATAGCTCTCTGTCAGAACTTCTGTTACTTTGCCTACATGTCATACATGGTGGATCCTCCTCTAAGAAGAAAGGAATGAAATTTGGACTTAGTTTAATCATTGCTCTGGAAAAGGGACTGCATGGGTAGCCAGTGGGAGCATCACTAAATAACACATCCTCTCTTCTTTGCTGAAGAACTGAGGATGGAGGAAAAAGTTGACAAGTGTGTGCCACACTCTGTGATTACTATGGTTTAAAAGGAAGCCTAGAAATCTTTAGAGATGGATAATACATTTGGGAAAAGAAGGAGTGAAACCAACCTTTCTTCAGTGCTAAATTAATTTATTCCATGCAGTTACAGGACAGTACAGCTCATTGCTGTTGTCCTGAGATTTGTAGTTCACACACACTGCATTTACCTACAATAAACTGTTTATATGATCTGCTGGTTTCCTCTCCTCTTTCATTTCTTTCTCTTATGAAGTTATTTGTGCTACCTTCCAATTTTCAGTGTTTCCTGGAGATTATCACCTTTCAAATTCAGAGGCCCAGGGTGAATTTATAGAATTAGAGACCTTTGAAAAAAGAAGGATTGTGCTGCAAAGCTGAAAAGCATCACAAATCAATTGCTCCATTTGTTAAATTCTTTGGATGGCTGGGGATGAGGACATCTTGCTTTCAGAATGACAAGGAAAGAATGAACAACAAGAAGCCTCCTAATGGAATAAATTGCTGATGATTTTGTTTGCTTTAGAAAATAGACATGTGATAGTTGAGGATGAGTAGCAATGGCCAAATTGCTGCAAATGCATGAGTAAGGGATTATTTCCCCCTTTATACACATGTATAACGTCCATTCCATATAATGAGATTAGATTCCTCGGATGAAGAAACTGTTATATCCATCATGCTTATAGATCTATATTGAGGGTTTTTTTTTTTTCTTCCTGTAAAGTAATGATTGTACATGGCTTGAAACTCTTAAATTGGAAAGTTGGCTTTTCATCATCATGTCAAATCATTCTGTTGGCAAAACAACTGTAACTTTGTGATGCAACACTTGAAATTAGTATGTGATGAAACAGCAATTCTGTTTTTGAAAACATGGTAATACCCAGTTATTTAAGATTTCAAATTGTCATCAATTCACATAATGGGTTGCATAGCAGAAAAAAGGTTGGGAAATGAATCCATCTGTCTGACACTTTTCTGTCTCTGCTTGTTCACACTGTTGTGTTCCCTACTAAGGTGGTGAGTGCAGAGAAGTGTGAGGAACAGAAAGAAACTTATACCATAAATAGAATGAGACATGAGCCCTAGGCATAATCCAGAGAGTAGCAGAAAATGGGCATCAAAGAACAATAATGATTATGGCTTTTATAGATGTGACCAAGTAAATCAATAAAATTAATTAAATTTATTAATTGTAAAATTAATTTTTGAAAGGGGGAGCAATAGAAACTCTGGATAACTGCAACTTCATAAATTAAATACTGGGACACATTCTACAATACTTTTTTTTTTTAAATAGTTGGAGACATTTTGGTTGGTTCTATAAAGTACATTTGTTGACCGAACTTGCATAATCTGAGAAGGCAAAACTGGAGATATTTGCCCTGTCTCATCTAAAGCAGTTTGGGCAAAAATAGCCAGCAGTCTGGTCAAAGCTGAAGAGAATGCAAAACAGTAACTGAGCAAACTGAATGTGGGAACAGTAATAGATCTCTCTGAATAGTGAGAACTCAGTGAGAAAGGGGCTATGCAGATGGGAAGCTCTGGGCCGTCTCTGCTAGCCATGGATTGGGTCCATGGCAACTGCGCACCGTGACCCCGATCCTCCCTTTTGCTGCGCTAAGAGCCGGTGTGCAGCTCTTTAGATTCCAGTGCAGCATGTCAGGACGCTGCACCGGGAGGATGTCCTGATGCCACATGCTGCATGTAATGGCGTGTGGCATCAGGACATTGTCAGGTTGGAGTTGGGGCAGCAGGTGTACAGCTACCCCTCCTCATCTCTGCCTCCATGCCATCCCTTTGGGCTGATCTATAGAGGCCCTTAGTTTCTTGAGAAGTCCACAGAGTTTTTAAAATTTTATTACACAATTTAAAACAAACAAATGTACATACATAAATACAGCTAAATAAACATACATGCCTGCATACATACCATATACATGTACCTAAAACATGTACAACACATATAAGACAAGCCTTTGTTACATATATTTAGATAATCATATTCAATTCTTTAATTTCTTCTGGGTAGAAAACTTCCTGGTCCATCTCTGTCACCTATATTTATGAGGGTTTCCTGATTTTCTCATGTTTCCATTTAATTTTGAGTTTTATCTTTATATTGTATAATCTTCCCCAAAGATCCATTAGTTCATTTGATTCATGATACTAAGAAAAAAAGCCCCCCCAACTCCAATTAATTTATTTTTTAAATTTTGTTTAATTAAGGGCCGATGCAGACCGACACTATAGGCTGGCCTGGGGGTGGAGTTGGGGTGGGGCAACCACACACCAGCCACCCTGACTCTGCCTTGACTCCGCCCTGATGTTATGCACCTGTCCACATGTGCACACACTGTGCCAAAAGGGTTCAAAATGGCTGCAGTGGAGGCTTTAAGGTCGGCTTTTTGCCACCCCCAAAAGAACGGCATTTTGCCACTTCTGTTGGGGCAGCAAAAGGGAGGATTGGGGTCATGGCATGTGGTCACCCTGGCCCCAGTCTGCCTCTACCAGGGCAGCCCAGAGCCACCCCAAATGGGCCGTCTGCATTGGCCCTTAGGTTCCATCCTTCCCCCCTCATAATTTTTTAAGCATATCCAGTTGTCTTCAATATCTTTTTCTCTTATCTTAGCTTTAAGTGTATCCATGTCCATTGCTTCTCTTAATTTTATTAATCATTCTTGTTCTGTCAGAGTTTTGTTTTGTTTCTAGCAGCATAGAGTATCCTTGGTGAAGTAATCATATGTATTATTATTCATCCTAATTTTCTTTCAATCTTGGTGTCCAATTTATTTATCATATTTATTAAAAAAGATTTGTGAATCAAGTGGTATTTTTGTCTGTAATATTTCATTTATTAAACCATGTATATTTTCCCAATATTTTTTGGTTTTTTGACATTTTCACCAGATGGGGAAAAAAGTTCCTTCTAGTTTTTGACTTTTCCAACAACTTATATTTCCTGCCTTATATATGGCATTTAATTTTGAAGGGGATATTTATTTATTTATTTATTTTTATCCCACTTTCTCCCAAAGTGGGACCTAAGGCGGTTGACATATACCACTGATATAGTATTTTAAAATAGTTTTTTTTTTATAATTGTGACATACAGTAAATGTGTTAGTAATTTTCCATGACTTATTACAGCTTTCCAGTTCTATAGGTGTTTCAATGTCCTGTGTCCACTTTATCATCACATGTTTGTATGGTTTCATTCTCCAAATCTCTTTGGAAGAAGATCTTACCTAGTTCATTGTTGTCTTTTGTAAATACTTGTAATTTTTTTGTCAAATCTAAATCGTTCTTTTAATTGGCTATGCAAGAATGAGTTAATGCTTATCTTTTCTTCTTGCAACTGATCTATAGATTATTTTGAAATAGGTATATATGTCTCTTAGTTAGAACAACACCCAGGTATTTCACCTTATTTTGTAGATTAAACCCAGTTTTGTCTTTTAACTTTGTATCTTCAATAGATGATATATTCTTAGTTATTATTGAGGTTTTATCCAGGTTTATCTTAAAGCCTGATAGTGCATCAAATTCTTGTATTGTTGAAGTTAGTTGTTTTATGCTTTTGAGAGGGTCTTCTAAGAAACAGATCAAATTGTCTGTAAATGCTTTGATTTTAAAACTATCACTTTAACACCTCTTATATTTGAATCCTCTCTTATTTTGTTATTCCATACATCAAGAATGATTAAAAAGAGCAAAGGCGATAGGGGGCAACCCTGCCTAGTGCACTTTTCAATCTTTATATATTCTGTTTTCTCTTTGTTTATAATAAATTAGGCTCTCTGTTCTTTATATATTGATTTTATCCACATTGAAAACCTATTACCTATTCATTTTCTTAATTGTTTCTTGTAGGAAGATGTAGCTAACTATATCGAAAACTTTCTCTGCGTTGATCGGTATCATAACCAGTTTTTTGTCATTATGGGATTCAATATGTTCTATTTCATTTAGGACTGTTCTAATGTTTTTTTTAAATGTTTTGGTATAAAACTGTTTTGATCTTCATGAAATAGTTGCTTCATAATCTTTTTCATCCTTTGAGCTATGATTACTGAAAAAATCTTGTAATCTACATTTTTTAAGGAGATCAGGCTATAGTTTTTCATATCTAATCTGTCTTGGTCTTCTTTTGGGATTAATGTGATAAATGCATCTTTCCAGGACTCTGGAATACTGTCTCTTTGTATATCATTTATCATGTTCTTTAGTGGGATAAATATCACTTCTTCCTTTTCTCTCTCTCTCTCTCTTTCTTTCTTTCTTTTTTCCTTTTTTTTTTTTTTTTTTTGGTAATATGTAGCTGAAGATCCATCTGGACCTGGGGGTTTACCTGGTTTTAACTTCTTAATATTTATTTTGTTGTAACACTTTGGTTTAATTTATCTTTCTGTGATTCATTTAAGCTTATTTTATCATCATTTAGATATTTGCATTTTTTTCTTCTTCTCTGTCTATGTCTATTGAGTTTTTGTATAAATTCTTAAAATAGTCTTTAAAAATGTTTTTGATGCTTTTCTGGTCAGTAATATATTTGCCATTATGTTGGAATTCTGTTATCTTTTCTTTCTCTTTCTTTCTCTTTATTTGCTAATAGTTTTCTGGCTTTGTTCCCATTTTCAAATTGTTTCTGTTTAGCTCTTTGTAATTTCACATGTCATTTATTGCCAGTGTTTGCAGTTGTTGTTGCAGTATTTTAACTTCAAATTTTAATTTTTTGTCTCCTTTCCCCCCCATTCCTCCTCTTTTTTTAAATTCATCCAAAATTTGTCTTTCTTTTCTTCTGTTCCCCTTTTCTTTTTTCTGCATTGATTTTAATGAGTATCCCCCGATGACCAATTTGCTAGCATCCTATATAGTTTTGTTCAGCATTCCCTCAGTTTTATTCCCTTTGAAATGCAGTTTTAGTTCTTCTTGAATTTTGTTTACTATTTTTCCATCATTAAGTAGGTTACTTGTTAATCTCCAAATATAATCACATCTTTTTTCCCCCTAATATCTCTAATATTAGGGAGTTATGGTCTGAGATATATTTAGATAGTATTTAAATACTATTGATTGTATTTGAGGGAGAAGTGTTTTTGTTCTTAAAAATAGATAAATTCTGGAGAAGGAGTTGTGGAGGTCCAAAAAGATAGCCTCTTGTTTGACTGTACCTATATCTCCAGACATCCATCAGATCATATTCTTCTTGGTGTTTAAAAAAGGATCTAGGGAGTGTTCCCTGGTTTTTCTTTTTATTTTTATTAGATATTCTATCTAATTCTGGCTGGATAACTGCATTGAAGTCTCCTAGCAGTAGTATGTTAGTGTATTCAGTATTCTTTAAATCTTTATGCACTTTAGTATAAAAGAGTTCTCTGTTCTTGAGTGGGACATATATTCCAACAGCCAATAGTATTTAATTTTTTTTTTTAGTTTCACCTCCACTGCTATATAGGAACCTTCCTTATCTTTGAAGATTTCTTTCAAGTTAATTTTTTTATTGACATAGATCACAACTCCTTTCTTTTTCTTATCTGTTGATGTGTAGCAATATCCTAGCCTTGGGTTTTTTATATATTTTGTTTTATTATCTCTAATTTTCATTTCTTGTAGACAGATGATGTCACCTTTAAGTTTTTTTAACTGGTGGAATGCCATGTTCCTTATATGTTTTGAGTTTAATCCTTTTACATTCCAGGATATTATGTTCACAGTCATACTTTGTTCTTGACACTACTAATTGCTTATTTTGATAATGTGCCTCCCCAGCCTCCCCTTTATTTATTTATTGGAATTTATTTGTTAGGTTATTTATTTGTCTTTTATTATTGCTATTTTTGTACTATTATACTTTATTTTATTTCTATTAAGGTCTCTTCTTCTTCTTCCTGACGATCTTCACTTCTTTTATTATTTAGAGTCATCTCTTCTGATTCGCTTTCACTTTCAATCTCTGGTTTCAAATCATAATCATTGTCTCCCCTTTCTTGATCTTTGCTCTTTCCTTTCATGATATCTTCTCTCTCCGTCTCTTCTCTAAAGTTTATGTTGTCTTCTTTTTTATTTTCTTTACATCTCTTCACTCTCCATTCGCTTCTTTACTGTGTCTTTTCTATCCTTTCATCTTCTTTTCCTATTTTGTCTCTTTTTAGCTTTTGTTCCATTTCTTTTGCTTTCTCCAGATTACCAATTTTGTATCTTCTGTTTATATGTGATAGATAATCCTTCATTTATCTCCTATCTGAAATCTTTTTTTTAGATTCCTCAATAATTGGGTTAAGAATTTATGCTTTTGTTTCTCCATCATTATCTGCAGTGAAATATCTTGAAATATTTTGATTTTGTTATTTTTGACCAGAAGTTTGGAGTCATAACCTTTATATATGATCTGATCTATTGTTCTTGACCTAATAAGGCAGATGACTATGTCTCATGAAATCTTTTGATCTTTTGCTTGAGTGGAGTTTACTCTGAAGATTTTGTCTGCCTCCACTTCCCTTCTTTCTGAACTATATTCAGTGAACTATGCTAAGGGTGATAATATTCTTGTAAAGAGGTCCTCATTAGGCTTTTCCAGAATTTCTCATAGTTTTACACATCTGTCTCTATATCTTAGCTCATTGATCCATTCTAGTTGTATTGTATTGTTTTTCATCTTTTTACTTCTCTTTGAGTGTTAGACATGTCTTGTGTAATTTTCTCCATTTTTTTTTTTTTTTTTTGCTGAAATTGTCTAATTCTTTTTTTAAATATTTCCCTATTTCTACTCTGGTCTCTGTAATTACTCTCTTGTTTCTTGGCTAGATTCTCTTAAATTCTCCTTCATTTCCTGCCTCAGTTCTTTCATTCCTTGTATTATTTTTCTAATTTCATCAAGTAGTAGCATATAAGGACCTATTATCCTCATAGTATCCTCATTCAAACCTCTTCTTTGAGCTGATATTGGTAGTTGTTTTTGAATCCTTCCTTTTTTAGCAGCAGCCAATTTTTCAGTCTTTTTCATTCAGCCAGTGTTATGAAGACACAATATGATGCACAAAAAAATAAAGATAAATTAATCACACTAAATCATTTCTATAGCATTAAATATAGAATCTGATGGATATCAGTATAAAGTGATATAAAACAGATT
Source organism: Phrynosoma platyrhinos (assembly GCA_020142125.1). Classification (NCBI taxonomy): domain Eukaryota; kingdom Metazoa; phylum Chordata; class Lepidosauria; order Squamata; family Phrynosomatidae; genus Phrynosoma; species Phrynosoma platyrhinos. Next base: position 146,126,907 of record CM034706.1, read on the forward strand.
ATACTTATAAATTAATTATATGTCTCACACTGCATAACCATAATAATATTTAGCCATAATGAAAATTTAACACAGTTTGGTCATGTTTTCAAATCTCAAGCCAATATTATCTACCAAACATTCATTTTGAGTGAAGAGGGGAAAAAAACACCTCTTATATTTACACTTTAATTATTGCCTTGATCGTAGGTTTAAAGTATCCTTTTAACTTATTATTTTGATTTAGGATATCCTATACAATACAATGTCTCCTTAAAAAAAAACATATATATATATATACATATATACAGAAACAGTATTTATTGCTATGTGTACCCAAGTCAAGCAAATTTATGATTCATCTTCACTAATTTTAACAGCTTGTTTTAAATTTTACCTTAACCTTTTCCTTTTTACAAACACTGAATAACTTATTCTTTTCTTACTCTTTCTCTTCTCTAGTGTTTCTCTTGTATCCATTAAGTTCCCATTTAATGTTTACTTTCTCTATGGCTTTTTTTCCTCTTCTTTTCTTTTCTTTTCCTTAAGTCTTTGGACTTTTTCTTTCTCTCATTCTTACATTTTCACTCAGTATTCCCAATTCTGTTTCCATGGGAATAATCCTTGCAATTCTTAGTTCTGTAATACAAATCTGCCATCAAAGCTCTCTTGCTTTCTTTCTTCTCAATTTTGCATGTCCTTTGTTAAATATTCCAACTCTTCACTGCTACTACTCCTAACAACTCCTTATTATATCCATCCTCTCTTCCAGGTGTTCCATGCCCTTTTTATCAGCCACTTTACTCCAGGTTTTTGTTTTTTAAGTTCTTTGTTTTTAGTAGCTCTTACAATTCAGCCCAATTATAGTCTTTACAATATTTATGGCTTTTCGCAACATTTTTGCAGCCTTTTACAATTTCTTGGAGTACCTTACAGTTTCTTCTCTTTTCCTTAGGTCTGTTTATAACTGTTTTGCAAGGATTCTTCAAGCAGTATCTATCTGTGAAGTTCATAAAAGATTGTTGTGAGAAACTAAGCAGTAGGTGGCCTTTAATGCCTTCTTGCTCTTCTTGAATCATCACTATTATGCTTATTTTAATGTGAGGCTCTTGTTAGGTTCCATTTTGAATGCCTATGGTATCAGGTGGTGTTAGCTCTTCAGCCCAGATCTATTCATGACCAAGCAGTTGGGGGAGTACACTGAGGAATTCCCTCATACTTGGGTCATGGGTGACCAATAGGGCTCCTTGACAAGCTAATTCAGGTAACTCCTCTAAATGGGGGTGGAGGTGGGAGGGTTATGGATGGATAGTACTTGTCCCCATTCCTGCGTGCTATTTATTTATCTATCCATCAGTTAATGGTGCCAAGTACTGCTACAGCAGGCTCATTGTACCTGCATCTTCCTATGGAGTCATCACACCAGAAGTCTTCTAGAAGTCCAAAGTATTTTTTAACTCAATCCTGAGAATTTTAGTCAATCTCCATAAGCATCAGTTCAGAAGACTCTCATGCTTACATATTTCTATTGTTACAAATAATTACTTAATTGCAAACAGATGGGTCCTAGAGCATTCTCTAGAATTATCCTTACAGGCCAAGACCAAAACTTTCATACTTTGGACACATCACAAAAAGACATGACTTCCTAGAAAATAAAATAAAAAACCTTGATAAGATAGAAGCCATTAAGAAAACAGGAACGCCCCATTACAGATGGATAGAATTAGTCAAGGAAATAAATAAATGTAAATTTCATTTTCACCCAGATTTTTTTCTTCTTTAAAATGTTAAAAATATTGTCTGGTCAAATTTATGGAAAAAAGTGATTTTGATTAATTTTAGCAAGTCCTGAACAAAATTCTCAACTTTCAGCAATTTCCAAATTCAGTAGATAGCACTATCTCCAGTATGGAAAGGACTATGATGCCTGCCAAATTGGTTTAATGAGCATAAACATGTGTGTGTGTGGGGGGGGGGGGGAAGCAGCTCATCAGTTAATGGTGCCAGGAAAAAAAAAATAGCACGCAGGACCAATTAGACATTAATTTTGAATTTTAAAAAAATGGGAATTATGTAGCATTGGATGGAAGAGCACCAGTATATTTAGTGGAGAGGCAAATGGAATCACCAGACATGAAAACATTTTGAGAAAGTTATATAAATGGCTTCTAAGAATGTGGCAGTGTTTTTGAATTTTTCCTTTCCTTGTGATGAAGGAGATTCCTGAGCTGGTCAAGTGTCTCATGGATCTCATTTCATTGCCATTGATTTAACATATTCTCCTCTTTCTTGTTCCCCATTGAAACCTCTTTTCTGGGTACACAGAATAACTTAGAATATTTTATTGTTGTTAACTGCTCTCTAGTCAATTCTGATTCATGGCGACTCTGTGGATGAGACATCTCCAAAACTTCATATTTTCCATTGCTCTGCTTAGATCTGTGGCCTTCCTATCTTTCTACGTCCTTCCACTTTTCCTAGCATTATTGTCTTTTCCAATGAGTCATTCTTTCTCATGACATAACCAAAGTACAACAGCCTCAACTTCATCATCTTGGCTTCCAGTGAGATTTCAGGCTTGATCTGTTCTAGAAGCTATTTGTCTATCTTTTTAAACTATAAGGTAATTGCCTTTGCAAACATGTGCTAAATTTAATTTGAATGTAGATGGAAATAAAATAGAACATGTCTCCGCTTTTAAATTGGTTGTTGTTGTGTGCATTCAGGCCATTGCCAACCCATGGTAATCCTAAGGTGAATGCATTAAGTGGTTTTCTGGGGCTGAGAATGTGTGACTCAGCCAAGGTCATCTATGGCTGAATAGGGAATTCAACCAGCCATAATTTACTATACCGCACTGGCTCTTCCTCTTTTAAATATCTGGGAGTATACTTTGATGAGAAAAATTGTAGGAAGATTCATCTACAAAACATGAAAACAACAGTACAGAAATCAGCCACCATGATTTTGACTTTTTTTCCCCTCTTCTGTGGTAGCAGGCTGGTAACTCCACAACTGAAAGTGTTTTTAGAGTAAGTAGTTGTTCAAATGCAATAGGGTATCAAGAGCTGGAGGATAAATCACAATAGCTTGAATAACATGAAGGTCTGTCAGAACATGTTCTTGAGGTACTTGTTGGACTCCAGATTGTTGCCTACAGGTGTGGTATCTGTAAAAGCTAGGGCTAAGAAGGCAGCCCTTTCATATTATAATAGTGTCTTGGGCATGTCAGAAGACGACTTCCCTGATCCTTGTATACAATGGAAGAAAGGTTGCTGGGGTAGGCTGTCCTACCCCAGAAAGGTGGCTGGGGTAGGCTGGGGCAAAACAGTAGAGCAGGAAAAAGTAGCTTGAACTGCCTTGTCCGAAGCTGCATTGAAACCCCACCTACTGCACAACCCACTCCCAAGGCAGCTGGAGTGCACCATGTCATGACCACTCTGGGTATTTTTTTTTTTTTTACTGTCCCCCACTACCATCCCTGTGCACCTTTGCAGGAACGAACCACCAGCAACTGCCATCCCATTGCATGGCCATGCTTATGAACCTGTAGACATTTGTATGTGCAGTGCTTCACTGGGACAAGGCATTGGAGCAGGGGTGTGCCCATGAAGATGCTGGCAAGGTAAATCATGCCTCTCTTCACCCCCCTTCATCCCATGCCCCCTCTTTGACTGTCTGTTTCGTGTATGTTGTACTCATCTCCATGAGAAGTGTCACAGTTTCTCTTTTGGGCACTACCACCCCCACCTCTTGAGTATGGCAGTGGGGGTGGCAATGCCCAAAAGACAACCTCCTGCAATGGGGCATTTACATGCACAATTAGTGTTAGGGTTTGGAAAGAGTGCCCTGTCAAAGTGAGACTCATCCACCCAACTTCTTTACTCAGTTGGCAGCCCAATGGGTCTTTTGATCCCATTGCTGCCACCAATTATGTGAAGGTGATGGCCACTATCCCACCAATTCTTCACTGTGAAACTTGAATACAGTAAATCTCTTAGTGCATGGTGTTCACAATGGATATGGTGTATAAATACTTTGTTACACAGTTTAACAGTTTCTTTAGCTTGTTTTTGTAATTTTTCCTTTATCGCTTTATATATGTTCCCTTACAAACTAAGTTCTCATAGAACCTTTATTAAACTTTTGTATCTTATTTTTTCCTAATTTTTTATCTATCATTATTGTTACATACATCTTTCCAAAATAAACTATTGCTATAAATTATCCAATTATATACATTTGATTAAATTATAAATTCTCTTCTTATGTTTCTTCTTGTTTTCTTCCCACTTTGCTTCTTGTTGGCTTCCTTAGTTCCCTACTCTGGATCAGTTCATCTTCTGTTGTTCATCGTTTCATCTTGATGCTTGGTCTTGTTTTTAATCTAAAAGGAAAACTTGAATCATTCAGAGTATTAATCAAAACAATATGCAATTCAATAAAAGTATTCATTATATTATTTTGAAAATAAGACCAAAATCAAAATTCCAAGGAATTCTTTCTTTTAAACTTTTTTTTTTATCTTATAACTCTTCTGATTAAATGTGACTCCACTAGTCACCAAACACTTTGTCTCTTGCAGGACACTACAACCATATAATTAAGGATCCTCTTTATCCCTTTCTTGGGGACCTAAAACCCTTTCTAACTCTCCTTCACAGCAGCCTAACCTAGCTTCAGTGGCTCTTCATCCCTCAGGGCACACTAAACATCAACCCCTTTCAAACCTACTCTTATATACTACTCCTGGGAGCAACCCCCACCTTTTTCTGACTTCACTTCCAATCTGCCTGTTGTTTCCACATGCTTCTTTAGAGCTGCCCTGGTGTTGATGCAGTTAACGTACATGCGATGGTGCACATTTTTCAGGAAGAAGAGGAAAAATCCAGCTCCCTTTTAGTCTGGCCTTTGTCCCTATAGTTCAGCTTTGATGCACTTTCTGACTGGCTTCAAGGCGTGCATCATCTGAATGCCTCACCTGAAAGCCAGCTGGGAACCTACTTATTTTGACTGTCTGTTTCACTCTTTATAACCTCTAAAACTCTTTCAGTAGATTTTTAAAAATCATACCTGGAGTTAAAAACAAATTGAGGGACTGGATCTGTAAGTTGTATAATAACCAGGATTCAGTTTCAATTAAATCATCTTCTTTTTCCCCCAGTGGTATATTCTGTTGAAATCAAATCACATAAGAGCTTAATACTTGCAAACCCTTACCTTTGCCCCTCTGAGAATGAATTTACAGAACTACGTTTTTAAACTATGTCAAAGTTTGTCCTTGCTAGCAGATAAAGAAATGGTCCAACAAATTTAAGGTTCTGCATTTGTGGAATCGAAGAGGAAGGTGGTATTTTACACTATTTATTCTACTGATAGCTTTATCAAAACACCAGAAAGATACTCTTGAGACAGATTTTGCCTTCCTTAAAGGCTGAGAGCTCTTACCTGAAACACTGCTGACTATGGTCAGACTGTATTCCATATGTCCCACATAAAACTGCCTTATTTGTTAAGGCTGTTAAAAGTATCCACGCTAGTTATTTGAAAGATATTGCACTGTGCTGGGGATTAATTAATCTGATTTTTTTTTTTTTTTGGTATGGCTATACATACATGTATAATACTTTTTTGTTGTTATGTGCCTTCAAGTCATTTCCAACTTATGGTGACCCTAAGGCCATCCTAGGGTTTTCTTGGCAAGATTTGTTACAGGAGGTTTTCCATTGCTTTGCCATGAAGCTGAGAGCATATGACTTACCAAAGAACATCCAGTGGATTTCACGGCAAAGCCAGGAATTAAACACTGGTCTCCAGAAATTAAATATTCAGTGCTTTCAACTTAACAAAGAAACTTTGGCTTCATAAAGTACTGACACAACTTGGCTTTCAAGAGAGGCATCTCTTTTTTTTATCTTGCTAATGGAGTTTAAGAATTCTTCATAAAATACCTACATGGTCAGGAGGAAAAGAGGGCAGCCTACACTGATGGCCTTCCAGAAACACCTGTAACATGAACACAAACATTTTTATTAGCCAATAAAGATATCACTGTATTGTGGATGTTGGGTGTTGTACTTTGCTACATGGCCAACACAGCTACCCCTGAATATGTTTCCTGGTCTCTAGGGTTACAGTCTAATGCTCAAACCACTATGCCATGCTGGTTCTCAATGTCTTTTAGTCAAACACAATAAATAACTGAGTGATGCCAAAGAATTTACTGGGAATTAAGCTTTATTCTTCCTTTATTCCTTATGTGCTTCCCAAAGTGTAAGCCCATAGTATTCAGGCCAAATTACAGCAGTGTGGTTTGTCATCTCTGGTGTTTTTGCCAGCGCCTAGACTGACCACCAGCAGGAGAAGCGGTAGAGAGTTGCTTGGGAGCCAGGCAGTGTGTGTTCCAACCCACCCTCTCCCTCCTTCAGAACACCTGGAAGGCAGCCCTCCAACCTGCCGAGAGGCTTTTTAGCCAGCACCCAGCCCAATGATCGGCAGGAGCAGCAATGGAGAGTTGCTCAGGAGCCGGGCAGTGTGGGTTCTAGCCTGCCCCCTCCCTCCTTCGGAACACCTGGAAGGCAGTCTTCCAACCTGCTGAGAGGCTTTTTAGCTAGCGCCCAGCCTGACCACTGGCAGGAGCAGCAGCGGAGAGTTGCTCGTGAGCCGGTCAGTGTGTGTTCTAGCCCACCCCTTCCCTCCTTCACAACATCTGGAAGGCAGCCCTCCAACCTGCTGAGAGGCTTTTTAGCCAGAGCCCAGCCCGACCATTAGCAAGAGCAGCAGCAGAGAGTTGCTCAGGAGCCGGGCGGTGTGTGCTCTAGCCCGCCCCCTCTATCCTTCAGAACACATGGAAGGCAGCTCATTGGCACCAGCTACAGGAACCAGGTGGGAGTAGTTCTATCTAGCCCCTAATATCAAAATAGTTGAGAGACAGTGCATGGTCGTGATTAAAAGAGGCAATGGCAAGGAGGTTATGAGCTGGGCTAAGCAGACTTTTTTTCATCTAGTTCTTCCTGTTCTTTCTCCACATCTCCCAGGACTTTGCGATGATGGTGGTGAAGCTGGGAGCCAAATCAGAGAGTTATTTAATCCACCTATACTCTCTGATTTCCAGCAGCAGTGGGGATGAGGCTGAGAGACAGGCTGGGTGGGGCTTCTTCCTTCTAACTCACCCTGCTCCTCCTTTAGAAGGGACAACTACAGTAGCAGGGTGGTTGATTCCTCCACTGGATGAGTCTGGGAATGTGTTGGGGGCAGAAATTGGAGTTATGCAGGGGAAAGGAAGGTATGGTTGGAACAGACTGAACAGATGTTACAAAAGAAGGCAGGATTGTTGTTTGAAAGCTATCCCACCTTCAGTTCACTCTGTTTCCCAAAATGGATTAGAGAGCTCACCTACCATTTCACAAAACCTTATTCTGCTCCTTTGCAGTGCCAGGTTGGTTAAAAATAAAACTCATATTATTTATGATCTTCTTTTAGATGAGGATGCCGACCTGGCCTGCTTCACAGAGACCTGGCTGGGAGAGGATAGTGCCATAACCTGGACACAGGCCCTCCCAGCCGGGTATTCTGTCAGCATTTCAAAATGTCCTGATGCCGCGCGCCGTGCCTAATGGTGCACATCATCAGAACACCGCTGGTGTGTGGTTCGGGTGCCCGGCGTGTGGCTGCCCGTCCCCATCTCTGCCTCCAGGCCAGCCCTTTGGGCCAGTCTGTAAAGGGCCCATAGTCTAGAGATTGCTGAATCAGTGAAATTTCCCTATGAACTGACTCACCATTCAGTAATTGATTGAATGGGTGTAATCTATTTTGGAGTAACTAACAGGGTGCCAGTTATTATTTGTTATCACTGATGGAACTGATGTGAGGTCTAGTCCAAAATATCTGGACTACAAAATGTTCCATGACCCTGGTATAAATTATCCAAATAATTAAAGAAGAAATCAACCAATTAAGATTATTTCAGAAACAAAATTACAGAAGCATCAAGGTCCATTGTTTCATTGGAAATCTTGTACAAGGTTCATAGTTCTTAAATATAACTTAATTACTAATGACCCATCTCAAAATTGACTGTACCTTTACAGACAAAGAACTGGGAATGAAAAACTAAATTTTGCTCATTTTTGAGCAGCTGAAAGAGTTCTTAGTGCTTTTAATCCACCAACATTTCATTCTCTTCCTATGATGGTGTTGAAATAACCTGAAAATAACTTTGTTCTGAAGCAAACAGAACACTCAGTTATGTGTATGAGCCAGGATCATGCCACAGATCTCCAATCAAGGGGGGAAAGTTACAAAATAGATGTGACTCAGAAGGCTGATGGAAAAAATGAAACTAGAGTAGCCAAAAAAAATAACATAAACAAAGTTCAGACACTGTAATTTTCCCAGTTATGTCTTTCATCCAAAGTGACAGGAGGAGTAGTTATAGACTGGCAGATCTGGGGAAGGAAATCCTAATATCATTTTATTTCTAAATGAATGCTTAGTACTGAAGAGAATAAATGTTTCTTTATGAGTTTGATGGGAGTTGAGGAACCTGCAACCCTTTGATTTTCAAATATATAGCTGTGTTAGCCTGTGGAATCAGTACGTAGAAAGATCTTGTAGCACCTGCAAGTTTTACGCCCTTTTATTAACATTTTCAGGGGTTGGTCTTTCATTAGGATAATGGATCTTTATTTGATGGCTCTTGAGGGAACCCTCCAGTTCTTGGATTCTGTATATTCCTGCATGGATTGTGTATTCCTGCTCCTTCTCTGGTGCCTTAGGTGAGATGTACCACAGGGACAGATATAGATTATTTGGCTCCAGGAATTGCAAAGATTACAAAGTCTGTGTGTGTGAGTGTGCATGTGCACACACACACACACACACACACACTTCCGAAAAGCCCATCAATTTATGGGGAGGGGCTTTGAGTTTTCTTAGGTAAGGAATCCTGAAAGGTGATTTTCTCAGTTCCTTCCTCTGAAAGCTAGTTTACAACAGCTAGTATTCCCTGGCAGTCTCCCATCCAAGTACTAACTAGGACTGATTGACCCTGCATGGCTTCAAAGCTCCAGATGTTGTTGGACTGCAGTTCCCACCATTTCTCAGCACTGGCTATACCAGCTGGGGACTGCTGGAATGTGCAGTCCAACAATAGCTGGACTCCATATCTCCACTGAGTTCAGTGCATTATAGTGTGTGCTGGAGAGAGCAAGGTAGAGAAAGAAAATTAGAGCTTGGGAAAATTTTGGACTACAGCTCTCCCAATCCCTCTTCTAGCTATAGGACTTGTAGACAAAACTGATCTCAGCTTGTCTTCTTCACTCTATCTTCCTCATAAACTACACCAAGCAACCTACCCCTACCTCTTCCTTGTGTGATAGTTTCTGTTTTAGTTTGGCAAATTTGAATCCAGTCTGTAGTGCCCCTTCTGATTCAGCGTTTCAAAACGTCCTGACGCCATGCGCTATGCCTAATGGTGCACGTCACAGAACACCGCTGGTGTGTGGTTCGGGTGCCCAGAGTGTGGTGCCCATCCCCATCTCTGCCTCCAGGCCGGCCCTTTGGGCCAGTCTGTAGAGGCCCATAGTCTAGAGATTGCTGAATCAATGAAATTTCCCTATGTGCTGACTCACCATTCAATCTCAACATCTCATTGGCAAGACAGTTTTACCTGAAAATTTACACCCTCTTGCACCACGGCAGTTTTATTGCAATGATGCCATAAGACAAGTTTCAAAAGGAATTCCCCCAATTGGAATGGCTGATCCTGCCCATTGTGAGAGATGAAACATTGTCATTATCTCACACATTTCATGGTGGGAGAAAGCAATTTTATTGCCCACAATTCTTCAGGGACAAGAAGAATTATTATGTCATTTTTCAACACTACTTCCCTGATCCAGTCTACAGTGATCGTTTTCATGTGGAGGGAAAATCCATGTTTGTGTTGTAGTCTGTAAACCCGTTAAACTTAACCCAAGACTCCTTAAATCGGTTAAAGGAAGGATTTTTAATTTTCTTACTGCCCCCCCCCCACTTTTAATTTGAGAAATAACTTGCATTGGTTATAGACTGTTCTATTGGTTTCTGCTGCTATCTTTTCCTGCCTTTTAATAAAGACATAATTGCTTTTTTTCTGTAAAATCAGCTTGTTCTTCTACTTCATTTTTACTTGAAGTCACTTTGGATAACTTTTCCAAATAGTTATAACTATTTTCCAAAACAGTTATAACTATTCCAAAAGAAGCATCTTCTTTGAGTTGCAAATTGACACTAAATTTCCTTTAGTTTGAAAATCTCCCAGGGACCACATGGCCAAAGCGAGGTGCCAGCCTGCAGATACCATTTGAACTAAGACCAGAAACAGAAAATGCAGGCCTATGACTAACATCTTCAATTATTCTCTTGTTTGCCTGATGAAGTGTGGCTTTGAAAGCTTGCAAAATGTAATTATGCATTTTGGTTGGCCCAATAAAGTTATCATTATTTGGATGTTATTGGATTTGGATAACTGTATTTTTAAAACCTTCATCCTGTAAGGTTCTGCAGAGAGTGAGTATCTGGAACAGCTTATTTCTCCCAACCACTAAAACCAATGCACTTCTCTTAACAGGTAAGCTTGGTTTTCAGAGCAACATATAAGGAGCTCATCCTGTTAAAAAGCTTAAATGGTTTTTGTGCTTCAACAGGGGAGGAAGGTATGCAAATCTTACAACTGTAAAGTTATCTACCAAGGAAGAAACCCAAATGTTACATCACTGTTCAGCTACTAAGAATCCAGCCATATTCTCTCACAAGTCCCCATAGAATTTGGGAAGGTACCATACAGAAAAGAGGCTTGTTAATTTCCCTCTGAGTTCCAAAGGTGTAATTGTTTGAGAAATGGAGGCAGAGAGAGTGCTTCTCAGAGAAAAGTTAAGGGTGGGAACATTGTGGTCCACAGGATGAAGGCATCACTTTGGGGGGGGG
>CM034706.1:146143302-146157899 GCA_020142125.1 Phrynosoma platyrhinos
ATGGACAAGGATCGAGAGGGCAAGTCATCTTCCTCATCCTTCCAAGTAACTTGTCCACGTCATCGTTACTCACAGATTGAAAATGATCCAGTAAAATGCCATCATCTGAGTTCCTGGATGCCTCATCTACGGATTCTGTCAAAACAATGGCGTTCAAGTCAGCTCTTATTCGAGAGATTTTATCTGCAAAGTAGATATTAAATGCCTCACAGCAGGCTGTCGTAGGGTTAAGTAGGGGGTTTGGTGCAGGAGGAACCTTAGTCAACTTCCCCACCACCCTAAACAGCTCTGCCGGGCGAGACTCTGCAGACGCAATACCAGCAGAACAGAAAGATTTCTGCGCTGCGCGTAAAGCCTCCCTATAGGAATCAAGATGCTTCCTAAGGTGAGTTCTGTCGGATGGGAGGAGAGTTTTCCACCATTCGTGCTCTAGTCGTTGCCCGGCTCATTTCATTCCCCTAAGCTCCTCAGTATACCAGGGCCTACAGTTTGAAGCGAGCCAGAAAGGATGCTTGGGAGCGATTGTGTCAATAGCCCTGGTGAGATCAGTATTCCAAGTTTTCACCAAGGTTTCGACAGAGTCACCGGCGTTACCAACCATTAAACCCTCTAAGGCTTTCTGGAAACCAATTGGTTCCATTAGCCTTCGAGGGTGGACCATTCTAATGGGTCCGCCACCCCCGGGAGGGTGGACAGTAGCCCTTAGTTCCGCCTTGATCAGAAAATGATCCGTCCATGACAAGGCGGAGATATTCTTAATCTCCACCCATGGATATTCCTGCTCCGTACTAAAGACCGCATCGAGTGTATGACCAGCACAATGTATGACCAGCAAGCACCATCCTAAGACTCTCTGCCTTAGCTGTTGGTGAGAACGTCCTTTCATAGTTCTCAAACTGCTCTTGTGAGTACCCTTTGGCAATCAACCTGGCCTTGTACTTCACAGTCCCATCAGTCATGTCCATCTTTCTGTAGACCCACCTGCAACCAATGACTTTCTGCTCTGCAGGCCTTTCAATCATGTCAAACACTTTCCTGTCCACCAATGCACCAATTTCCTGATCCATGGCCACACTCCACTTTTCCTGATCACTAGCTGGGTCCCTGAGTATGTCCTCATAACTATCAGGCTCCTCCACAACTGTCTGGTGGTCTCCTGACTTGCTGTGTCCTATATGGAATGATGACCTTAGTTCTGCCATGCTCATCCTCAGTGTCAGTACTGCTTTCCTGGATGTCATGTCTCTGAACTGGTTCCTGCTTTGGTGTCTGTGTGTGTGTGTGTTCACAGAAGTGTTAGGTTGCTCCTTCACATCTCTGGGGGCATCCACCCCTCCATTTCTGATCTTTTTGTACCAGTGCTTCCCAACTGTACAAAAACATCATGGTTGCTGTGGATCTTCTCCCATCCAGTATGTATTTCAGTTTTTGCACTCTGTGAGTACAGGACTCTGCCACCACCCAATAGGAATTCGTAGCTATTCCCCTCGTAGCCCACGAACCTTAGCCTCTGGCTCTTTGGTTCGTTCTTCCTTCAGAATTAAGGAGGAATAAGTACTGAGGCAAACTGGCCAAAACACCATGGGTTTAAAACCCTGCTGGATACCACCTTGTCTCTTAGGCAGCACAGTGGCAGAGGCAGCACCCTTGGGCTGAGAGGAGTGTGCCTGATTGTTTCCACCTGCACAGCCCTCATAGAAGCTGCCCCGGCAGTGGAGCCAAAGGACACGGCAGATTTAAAACCCTGCTGGATACCACCTTGTCCCTTAGGCAGCACAGGGGTGGAGGCAGAGCCCTTGGGCTGAGAGGACTGTGTCTGACTGTTTCCACCTGCGCAGCCCTCATAGAAGCCGCCCTAGCAGTACAGCCAAAGAACACCATGGGTTTAAAACCCTGCTGGATAACACCTTGTCCCTGAAGCAGCACAGCGGCAGAGATGGCACCCTTGGGCTGAGAGGACTGTGCCTGACTGTTTCCACCTGTGCAGCCCTCATAGAAGCCACCCTGGCAGTGGAGCCAAAGGACACCATGGGTTTAAAACCCTGCTGGATACCACCTTATCCTTAGGCAGCACAGTGGCAGAGACGGTGCCCTTGGGCTGAGAGGACTGTGCCTGACTGTTTCCACCTGCGCAGCCTTCATAGAAGCCACCCCGGCATTGGAGCCGAAGGACACGCAGGTTTAAAACCCCGCTGGATGCCACCTTGTCCCTTAGGAAGCACAGTGGTGAAGGTGGTGCCCTTGGGCTGAGAGGACTGTGCTTGATTGTTTCCACCTGTGCAGCCATCATAAAAGCCTCACTGGCAGTTGAGCTGAAGGACACCGTGGGTTTAAAACCCTACTGGATACCACCTTGTCCCATAGGCAGCACAGTGGCAGAAGCAGCGGCCTTGGGTTGAGAGAACTGTGCCTGATTGTTTCCACCTGTGCAGCCCTCATAGAAGCTGCCCCGGCAGTGAAACTGAAGGACACCAAGCCACAGCCAACTTGATGTTTTCCTAGCCCTCGTATAATGTTAGCAATGAGTATTTTGTCAAGCCTGGAAGGGAGCCAAATTTTGAAAAATCTTTTGGTCCCTACCAGCACTGGCCATATGATATTGTCCACCTGGGACTGGATGGGAATTAGTTGCAGCTAATTACTGCCATCATATAATGGAGCCGTGAATAGTCTGGGAGCGGGCATCGAGGTTGTGTGGGGGAGGGGAAGGTATGGTGGCAACAGAGTGAAGAAATGTTACAAAAGAAGAAGGGATTGATGCTTAATATCTATCCCTTCTTGAGTTTACTCTGCTGCCCAGGATAACTTGGAGAGCACACCTTCCACAGACCCTTACTCTGATCTTTTGCAATGCCAGGTCAGTCAAAAATAAGACCCACATAATTCATGACTTTCTACTGGATGAGGCAGCTGACCTGGCATGCTTTACCGAGACCTGGCTGGGGGATGCCAGCACTGCAACATGGGCGCAGGCTCTCCCAGCTGGGTATACGGTCAGTGAGCAGATAAGGGAAAGTGGGCGGGGGTGTGTGACCTTGGTTCATAGAAACAACTTGACCTTGACCAGGAAGCCTATCTAGAAAACAACCTAAATCAAGTGTATGTACCTCAACCTGAAAACCCGGGATAGTTTGGGGATTCTGTTGGTATACCGGCCACCCCATAGCCTAACAGACTCCCTAACCGAGCTGACCACCCTGGTCTCTAAGTTGTTGTTGGAGTCGCCCAGACTTTTGGTTTTGGACAACTTCAACATCCCACTCGAGACCAGCTTGCAAGATCTAACTGGCGCAGCTCAGGAGTTCATGGATACCATGACAAACATGGGCCTATCCCAACTGGTTGAAGGGCCCACACATTGTGCTGGTCATACCTTTGATGCAGTTTTTAGTATGGAACAGGAATATCCGTGGGTGGAAGAAAATATTTCAATGTTAGTTCTTGTGCAGAAAATGCTACTTTATATGTAAATAGTCATGAACAACATTTACACAGAAATAAATCTCTAATTCATTTTCAGCATAGAAAACAATGTTTTTTGGGTGGAAAATATTTCAGTGCAGAAATGTTAATTCCTGCACAGAAAATGCTGTTTTCTATACAAATCAACCATGTGTGGATTTTACTCAGAATAAATAACAAATTACAGAATTTTCTGTACAGGAATTAGTATTTCTGTGCTCAAATATTTCATTTTTTTTTAAAAGGGGAGAATATCAATTGTGTATCTCCAAAAAAAAAAAAATGTCCACTTGGGGGTTGCAATTATCCTTATTGTTTATAGATATATTAAATGTGAATCTGCCATTCTTCCTAGAATGTTTCCCTGGTTTCATGTCCTTTGTTGATTTTCATTTAAAAGGAAAGTTTTTCAGATAGCCAATTATTCCATATCCTTGTCTACCTATCAGCCAAAGATAGTTTCCCATCTTCCAATTCTTGGCTACTTCCATCCTGGCTGCAACTATTAAAAAGGCAATCAATGCCCAACTTTTCAACTTACTGTTATTCTTAACATATAAAGATAGCAATAAAAGGGCTGGACAGAGGTACATTTTTTGCTGTGTTATACTAGATATAATATCCAAGATCTCTGTCCAAAATCTTTTTACCTTAGGGCATTCTATCCACTCTTTACAGCCACTCTTTACAGCCACTCTGGCAGCCAGATGATGAGGATTTTGTTATTCTAGATAAATAAACTGGTGTAAGGTACCATTTGTGGGCTATTTTTAGTGAGATCTCTTTTGCACTGACTAATCAAGAGGTATAAGGAGGAGTTCTCCAAACTGAGGCCCACATTGCATCTATTATATTTGTATCTAGTTCTATTTGCCAACCTATTTTAGCTGAAAGCCCATCTCCATATTCACCCTCTACCAGTAATTTGTATAACATTAAGGTAAGCCCTTTAGTTGATGGACTGCTTCCTTCAAATTCTGCTTCAAAAAAAGTCAATCCTCTTGGTATTTCTCCAATTGTATATAGTAGGGAGGCAACCGATCTAATATGGCCTACTTGTATCCAGTTGCTTTTAGTAGGTCCCAATCTATCCATTATTTCTTGTTTGGTAGATGGGCCCCTTGATTAAAAAGTTCCTTAACATGATAATGACCTTTTTCTTTCCAACTTGTAAATTGTTTATGTTTATCTGTATGTTTAAATTTTGAGTGTTGGAAGAAGGGTTGTACAGGTGAGGCGCAAGGTGCCAGCATATAATCATAGAGTCATGTAAAAAGGAGTTCCCTAACCCTTTGATTTTAGTAGTAGAGACCTGTGTATACAGACACAAAATGTCTGAAGAAAAAATTACTTGCAATTCAGAGGCCACCCATTTGGTATTAGGAGATTCAGTAGTTAAATTAGCCACCTGTCTCAACTGAAAAGCTTGAAAGTATAACCAAAGTCTGGAATTGCTACCCCCTGCCTTAGAATTATGAAACAAGGTAAGGTTTTTTTTTTTAAATCTTGATCTTTTTTAATCAAATATGAATTGATGGATCATATTTTGCCATTTTTAAACCTTGTTATTGGGGGGTGGGGGAGTCAATGGCATATATTGAAACAAGAAAAAAATCTGGGAACTAAAAACATTTTGATTAAAGCTAACCATTCCAATATCGATAATTTCAGTCTGCACCAAGATCCAATTTTATTAGCCATCCAATTAGTCAAT
Source organism: Phrynosoma platyrhinos (assembly GCA_020142125.1). NCBI lineage: Eukaryota > Metazoa > Chordata > Lepidosauria > Squamata > Phrynosomatidae > Phrynosoma > Phrynosoma platyrhinos. Next base: position 146,148,479 of record CM034706.1, read on the forward strand.
GGATTGTAATTATGTGATATAAATTGGATTATGTCTTTTGTTATTTGTATGCCCAAATATGTAAATCCAGAAGGACAGAGCTGTAAATTAAAAACAAGTTGCCAGCTTTTCTGCATTAAGAGGGGGGCATTCAAGCATAATAGCTTAGATTTTTGGTAATTAATTTGAAGTATATTTTCCAAATTGTTTGATGGTAGTTTTTAGTGCAAGGAATGACATCTCAGGTTCTGCTGTAAATATCAGGGCTGCCTTACGCAAATGACCACTCATGTATGTACCAGCAATAGCTGGATTGAGGTGGATCAATTCTACCAGGGTTTCAATTGTCAAGGCAAAGAGCAGAGGGGGAAGCAGGCACCCCTGCCTTGTGCCTCTTTGCAATTTAAAAGGGATTGACTCTAATCCATTGACCAGGACCGTTGCCTCTGAATTTGCATAGCGATGTTTTAGAACTGTTAAGAACTTATCTCCAAAGCCCATCCATTAAAGAATGCCAAAAAGATACTTCCATTCCACCGTGTCAAAGGTCTTCAGAACATCCAATGATATCAAGGCCATGGGTGATTTAGGGCCTTTGCAGACTGCCAGAAATAGTACTCATTAAATTGAGGCACTGCCTTGGCTCAGTGCTAGGGAGTCATGGAAATTTTATTTTGCAGAATTTTATTCTGCAAAGGCCCTTAGACAGGGTGGAGTGGTACAGAATATTAGACACTCTACCTACTGAGTTTGCCATATGGCAGCCAGGCATAAATCCAAATTGATCTGGGTTTATGTAAGTTGATATAAAACTATTTACCCTTTTAGAAATAATTGTGGTAAAGATCTTTGCATCCTGGTTTAAAAGGGCTATTGGACAAAATGATTCAACTTCTGGACTATCCTCTTTTGTCTTTGGGATAGGAATTATTCTTATTCTATGCCAACTGTCCAGTGTTATACCTTTTGCTAGTACTTCATTAAATCATTTCAACAAATAAGGAGCTAGTTTGTAAAAAACAAATAAATAAACAAACAAAAAACCCTCATAAAACTCCCCTGTGAAGCCATCTGACCCTGGGGTAAAATGTGCTAAAATATTTTTAATGCAAAAAAGTTGTTTCTGTTAGAGTATTGGTAAATTTCAACAGCAGATCATTTGCAGCAAAGTGTGAGAGAACAGGAGACCGGGGGGGAAGCAGATGGCTTAAAGAGCCATTTTGGGGGCAGGGAAGGGGAGGGGCAGCCACACGGTGGGTGCCCCAACCCCTTCCCCAGGTCGTCCTCGGAGCAGCTGGCCCTCCGCACAGCCGGCGCTCCGAGGAGGACCTCCCGCTGCAGTGTCCATACATGCTGTAGCGGAAGAGTCGCCAAAGGTGCGCCACCAGCTTTTGTGGCGCACCTTCGGTGACTTGTGAAAGGAGTGCCAATTTAGCACTCCTTCCAGGGGCGGCGAAGCTGCACCACAGGACTGAGGTGTGGGGATACTTTGGCCCCGCGGCGTAGCTTCCCAGGGCGGCCCATGGCTGCCTGTCTGCTTCCCCTCCAGATCAGCCCTAATCTTCATCTAAAGTAACATAAAATAGTTTTACTCACAGATCTTGTGCATAGATCATATACAGACACAGCTTTATGGTGGAGATAAAAGAAGCAGAAGTTCTGCATGCTACTTGGAAAAAGGCATGCAAAAGAAAAGTTTATCAGCATCTTAAAATGAACATGCTGACCCCTTGGAAGCAAAATGGAGACTGAGACTGAGAAATGTGTGCTCAAAGGAAGTGAGAGGGCATGTTCAAAAACAGGAAGTTACCACAAACATGAATTTAAAGCCCTAGAAGGTCTCATCATGTGAGAATTGCTATACCCACCAGTTTCCTGTGCAGAAAATGCTGTTTTTGTGTAATACAACCATGTGGGGGTTTTTGTGTGTTTTTTTAGTATAATACATCAAAATTGTGAATAGCCTTCACAAATTGCATGGTTTTTTAATATTTTCTTGCAGTGGGAGGAATATTTCTGAAATTACTCATTACTACATTTAAGAAGAAACATAGTGAAGAATTACATCCCTACATTCTAGTTGTGCACCCTCCATCCCAACTGACACTGCTATGGCCTCTGTAGGAAGAGACAATCAAGCAGGCACATTTTTGTTCTGTGTTAAAATGGTGTAGGGAGGCAGATTGACAAAATAGCAAGAGCACTTCCCTCCCTTATTTGTATTCAACACTAAGGCTGAAAACCAGTTGTTAAATCAATAACTCAATGATAAATCAACATTTAAGTGTATTCAATTGAGTCAGTGAATCTACTTTCATTATGACTAGCAGCTATATTCGGTGTGAACTCTTTGGGTCCAGGACACATTTTTCTATTCCTAGGACCTTGAATACAAAGAATATTACAACACCCATTCCAAATGAAACTGGATATGACCTGAAGGTAACATTCAAATAAAGAAAACTCACTTCCATTTCAGCAATAATTTCAATTGTTTTAAATGAAAAATAGTGTTTTTTTTCTCTTTGAAAATGAATACAGGACATATCATGTTTTGGAAGAAAAGAACATACCCTGAAAGCATAATTCTACCAGCTATGGATATAGTTGTGGAGGTATTTTATTTTTGTTCCAGGATACTAGTGGAGAGTTGGTGGACCACAGACTCCATGATTGATACAGCTGACCTACTAGATTAGATATTGGAGGTTACAGCAGAAAATATGACTTTGTACTTTTGCTATTTATAATAACATCAGATTATTTGACACTTTTGAGAGCTAAGTTAAAGAAGCAAAGTGAAGAAAGTTGAAAATCAAATTTGATCGAATAATTTATAGGGTTTAGTATGGAAACTAGCTTATATATATATATATATATATATAGAGAGAGAGAGAGAGAGAGAGAAATGAAATACATGTTCCTATTTTGTTTGTGAAGTTAAGAATGTTTGTATGAAATTTTTCTGTTCTCTAAGGATATGGAAAATGAATATGATTTCATGGTGATAAAATCAATTAAGTAAGGAGTTTATCACATGGGAGGTAAAGCACCCAAATCCTGTGGATAAACAGGGCTTAAATCTATGAATATACTGCAAAAGTGGGATTGTTTTCAGATACATTGGGCAAATTCAGCATTATCCTGACATTAACACATGAATGAAGCAGCAAAATCACACCACTTTTTACTTTAGGGATTTTCCCAAAAGTGAAAAGCGGTGTTTTGTTTTGTTTTTTTTGCCACTTTATCCATGGGTTAATGTTGGGATGCTGAATTAGCCTGACATCTTCTGAATGTGGGATATTCCTGGATTTAAACCCTGTTTATTCATGGGATTTGGGCACTTCCCTCCCATGTGATAAACTCCTAAGTTAGCAACGATTCAACCACACCGTGAAATTTGCTATATTTCCTTTTATCTATTTGGCCACAGTATGTCTCCTTTAAAATGGAGGTGGCAGCAGCAAATTTATCTCAGTGGTCTAGCTTGGTTCTGCCTTTAAAAATAAATGACCAGAGTCCCTGTCAATCTCTGCCAAATGGCAAAGTAGATGCTTGCCACAAATGATCCAAAGATCATTTGTCACAGAATAACCCAGGAGCCTTCCCTATATTTGCTGAAATCATTTTCTCTATGACTCTGTGTGAAAACATCAGCTGCTGAATTTTGTACTGTCAAAGCTATGATTCAGCATGGCACAGCAGGAACAGTAAAAAGTTGTTGACAAGTCATTCTTATCTGGTGTGGTTATGAGAGTTAATTTCCATCTAACCCAAGTATCATGGCAAGAAGTTACTGTCAGGATGAATGCATGCAGAGGAAAATGTCTTAGATGAAGCAATATGGGACGAAGGCAAAAGGTTACTATGGGTCATGTGGCAGCCATCATGAACAAGCAGTTGGAAGGGTGCTGTGTCACAGGAAGATGATGACACACAGGCAGGATATAGCATCACCAGGTTTCAATACTGCAAAGTCATGCCACATGGGGAACAGGAAACTGTGTGGCACACCAATAAGGTGTTGGGCTAGAAGCTCTAGCAATGAATGTGTATATAAGGGAGGAGCTCCAATACTCTGTGTGGGGTTGTTGATGTATATAGTGAGCGGAGCATTTTGTCAGTCATTGTGAGATATTGTAAATATAGGAACAAAGATTAAAAACCTCCTTGAGGGTACTCAACATATTGTCATGTCTGCAGCTTTTGTGTGTGGGAGAAGGAGTTCTCCAGCCTGTACTGAACTGTACAGCAGAGCTTTCTGTGGCGTGTGTTCTTGGTGCACAAGCTTCAGCATCTAGACTTCAGGTCAAAAATGCACCAACAGGTACATCATGATAACATCAAGACTCTGGAGTATCATATCCAGGATCTTCTTGTGGTATAATACTTCCATAATTCTTGGTTTCATTAGTTGTTCTGCCTTCTCCTTGCTAACAAAAGAAGGCATCCTAGCCCTCGTATAAGTGATTCCCAATAAGGCCACACAACACAACAGGGCTAGTTAATATCTTGTTCATGTGCTGATTGGGCAGCTGGGAACATATCTGCCCCTCCAAATGCTGCTGCAGGATGTCCATACTGCCAGACTTACTAAGCAAAGGGACTGATGTTTTAAGTAATGGGGTTGGAAGAATTTAATGCAAACACCCACAATGCAGGGGATATAAAGCCATCATTCAGGAATACCCACTGTCAAAGTATGATGCAAAGAAAGAAAGAAAGAAAGAAACCATGCTAGAAATGTTTGAACTATTCCCCAAATAAAGCAGTTTTACCACATAAAAACACTTCTGGTATTCAGGCCTCAGGCACAAAGAATCCCACCAAAGCCAAAATGTGGAAGCCCTTGATATGAGTGAGTTGAATGTATACATAAGGCTAGTGTTTCTAGAAGAAGGATATCACAAACAACAGGAAGGCTGAGAGATACTGTTTCATCCAGTCTCAGGTCACTGGAATGTCAGAGCAGTGAAGAGCTTGAAAAGATTATTATTATTATTATTATTATTATTATTATTATTATTATTATTATTATTATTACCCAGCCCCTCTGAGAACAATCAGGGTGGCTAACAAGTTAAAAATACATTACATCCCAATCCCATCCTAACCCACTCCCTAACCCCATAATGTATATTCACAAGGTACCAGAGATTCAATAACAGGGCAACAAGAGTGACTCATAGAGTCATTGGTAAACTGGCTGTCATTTGAAGCATATGGACTGTGTTTATTGAGCAGCTTTGAACATGAAACAAACCAAAGATTAATCTAATTATTGATGAACTGCTGTTTGAATTTAAAGGCAAATACACAGTCTGGTTGTATATTTCAAATAAACCAGTAAATATAGACTGAAGATGTAGTGTTGCTGAAAGGCTAAGAATTCTTATCTTGTGAAGAGAGATATTTAACTGGACAGACAGCCTAGCACACCACAGGAAACCCAGCCTAGTTACAGTGTCATGACAATAGTTATTGAACTATATTTCCACAATGGATGAAATGTGGATAGAGACATTTTTTAAAAAAGCCAGATCAGAACTGTCAGAAAGTCTGCTAACAAAAAATCTGTTAAGCTCTGGAGTTTTAAGAAAATGAGATATGAATACATATGTGTTCCTCCTCCTCCTCTTCTAAAATAGCACACAAATTGATTTCCTCATTTATGAAATAGAAACACTGAACAACTAAACTACATCTGTCTTCACAAAAGGTTCACTATGTTGTCAAGGATGCAAAATATCACCCACAGCAAGAATGCAAAATCATAATAGAAAATGTCCTTTGAAAAATTGCTGTTTTCATGTTGAAGTATAATGTTTGCAACATCACTGGGTGGCAAGGTGAAAGTTTCCATAGAACTGAATGAAAAGGTTTCACTCATCCCTGAAAGAGGAAAAGCTGAGTAAGAAGAGCAAAAATACTTGTATCAGAGTGGCACAAAGGAAAGCTAAACAGTAGGTTATGATTATGCAGACAATGAGATAAGTGACAAAACAATATGCATCATCTGCACACAGAAACAAGCACACAGATTTGATTTGAATTGTATTAATCTGAATAAAAAGCACATCTTCCAAGTATGCTTTCTAAATTTGAAGGCAATGGAATATGTCCCAAGATTAATGCAATCTGTCACCATTTTATTTTGTTCTATTCAATAGGAAGAGGGCAAAGGAAGGATGATAAGATCTGTGTCTTTTGCTGAAAAGAATTTACTCCCCACAGATTCCTTACTGGGCTTTTGATGGGGGAGGGTGGTTTCAAAGAAATCATATGCAAGAAACATTTTTCAAATGGGATGTTGATGTCCCAATAATGAATAAGCAATAGGATTTCAAATAAGAAAATGCATTGTGCTTTAAACAATGTTATCACTATGTAAGCTTACTTAAACACCACACTTTTTCTTTCTTTTTAAAAAAGAAATCAGAAGTCTGAAATAAATGTTGAACTCACAATGCTTTGGATGTATTGTTTTGTATGTAAGGTGTTTCTCCCAAAGAATAGCTGTGTCTGTCTAAGTAGCTCCTAAGGATGACATTTAGAAAAGAATAAGAAACATTATGTAGAGTATCTCTCTCTCTCTCTCTCTCTCTCTCACACACACACACACACACACACACACACACAGAGGTTGCTGAGATAGTGAAACCTTTGCTTTCTGATGATTCAATGTACATAAACTTTGCTTTGTGCATAAAATTATTAAAAAATATTGTCTATAAAATTGCCTTCTGATTATAAGTTATGTATGAAGTATAAATGAATGTTGTGCTTAGACTTGGGTCCCATCTCAAACATCTCTCATTATGTATATGCAAATATTCCAAAATATGGGGGAAAATATTCCAAAATATGGGGGAAAATCCCAAAATCTGAAATACTTCTGGTCTCAAGAATATGGGATAATCATCCTGTATGTGTGTATATATATATGGTTAAAACAAGGTCTGTGATGGCCAGGGAATAGGTGAAAACAAACTTCCTAGTAGTCTCTTCCTGGGCACCAGTTCACTTGATGCATCTGAAGAAGTAGACCAAGGCTATGAAAGCTTATGCTACAATTTCTTTTGCACAGTTAGGGCATGTATAGACTTGCCACAAGGGCTGGCCTGGGGGGTGGAATTGGCATGGGGTGACTGCACGCCAGCTGCCTGACTCCACCCTGATGCCACCGTCATGCTGCAAACCCCACCATGCAGTGCACAACAACAGTGTGCTCCCTTGGTGCAGTGAGGACGGCTTTTTGCCACTCCAAAAAGAAGCAGCATTTGCCAGCTCTTTTTGGAGTGGCAAAGACCTGCATCGGGGCTGTGGTGTGTGGTTGCCGTGGCCCCAATCCAGCGCAACTAGGGGTGGCACGGAGCTGCCCCTTAGTGGCTGTCTGTATGGCCCCTTAGTCTGAAATAAATCAATTTGACACAACTAACTGCCATGACTCAATGCTATGGAATTCTGTGACTTGTAGTTTTGTGAGATATTTAGCCTTCCCTGTCAGAAAGCTCTGATACTCCACTGAACAACAAATCCCATGGATGTTAAAGTGGTTTCAAACTGCTTGTGGTGTCAAACTGCTTATCTGCATTGTGGAAGAAGCCTCAGTGCTACAGGATTCCTTTGCATACTGGTATTCCAGATTGGCATGGCTATGTCTCTGAATTCCACCTCCTAATTACTGGAATAAGACAAGTTATCAATCACATATGTAGTGGAGGCTTGTAGATTCCATGTTATTGGGATAATTATGCCACTGTGAGTTATAGTACAAACTTTAAATGAGATGAAAGAGTCACTCCCAATCCCCCAAACGAATAAATCTGAAGGGGCATCACAGCAGTCTTTCCCTTCTCCTAGGACCTTATCACACGGGGTCTAAAGCAGACCTAATCCAAAGGGTATCTGTAGCTAATATTATTTCCCCGTGTTTACACACGACATTGCACCGAAACTTGACAGAACCCGGAGCTAATCCGTAACGAATTGAGATCTTTTGACATTCGGTTTTTCGGGGAAGTACAACCGAGCTTTCGGAATCATTGCGCAATGGCCGCGCAGGCGAAATACATATGATCACGCAATACATATTGTGAAGCATTTCCCCCCCTGACCCATGGTTCCCCGCGCTACTTCCCATGGATCAGTGAGGAAGCATCTTATGACGTGTCCGTCATGTTTGGATTGGGCAACAAATGGGATGGGTAAACATGGTCCTCTCTTTGTAATTTATGGGATTTTCTAACTTATGTGTGCATGGAGAATAAGTTTCCAGGATGCGTGTCCCGGGAAGCGCGATAATTGCGCTATGGCAGTAATTGCGTGTGGTAGGCATTTACATATTGCGGGGAGCTCTTTCAGTTCATTTTAGTATAGAACTGAATTTATTCTTATTTCGGTTACTTTTCGCTTCGTGGCCAGCGTGTGATAAGGTCCCTATAGGGGGATCCTGATGGATGAGTACTGGCTGATCACCCAGATTAGGGACAAAATCATTCAGTTTTGCTTTTCCCCCATTTGATTTTTTTTTTTTTTGAGCCTCAAATTCATTCTCCCCCAAATATGGAGCCATCTGTGCATTCTTTCTACAGTGATTTCTTTCTAAAAATGAACTGAAACTAAATTCTTCCACATCTCCAGTGGCAAGTTTAAATAAGTACATCAGTCTCTGATATGGAGAAGATAATGTTGTCTTGGAGATAATGTTGATATGGAGAAGATAATGTCCAAATGAACAACCTCTTTGGAAGAAAAGAAGCACAGAGATGACATACACCCAGACTTGAAGAGTTAAAGCATTCAGAGTTCTGTGCCGGGATCAATAAATCTGTCAGTTCAGCTTTTTCTCTATTCATGTTTTAAAAAATTATTCTGAAATTCTTTTTATGTCAAATATCAAACAATTTGTGATTTTGGTAAATCCCTAGAGGTTGGAATGTTATTTTAAAAATTGCTGCTCATTACCTTTTGGGAAAAGCAGCTCATTAGCATTTTCATTTTTAATCCAGTAATATATTATTACTCATCACTAGTATGTTCACTTACTTAATGTTAACTTGCTAAAAAATACACAAATGATAAAAAAAATGGCCCAGAATCTCCAACATGAGTAACAGGCTTATCGGATGACAAAAGAAACCTGAGAGGTAGAAAATCCCTCCCAGCTATGGTGGCTATTCCTGGTTTTGGCCAGGACAATCCTGGATTGGAGGTTGAGAAAATGTCCCATCCTGGCTAGCCATTCTAGACCCTCCAATTCTTGACTCCTGCCTTGTTCCAGGCCACATTTTGTCAATCTCCAGTCAGACTAGATATCCAGACAAAGCAGGAATAAATGGCTGAGCTCTGCCTTGGCTCTGCCTCCTTCCTTCCTGAGTCACTTCTTCTCCTCGATGTGGGCTGATGGCCAAGATAGCAGCTGCTTCTGTCCCTGAGC
>CM034706.1:146164613-146178473 GCA_020142125.1 Phrynosoma platyrhinos
ATTTTTATTTCTATTACTGTATGTCCCATGTTGCTTTTTCCTTTACAGAGCAAACCCATGATGCGCAGAGGAGAGATCAGGTAGCTCCTGCTTCATCTCTGCATGACACCCAAGCTGTTGCAGGACCACACTTCAGAGGACCTGTGCATTTGGCTGTTGATGCTTCCTAGGTGCCTGACTCTAGGGTGCAGGTTGGTCAGCCAAGTGCTTTGGCTAGTGCAGGGGTAGGCAACCTGTCCCCTTTAAGGGCCAAGGGATTTCAGCTCCCAGAATCCCAGGAACTATTGGCCAACATGGCTGAGGCTTCTGGGAGCTGAAGTCCCTCGGCCCTTAAAGGGGAAAGGTTGCCTACCCCTGGGCTAGTGACACCCCTGCAGTGTCTCCTTTGGGTGCTCCTGTGCTATCAGGATTTAATGTGCTTACTGAATCCATTCCTTTTGCTTGAATGTCTACACCTCTTGGTTCACAAGTCCTCTTTCCACTAAAGAAAGAATATGGAAGGGAGATTATATTGATTTGTTTTCTCTTATTTTTAGGGATCCTGATCCAAGGATCATGGTAAAAGATGGGATCATGTTCAGCCTACCAAAAGAGTTTCAGGCACTCAAACTCCCTAAGCTGGAGCGTAATTTCATGAATTGGATTATGGGTTTTACTATTTATAGGTGAGTTATAGAAGAAAAAGAGCCCCTTCAGTCTCCTGACTTTTCAAAATACCAGGAGATCATGATAAAATCTTACACCAACTGCCATCATAATGCTAGGGGTGAAGCCTGGCTGCAATACGATGAGCAGTTTAGAATGAGAGCTGCCCAAGGTTGCCCCCTGTCTTGAAAACATGTACAGTCTGAACTATGGGCATATGTAATGGTGGGGGCCTCCCCTTCAAGCAGGTGTGACAATGGGTTTGTTCCCATGGTTACTCAGCCAAGAGGGCAGAATGCGAGGCCTGGCATGGGAGAAAGAAAGCAATTTGGTATATGCTGGGACTTTAACACAGGAAAGTGTAATTGACAGCCCTGCAGGTTTGATCACAAGTCTTACACCTGTGGGGGTGGTCACCCTTTTGCTTCCTGCAGTAGAGGTAAGCGGTCAGGAGGGGGAAGTGCACCCCAGCCAGTATCACCAGGAGGTAAAAGCTCCATCACCAATTAAGTTAGATGCAATGGTGGCTTGGCTGAGGGTGTACCCAAACAAGGAGGCTGCATTTTATTTATTTCAGTTTTTCCTTGGGTTTTCATATCCCTTACACAGGTTCTAGGATACATCGTTATGTGCCCAATGCTAGCTCTGTGAAGGAATTACTGGCTATAGTAAGGGACTAGCTAGCAAAAGAGATAGCTGCTGGAAAGATTCCAGGACCTCATGAACAGTTGCCAATTCCCACCCTTCGTTTATTTCCTTTGGGTGTGATATCCAAGAAAGCCCCTGGGAATTTAGGTTGATTTATAATTTATCTTACCCGAAGGGTGACTCTGTAAAGGATGCCATAGATCCTGAGCTGACGTCTGTTAAGTATGCATCTTTTGACTCAGCTGTTAAGATGGTTAGGAATTTATGTAAGAGAGCCCTCTTAGTGAAGTGCAACATAAAATCCACCTTCAGGCTACTCCCTGTACACCCAGATGATTTTGACTTACTGTATTTTCAGTTTGAAGGAAAGTATTATTTTGATAAAGCCATGTTAATGGGATGCTCAATTTCTTTTTCGGCTTTTGAAACTTTCAGCACCTTTCTGCACTGGTGTGCAGTCAAGAGGTCATATAACAAGGCTATAACACAATATTTAGATAATTTTTTGTTTGCCGGAAATCCCAGTTCCTCACAATGTAAGGACACATTAGCTGATTTTCAGGATTTGATGTCGGAGCTGGGTGTTCCTCTAGCTGAAGAAAAAACCGAAGGTCCAGACACACGGCTTACCTTTTTGGGTATTGAGATAGACACCGTAGCTGGCATTTCTCAATTACTGATTTACAAATTGGTGGCTATGAGGCAGCAGGTTAGTTCGATGCTGGAGAAGCAAAAAGCTACACTCCATGAATTTCAATCCCTTACAGGATTGTTAAATTTCACAATAGTTCCAGGACGAGCATTCTTTGCAAGTTTATATAGAGCTACTATTAGGGTGTTAGCACCGCACCATCATATTAGGATTCATGAAGACTTGAAGGTTTGGGAGTCCTTCTTTGAGCAATTCAGTGGGCCTTATTTTGGAGATCTGAGATGCTGCTGAGGACAGATTTTCAGGTATACTCCAATGCAGCTGGTGCCCATGGCTTTGGCGTTTACTGGAATGGCCAGTGGGCTGCAGAGGCTTGGCCTTCTGCTTGGATTGAACGTGGTATAACCAGAGACCTGATCTCTTTGGAGTTTTTCCCTATTGTAGTGGCTGTGCATCTGTGGGCAAGCCAATTTGCTAACAAGACCATCTGGTTTTGGTGTGACAACCAGGCAGTTGTTCAGGTCGTAAATGCTTAGTCTTGTAAGTCCCCCAGAGTAATGTGCTTGGAGAGGGTGATGGTCATACAGGGTTTGAAGTTTAATGTTTTATTCCAAGCTCAGCATGTTCCTGGTGTGCTTAACCCTGTGGCGGACGCCCTCTCTCATTTTCAGTTCTCCAGGTTCCGGCAGCTGGCTCCCGAGGCATCGACACGGCCGATTGAGGTACCGGCTTTGCTAAGGAGCCTTGGAGACTAGAAATTCACAGGGCAATCATACATTCCATCACCCCATCTACACACAAGTCCTACCAGATAGCCTTGAATGCATTTAATCAATTTTTATCAGAAATTGGGGAAGCAGAAGGCTGGCCTATCAGGGTAAACCTGGTACTGCATTTCATAGTACATCTTAGGCATGCCGGTTTGTCACCTGTCCCCATTAGCGGCAGGCTGGCAGCCCTGGCTTTTCACTCCAGGGCAAAGGGTTGCTTTGATCCTACCACAGACTTCAGGGTTAAAAGAGTGGTAGAAGGTTGGTCTAGAGAATCCCCTGCAGTAAGGGACTCACGTTGGCCTATAACAGGTGCAGTACTAGCTAAGTTATGGGAACAATTAGCCAATACAGGTTATTCACCAGAGGAAGCGGCCTTATTCAAGGCAGTATTTGCCATTGCTTTCTTTGCAGCCTTACGAATTAGTGAGATTGTGCCTTGATCTCAAAATGATCAATCTGGTAGGGCACTTTTAATTTTGGATGTTATATTAACAGAATGGGGGATTCAGATTTATATTAGGTGTTCTAAAACTGATCAGTTGGCCAAGGGTCAGTCCATTTATTTAGCTAAAGCGCCTTATGGGCATATTTGCCCCGTGGTAGCATTGACCAATTATCTAAAGGTTAGGCCAAAAGTGGAAGGTTATCTGTTTCTCCACTTGTCTGGCATGCCCTTAACTCAATTTCAATTTAGGGCAGTGTTGAAGAAGACACCAAGGCGAGCCAACTTGCCTCAGGCTTATTTTTCTTCTCACTCCTTCTGCATCGGTGTGGCAACAGACACCGCCACACATAGCCTAAGTGAAGCCGATATTCGCAGAATGGGCCGGTGGCATTCTAGGGCATTTAAGTCCTATGCTCGGCCTTCTGGGAACAAGAATCCTGACCAACCATATTAATTCACTTTATTTGCATTTCAGCTGGCTTGTTCCATGGCAAGATTTGGATTGTGGGCCACAGTCTAGTCTTCTGGGCAGAACGCCACCTTCTTGAGCACCGTTGTGATACTAACTTGGGCATGGCGAACATTGGCACTGCTCAATGGTTTGGACACAAGGGTATGAGGTGGGGAGCACTCCTTCCTTGGATCATCCAGCTTTCAAGGTCTTATCCTCAACCCCAGGTTTTAGTCATACACCTGGGGGAGAATGACTAAGGGGGGTTGCAGACTGCCAGAAATAGTGCAAATTGAGTCCGCTTTTAGGATTAGTGTTAGGGTTAGGGAATCATGGGGACTGTAGTTTATTGTGGCACCAGAGCTCTCTGACAGAGAAGACTCAATGTCTCAGAAAAAAAACCCAATACCCACGATTCCCTAGCACTAACCCTAACCCTAAAAGTGGACTCAATTTGCACTATTTCTAGCAGTCTGCAATCCTCCTAAGTGAAAGTCCCTTGTCTTCAGCTGGCCAAACAGATGGTGAAAGACCTGCAGGAAGTTAGAAAGAATGTGCCCAGAACTATACTGCTATGGACTAAGCTGCTGCCAAGGAGTACCTGGCCTGGAGCTTGCAAAGATGCCGCCATTAATAGCGCTCAATGTTGGCTAAATCGTTCTGTGGCCAAACTGTTGCCAAGGCTTGGCATCTTCATAATTGAACATTTGGGCATCAAATTGGATAGGTCTCAGCTGCACAGGGGGGATGGGGTGCACCTCTCTGCTGAAGGTTCGGAGATTTATGTTCAGGCACTCTCTGAACATATCAAAAAATTGGTTTGTGGGGGGGAGAGGGGATGACTAGCTAGGCTGGCCCCCTCTTGTGGTGGGTAATGACCCCCACCCCACAGGGAAATTAATCTGGCTAATTAAAATTAATTGGGGGAAATTTGGCAAAAGTTAAATTAAAGGAAGTGATGTACACAATTGAAAGCATGATGTCATTAAATAATGACATCATATGGCATAATATGATGTCATTTCCAGTTGGGAGGGGTTTGTAAAATTGTTGTTGATATTTATTTACATACTTTGTCACATGTGATGAAGGACCACCCCTCTGGATGGGTTACACTTTGCACACACATGTGACAAAGTATTGGGAGTTTGCTTGCAAATCTTTGTAAATAGACCCTGTACAGCAAAATAAAATTATGGCCTGTTTAAAGCCATAAAGAGGCATCTTGTGTCCTTTGTGCTAGTGCAACTGTACATCTTCCTCACAAATGGACACATGATGTGAATATCCAAATGATTGGACACACTGCTATTTTAGCATGGAAATTGAAATTTGGTATGCCCATAGCCAGAGCCTGGAAAAGTGGCTTTTTTGAACTACAGTAACCAGAATCCTTCTACTAAACCAGAATTCTGGTAATTATAGCCCCAAAAGAAACATTACCAAACTCTGCACACCTGTCCTTTCTCCTCCATGTGTTTGCTGAATGTAAGAAGAAAGGAACCAGAGCATGTCTCTAGCCCCACATGCCAAATTGTACACTATATACACTCTTGGTGGTCAGATGTTTGACGCTGGCAGGAAAGGAGGCCTATGCTCAACATTGGGTGCTTCCATGAACACAGGAGTTTAAGCCAGAGTTTTTGCTTCCATGGGGGAGCTAAAGAGGCTTCCCGTAGAGGCCACCTTCTACAAAAAGTGCCAAAGGTATGGCAGCTAGAAAACATGGCCATCAGAAATATTGGCACTGAGATATTTGTGTGTGTCAGGGGATTTCATCTCAGTTTAATTTCTTTTACTTGAATTTATCAAAATTTTCAGCATTCAGTATAGGAGAAGATGAAGCTGATAGATTTACTCTCATGACTACTAGAGGTGAGTGAGAATTTTGTCTAATTTAAGGGCCTTACATACTCAGTTATAATGATATGATTTCACTTTAGCTGCCATTGCAACATCCTATGGAATCCCAGGATTTGTAACTTTGGCAGGAGTATTTATAATTCTCAGTCAGAGAGTTCATCTAGACACTCCTCAGTCTTCAGACCTCAGGTTTATATAGGATGTTGCTATGACAAATTAAGTGTAAATATAGTGCTATAATTGTATAGTATGAAAGGGTCTTTAGTTTTTGACCAAAATTTAACAATTTTACAACATGGGAGAAAGTATTTACTGATAAATATTTCAATTAGTAACAAAGAGGGGAGCTAACAACATAGTTTCATTCCTTCCTCTACATGTGTAGCAAACAAAGAGAAAAATGTAGGGGCAGAAACCTAGTAGTGAAAGAGTTTTAGATTAAGGAGTCAAGGCACAATGTTTAGTTTATAACACAGGATAGCACATATGGGATGGAATATTTGTATGCATATATTCCATTTCCTTTTCACACACTTGAAATCACACTTGGAAGTTTCTTCAATAGCAGTAGCAAAAAGATAGATCTATGCATGCAGAATAAAAATCAAATCAAGAGGACTTAATAATATACTAAGAGAGAGAGAATATGCACAAGTACAGAATGCCTAGGCACCTTTGAGCAAAATCAATGATGTTATTTGTTATAATCACTCCAATAGATAAGTCAATGGACTATTTTAACAATATTTCTTTCCTGTCTTGGAGGAGACAGATAAAGTAAATTTCTAAATATTTTAGCACAACCCATTTATTTTATAGTGTCATCTGAATTTGTCAAAAACAAATGTATTTCATGTGGTCCCTAAATAAGCATAGGCTTTTACACAAACAGAGAAGGAATATACCACAGCCAACAAACAAATGTTTCAGATAGATTCTGTCCATGTTCTTTTCTTCTTAAGTGGACTTGACATAGATTAGCACAGAGAATAGCAAGGTTTCTTTTTTCACCCAGGAATCACTGATTCTTGTGGCCTAAACAGTATTGTTCAAAATGACCCTATAATTGTTTCATGTCAAGGTTGTTATAAAATAGAGAAAATGTTTTTTTTTTGGGGGGGGGAAATGCAAATAAAACTGTTACAATGAAAAAGGAAAGTGCTGTGTAGAAATTAAAATGCACACAAACAAATACACAGAGAGAGAGACCAAAGCACACATAAATATATATTAGTATGGTGCTAAAAACATTTGAACTAAATAGGAAAACTGGAAAACCAAAATGTCTTCAAATCTAGGTGTGGAGATGCAGTGTTCCAGGATAAACAGGATTCCTCTCCTGTTTTCCCTAAAGTAGTTCAAGGCTTTCTTCCTTCAGAAACTATGTATCTATCTCTGGGTCCTACCACACCCAACCTTACACCTCACCCTTTTTTATTAAAAAAACAAAGTTTTCAGATACTTGGTAGTGTGTTTCTATTGTTGTTACTAAATAATTACTTCAGGCCACTTTATTGTGAACAAGAAGAAAAACAGTTTTTATTTACACAAAGAGCTTATGATTTTTTTCCCCTGCCAGTAGCTGGTTCTTAAAGCTTACAGTTACAAAATGTTATTTTACTTCACTTTTTACAAAATTATCACCGTTTCAACTCTTTCAATATCTTCAGTTACACTTAAATGATGTTATATTTGTGTACACAAACTTTCCCCTATAATCTATTCAATAGGAGTAGGAATCTTATGAATATTAGACTTTATACCCAATTCACAATTCTTCAGAACTACTGTGGATCCAAGCCATCACTTCATTAGTTCTCCACTTCTCACAGAACCTATTACTTTAAAGTGGTTTCCTAGGATTTCTCTTGTCCCTTATAAATTTATCCTTCCCTATTTGGGAAACTACATCCAAACTGCTTCACAGGCAATTTCTGTTATCCCCAGCATTCTTGGCTGTTAATCCCTCAGGATCATAATACACTCTCCCACTCTCAACTGCTCCTCCCCCTTTTTATATCTGCTCATCAAGCCAGTCTCCACCTTTTTATCAGGCGGATCCTGATTGGCTGCTCTGAACACTTTGTTCAGTCTCTGTCTCTCCGTACTAGCATATTGGCATTCAGTCATCTAGCAGGATGAGAAGATAAATGTACCAACAAAGATGTAATTTATTCATTCTGTCCAATTGTTTCTTTGAATAACAAGGACAATTCTGGAAACCTACCTATGGTAAGATGGAAAGGTGGTGAAATGTGTGTCATTGCTTTCCTGTTTAGTTCTATAGTGGAGCTTTCATTAGTAATTAAAATGCCTATCATTATGATGGAGTTCCTGCAGTGGAAATTGCAAGCCTGGGGATCAGGGAACCCACAAGTGAAATGCAAAGGGAGCTATCCAAGGTTCTGAACCTGATATCTCAAACCTCAGTTAGAGCTAAGAATGGATTCACTGCTTTACTGACATGGAAATCACAAAATACCACCAGGCTTCTGTATGTATGTGTGAGTGTTGACAAAGAAGACCTGCATGCTGCAGATATCCCCACATAGTTTGAAGGCATTCCTAGGTGTTTTGCTTTCTTGGAATTCCTTATCAGTGGCCTAAGACATTTTGCTATCTGTGGTAGAGCCAACATGCCCCCAGGGAGGGGGAAAATATTTTTGCAGTACATTTAAACACCATTTCCCACATTTGCCTATCTGTGTTGCTACCAAGACTTACTATGTTCAATGATTACTGTAAGGAAAAGTGCAAGAGCATATTTAAAGGCCCCTTTGAATAAGTAGCAGGTTTAGTCCCTCCCAGACATGTCACAGAGTGTGAACTGTTTGCATTGCCTCACTTACATGGAATAATTAAAATCTGAGCCACACCATTTTTGTTGTTGTTGTTGTTGTGTGTTTTCATGTCATTTCCAGCTTATGGTGACCCTAAGGTAAAACTCTCATGGGGTTTTATTGGCAAAAATTGTTCAGAGGAGGTTTACTACTGCCTTCTCTATTGGAACCAAATACTGGATTCATTCAAAGTAAGCATAACTGAAGCAAACATTGTTCAGACTGTTAATGTCTTTCATATAACTTTTTAAAAGAGTGTAGATTAAAGGAAGAAAGTGTAAAAGTAGGTTTACAGTTGAACATTAAAAAAAACCCAACAGAAATAATACCCACAGATGATTTACATAACTTTAAAGTAAACAATGAAAGCATTGAAATACCTTGGTTTAACTATTAATCAAAATGGAGACTACAGTCAAGAAATCAGAAGAAGACTAGGACTTGGAAGAGTACTATGAAGTGGAAAGATGGATTATTTAATATTAATGTTAGGCTTGTCCATGTCATCATATTTCCCATTTCTATTTATGGTTGTGAAAGCTGACAGTGAAGAAAGCTGATAAAAATAAAAATTAACTCATCTGAAACGTGGTGCTGTAAAAGAGTTCTGTGGATAGCGTGAACTGCTAAAAAGGCAAAAAAATATTCTAAAGTAAATCAAACTTGAACTCTCTTTCATTTCATTCATTTCATTTACATGCCATCTTTCTCTCAGAAAGGGACCCAATGTGGCTCACACATAATATTCCTAGAACCCTAGATGACTACACTGAGGCTATTGTACTTTGGCCATATCATGAGAAGACATGACATACTAGTAAAGACAATAATGCTCAGCAAAGTAGAAGGAAGTAGGAAATGAGGAAGACCACATTTCAGATGACTAGAAACAATCAAAGAAGCCAAGGCCCTGAGTTTGCAAGACCTTAGCAGGGTGGTTGATGATAGGGGGACTTGGAGGTCATAGATTCACCATAAGTAAAAAAAAGTTGACTTGATGGCAGTTAATAACAAACATATTAAAATCTTACACTTCTGAACAAAATATGTCTAAAGGCTGAAGCCCAAAAGTTAGTGGTCTAAATACATAGGTAGATTTGGTAATAGGGTTATTGTATGCCTCTCCATAATCACAGGACAACTTGAAGCCTACTTTTCTCCAAGATCTCCATGGGGTACAGGTATTCTTTATATGCAAGGAGTTTTAAATATGGGCATTTTGACCATTAATAATAAATACTAAACACTTATGTGCTATAATCCATTTTAGAGATTAATGTTAAACTCCCTGGGTTTAATCTGGACCCAAATCCACTGTTTTCAAACTCCTTCCACTCATAATGTTTGACCTGCTACTCTGAGCTAACACACACACAAGAGATTCTTCTTTCCATAAGAATAGCTGGCATGTTTGTTGCTATATTTCAAATTACCGGTACAAAACAGGTGAGAATATCGAGATAGGTACAGCAGGTTTATTTTTCCCTGGAATAGATTTTATGAATCCCAGTTTTGTCAGGGAAAGATGCTCCTATACATTCCCCTACACATTGAGCCACATTGTTGCTCATTTGCTAGTACTTGGGTGGTGGAATATGGAGCAACACTTCCATTTCATTGGGATGCACATCTGAATGTACATTCCATTTAAAATAAAATACTGCCATGTAGGAATGATATTTGCATCTGGAATGATATTTGTATTTTGATCAGGGTGACCACCTATTCATCAATACCACCTAAATCATAAAAAAAGGTCAGACATCTGCATAAAGTTTGTATCTGCTAATTTAGATGCAACTCTTGGTGGAGGGGGGCTCCTTTGGGTCCCACCAATAAAGTCAATACACTGTGACATGGGAGAGGACAATCTCAGCCAAGGCACCTCAGTTATGGAATGCTCTCCCTCTGAAGGCCCGACTAGTGCCAACACTCATGGCATTTAGGCATCATATTAGGCAACATATTAAAACTTGGCATTTGGGCCTCATTAATTCAACCTATAGTTTTTGTTCTGTTATATATAGTTTTTAAAAGTTTTAAAATTTTGAAATCTGGTTTTAACTTATTATATTGTTTAATATGATTTTAGCTTATTTAAATTATCTTACTGTTTTTAACCTGTTTAACCTGCTTTAATGCTATTTGTATGCCATCCTGATATCACTTGATATAGGATATAGGATTATATATGAGGAGGAGCCAGGACAGTTTGAGTGTTGACTATGACTCTGGAGAACAGAGTTCAAATACCACTCAGCCATGGAAACCCACTGGGTGACAGTGGAGAAGTCGCACTGTCTCAACCTCAGAAGATGGCAATGGCAAACCGTCTCTGAAGAAACTTGTCAAGAAACACCCATGAGAGGTTCACCTTAGAATCACCATAAGTCAGATATGACTTAAAGGCACACAACAAAAAATACATATTTTAACAAACAAACAAATATCTGAACTTGCTTCATTTGGAGCTGTGACTAATCTGCTGATACAAATTCTGCTCAAAATTCTCTTTAGTATATTTTGATGGAAAATGTTTGTCAGATATACTCTGATTAGGGTGAAGGCGAGATATTCCCTGTTGACAAGGTTGTCAAGTCGTGTCTGACCATAGTAGGCAGTGCTCATCTCTGTTACTAAGGCAAAGAGCCAGAGTTGTCAGATATTATGCTGTGGCCAGCATGATTGCACAGAACGTTGTTTACCTTCCCACTGAGAAGTGGTACCTATTTATCTACTTGCATTTGCATGCTTTCAAACTGCTAGATTGGCAGAAGCTGGAACTAGTGACAGGAGCTCACCCCATCATGCAGCACCCAGGCCTCAAACTGCCAACCTGCCAATCCTGCAATCAACAGAGTCAGCGTCTTAACCACTTGAGCCACTGCATCCCATGTCTGGTCCCATACTCTGATTACTTGCATATTTAATAATGTAACAGTACAATTAAGGGCATAAGAAAAGGCATCCGGGAACAGAATGAAGGACTAGCTAGTCCAGCATTCTGTTCCCACAGTGGTCAACCAGGTGGGAAACCCAAATTCATTGCATGAATACTTTCACTTATTTTGCCCAGCATGGCATTGAGAAATATACTTCTTTATTATGAAAAGTCATAATTATTAGTAGTTATAAAATACTGTTAG
The DNA here is from genome assembly GCA_020142125.1 of Phrynosoma platyrhinos. Lineage (NCBI taxonomy): Eukaryota > Metazoa > Chordata > Lepidosauria > Squamata > Phrynosomatidae > Phrynosoma > Phrynosoma platyrhinos. Next base: position 146,176,077 of record CM034706.1, read on the forward strand.
CAAAAGTCCTCCATTTTTATTATATATTTTAACCACATGGAGTTCCCTATGACCCCAGCCTGAACTTTGGGAGATGGCAGCCATAATCCCCTAGATGTGAGGTCAGGTAAGCAAACTAAACATTGCTTAAGACCACTAAGGATTTCCTGGACAGGCAGGTTTTAGGAGTTGCCCTTGGAAATATCCCATTATGTTGGAAAACATACCTAATAGTGTTTGTTTGTCTCAATCTCACACTTGATGAGGCAGTGATTAGATTTGATGACACCTCCTTTCTCTAGCCTGGCCTTGATTGCTTTGATACCAAATGCATTGTTTAGACCGTGCCCAGACTTAAGTAAACAATGAAAAGCCCATCACGCCTTTGTCTAGCTATTGTCCAGCCCATAGCTGGAAGGCAGAATTTCCCTGTAAGAACCCCTGGATTTTAGCAGACCTCAGACTACCTTGAAAGTGCATGCTGAAACTCTGTCAGTTTGTGGTCTGAGATAGTTCCTGCAACCCACCTCTTGCCAGTTGTGCCCCTTCCACAGAGCTCATCTTCATTTGCTGCCAAAGCCCAGAGGAATTGCTTGGGTGTAAGTATATCCCCTGCCCTGCTCTTTCTCTCTTTGCCTTCCCCACTCTCACTCTTCCCCCACTCATTCTTCTAGTGTGTGTATGCGTGTGCTTCATCTGGATGTTTGCTTATTTGCTAAATAAATATTTTAGACTTTAATTGGAGCTTGGTGGGTCTCAGTGTCTTCCCTAGCCAAAAACTCTTACGTCTCCTATAGACAATTGGTTAAGGTCCTAGAAGCGAAGTTGGGCACTTCCCTCTCATTTGAGCTAATTATAAATTCCCCAAAATTAGGTCTTGGGTTCCCAACAATATGCAATTGGGAATAGTTCAATAGCATATAATAATCCACACGATTCATTCCACACTTCATGTTTCTGTACTATCAGATCAGTTTGCAACATTCCACTTTTTGGCAAGGTTCTGGAGAATGTGATCACTTTGCAGCTCCAGGGGTTCCCAGATGAGACAATTTATCTAAATCCATTTCAGACAGATTTCATGTTATGGGACAGAAACAGCTTTGGCTCCTTTTTGGATGACTTTCATGAGGAACTAGACAGGGGGAGTATATCCATGTTTGTTCTCCTGGACATCTCAGGAGCTTTTGATATAATCAGCTATGTTATCCTTTTGGGTTGCTTTGCTGGGATGGGGCTTGGGAGTACTCTTCTACATGTCATTGCTCTTTTCTTGAGGGATCATCTCAGAGTGGTGTTGGGGAATTCCTATTCAACTCCTTGGCCATTGGCCTATAGGTCCCTCAGGACGCACTTATCCCTTACGGTATTTAATATCTACATGAAACTGCTTAGAGAGTCTTTTTGGAGTTTCCAGTATTCTGAGAATAACCAGCCCTATTGGTCCTTTCCACCAAAGTCTAAGGAAGTTATTTATTTGCTAATCTAGCACCTAGCAGCTTAATGGACTGGATAGGGATAAATAAATTGAAGCTTAATCAAGACAAGATAGTTCAAGGATAGATCTGTGAATAAAGATTCAGCTTGTAGCTGAATTTAGCCTAATATGTAGATATTAGATGGGGTTACACTACCACTGAAAATTTAGGTTCACAGTTTGGGGATACTCTTGGATTCAGTTCTGAATCTTGGGACCCAGGTTTGAGCAGAGACCAGAAGTGCATTTGTACAGTTAAATTTAGTGCACCAACTGTACTGGTTCCTAGAGAAATCAGATCTGTCCATGGTAACACACACCTTGGTTACATCCCACTTGGATTACTGTAATGCACTCAGTGTGATTCTTTGAAAAGTGCTCAGAAATTTCAGTTGAGTCAAAGAACTGCAGCCAAATTACTAACTGTGGTTTTCTAGAGGTAGTATATAATGCAACAAATTCATTGGCTGCCAGTCTGTTTCTAGACAGAATTCAATGTGTTGGTAATGATCTATAAAGGCCTATACAGCTTGAAGCCAGACTAATTGGGGGAACATCTTTCCCCATATGAGCCAATATGAGCTCTATGATCATCTGGAGATGCCCTTCTCTCAGTCCCATCACTTTCTCAGTCTTGTTTGGTGTGGAAAATGGACAGCACTTTTTCAGTAGCTGCTCTCAGTATTTAGAACTCCTTCCATAGGATAATTCCTTCCCTCCTTTTCTTCTGTTGGCAACTGAAAACATTCTTGAGCCATCTTGAGCCAAAATAATTATTATTATTATTATTATTATTATTATTATTATTATTATTATTATTATTTCTTACCCACCTCTCCTCGCGGCTCAAGGTGGGTTACAACATAGTTAAAAACATAATTGTTACCTAAAATACACATATTAAAAATGCAACTCTACACAATGTTTATATTAAAATACAT
>CM034706.1:146196387-146206992 GCA_020142125.1 Phrynosoma platyrhinos
GTTGGAGTGTGGTTGCCCTGCCCCAACTCTACCCCTAGACTGGCCCTTTGGGTTGGTCTGCAATGGCCCTCAATTTAGCTGGATGCAGAGTGCATTATTTTGTTTTAATCCTCATATAATAAACCTCTGGTATGTGGTTCAAAATGCTTGCAAGAGAAGTCTGAGTCATCTTTTCCTTCTTTTCTACCAATGAGACAGGTAAATCAGAGTCTTCAGGAGGCCACAATTTACGTACACATTTGCAAAAATATTGGCATATCACCAATATTATGTGCATCTCTGAATGTTCTTGCTCTCAAAATGCATATATGAAGGCTTATTTTAATATTTTTAAACTGTCACAAACTGCATGCAACATTCTTAAAAGTATAAGATTCACTTCATTCTGAATCTCACAATTGTCCTAATGTGAATTGGGTCAGAATTTATCAGAATTCACAAATACTGAATTCCCCATGTGTTTTATCTCATTGTGTGTGATTAAGCCACATTATACTGAGCATTGACATTTCAATGTTTCCCTTCAGACTTGGGTGTATTTCTATAGACAAGCAAAATTATGTGGGTATGACTTCCACATGTTATTCAAATTTCTGAGGACTCTAGCAAAAACTGATAAGTATAGTGACAGATGAACTGACATCATAAATCAGAAATTAGTTGCAAATTAGAAATGTAGTTTTATAAATTTGGACAAAAAATGTCTGTTATTTTAAGCTATCTTCTAATTTTGGAGTGTGTACTTCACCAATGTGATAGTATTTCACTAGAATTTGAAGTGAATTATATAGTGTTTCCACAATTTATCCTGATTGGCTGTTACACATGCTTTGCTGATAGGAGAAGACTAGAAAAATGACACAGTAGTGAAATCACAGGAAAAGGCAGTGGCAACAGAAGCTGCTACTTCAATAATACAAATCCCTACTTAGCACTGCAGGAGGACCAAATATGTTGCTCATGATGTTGATGTTGTTAAGAATTGGAAGACTAAAGGCTTAAAGCAAAATCATTTCTTATGCATTGCAAACATTACTTAGGGGTATAGAAATAAGGCACAGGGGTTTTCTGTGGATAGGATCCATTCTGACATTGGTGTCAAGATGCAACAATTTAAAGCTGACATTAACTTTTGAGAAATGCCAATATGCATGTTGGTTTGCATGAACACAACATTAAGATACTAATTAAAAATATAAATTTGCCTGCATTAATTGGTAAGATGGATGAATAATGTTCCAATATGATTTTTGAAATTCCACCAAGTCACATATCATGTACAGTAATGTGCTATGTGCAATAATGTGCTATGTGCAATAATGTGCTATGTCAGACACCATTGAATAATAAGGGCTACTGAAATGCTTCACCTGGAAGGTTTTTTAAGCTTCCAGGGTATATTACATCTATCTGGGGAAGGGGAAGGAGTTGTTTTTGTTGTTTATCTTATATTTGATTTTCTAGAGTTCGCACACAACCCCCAGGCACTTATGAACAAGACATCCATTTTATAATGGAAATGATTTCTTCCTGTGACTGAAAATATAATCTCAGTTCAATCCAGCAAAGGTTAGTAATTTTAATTCCTCTTCATTTCAATGGGAAAAATTAAATATGTATGATGAAAAATGTATTTTGCTCTTGTAGTCGAGGTTGAAATATGGAAAGAGTTGTAATTTGAGGTGAATATATATTTTTATGTAGGTGTATGTATGTGCATATAAGGACATATATCTGAAGGTGTGTATGAAGTCAGTTGAGAATGAAGTCAGTCAGAACAACTATTCTGTTCTGAAGCTTTGGAAGTCATTTTTTTTTTAAAAAAAATTTGTTTGTTTTTGTGGGGGTTGGGGGATTTATGTTGTGGAGAGGATATTTGTGTAATGGGGGGAGAGTGGTAGGTATGTATGATGTCCTTTTATTGTAGAGGTATTCGTCTGTGTTGTATTCATGTTTTATATAATATTTTTTTTAAAAAAAAAAGAAATATGAAAAGAGTTGGTGTTTTTGTTTGTTTTTTAAAGCGCAACTATATACAATTATACATCAAATCCTAATCAGGAATATAATTAGGTTTTCTTTATGACTTTTCTCACATTCTCAGAAAAAGCTGTTTTCAGACAAAGGCACAGAAGGGGGAAACTGTAATGTGTGAAAAATTAACAATAAATGATAGCATAAGCCTTCAAAGAGTGAAGTCATCCAGAAAGGATTAATGGAAACTATATATTTAAATTATAGCCAAACATAGGTATAATAGCCTTGAACATCTTTTGTTTCAAATTCAAACTTTGATTTTTATTTTATTTTTTGCACATTGATTGATCATTTATTATGTAGTCTATTGTCAGTATTAAAAAAATGAACTAACAAGGTGAACATTTCTCCCATTGATTTAATAGCAAAGTCAAAATTCATGTCTGTAAAGGCAACATTTTAGCAAGGTTACAAATTGTTTAATATAATTTATTATGAAATATAATGCAGTTGGTTGTCACCATTTGTACTATCATTTTTACATCAAATTGCAAGATCAAAGCCAGTGTTGGGTAGCCTTTTTGAGAGGTTGGTGGGTCTTTAGTGTACATGGCACAATCATGTTATAGCTTCAGTTCTCTGTTTACTTGGTTGCAATATATGTAATTAATGTCAGCTGGATTCATTTTCATCTGACATGTATATGATTGTACTGTCAAACACATAAGCTTCATCTCTCTGGGTGGCTTACACTGGTGTTGACCATGGGAATATGGTAGTATATATAATTTTCAAGCTTTGCATAAAGAGGTATCCAATTGTGCAACACCTTTTCCATTTTGATGTTGGGAATAATGTTTCTTTAATACATTGTAAAATGTGTATGGCTGCAAATGATAAGTAACACCAAGTGTCAACCTTTAGTCATCACCACTGTATATAAGTGCTCTAAAACCCAGGGTCAGTGTGGGTTGAAGAGATGTAATTGGTATGTTATTTGTAGAAAGTGGATTGCTGTATATCAGATAGTGAATGTTGGAGAGAGTTACAGGAAAGTTTGTATATAACTTATACATACTGCAACAAGTGATAAAAGCCTCCAAGGACTTTTGGAAGAATCTGACTGTGCCTGTGCATCATTCAAGGTTTGTCAGTTCAATATTGCCAAATATTATAAATTGAGTTTGTGCTTCTTCACTCTGCTGCAAATAGCTACTGTTGAGGTTAAGCACTTCAGATAGCTGATAGCTGGCTTCTCTAGAGGGCCTAGTTTTTGTTTTTGTTGTTGCACAGCTGTAGGACATAGAAGAGAGCCAACACTTGACACTGTAGAAGAGCATCCCTAAGCTTAAACCCAATGCTACCAGGCTGCCATTTACAACTAATGAAAAAGGAGCTGTCTTCATCCTCCTAGATATCCAACAAATGCTGTAGGGCAGTGGTTCCCAAACTTTGGTTCTCCAGATGTTTCATATTTCAACTCCTAGAATCCCTGATTGCTGGCCAAATTGGCTACGGTTTTTGGGAATTGAAGAACAAAACACTTGGAGGAGCAAAGTTTGGGAAACATTACTGTAGGGCAAAACCCAGAGGACACTGAGGTACAGCTCTGCCTCCTTGACCATTTATTGGCTCCAAACATAAACCCTGATGCCATTTAGTTACTATTTGCAATTGGGAAAGGTGGTGCAAACATCACTCTTTGCCTCCTTCAGTATCAAATAGGATTTTGGCCTTAGCATTACAGATGAAGAAGAACATCTATTATAAGTAAACCAAATCAGGCAACAATCTAGAAGTGGCTATCATGAAGTAATTGCCTGTAAGAGTTATGGATTTAGTTCAGGGTTAGAGACTATTGGACTCCTCCATTCCATAGAGCCAACTACCTTGGAATGATGAGGGAAGATGAGTGTCATGGGGTTGTCCACACAGACCAAATGGCCCAGATTCCTCCTGGATTTGTCTAGTGCAGATAATGTAGGCCAAAACTTCCAGGGCAGGATCAGGCTCAATCATGTGTGGATCCAGAGGATCTGACGTGACCCTAAGGCAAAGACCCTTTACCCACAGGTAATTTAGACCTGGTTTTATGTGGAGTTTCTAGAAAACTTTGTGACACAACTGGGCTATCCATGTACACACACACACACATACACCACACCACATCCCTTACCTTTCCAGTGGTTGCTCTATCTGAGAAGCCCCTCAGGTCACCCCATCGAATGTGAAAATGGGGCACCTGGCCACATGGGTGCATGTCAAAGGGTGACTGAGGGGCTTCTCAGATGGATCAACTTCTGGTAAGGTAAAGAGGGCACACTGGTCCCCAGCCCTGGGTCAGTGCAAAGACTGGTGTGTGAACACCCACCCATCCCTACACTGATCCAGGGACTAACCTGGGTGATCAACTGGGGCAGGACCCATCTGCTCAGGCCCATAGCTTAACAATATGTAAAAAACCACCTTTATCTCATTGATGTTTTAGCTGGTTAATTAAAAATTTAGATGATTAATTAAAACTCCCTAGCAGAGGCCAGCCAATGACAAGTTTTAGAATGTACATTTATATATATCTTTCTTTCTTCTAAGGTCCTCAGGAGAGAGAGAGAGTACATGATTCTCCTTCCTACATTATCCTTACAGCAACCTTGTGGAGCGGTTTAAGCTAAGAGACGGTTGTCTGCTCAGAGGTTGCCTAGCAGGTTCCATGGATCAGTGAGGACTAGACCAACACCCTAGCACATGTACATCACACTCAAAAGTAATGAAAGTGAACATTTTTTTTTGTCTCTGTTCAAAATAGTATCACTATTATAAGCATTCACTGTAAACTTTTAAGGGAAAGTTATTCTATTTTGAGATATTATTGTACTTTGCTGTATGCCAACACAGCTATCCTTGGATATGTTTCCTGTTTCTGAGAATTACCTCTTCAATTAAAATGTGGGTGTTGGCTGTGCTGCATGCCTGTTCCTTATCATTCTCCTTAGCAACGGTATTTCCCAATGTTTCAGAATGTCTGGCTGACACTTGAAAATTCAAGAGCCTCCCAACTCTCCAGCCCTGCTAAAACAAACAAGAAGAAGACAGGATTTTTAGATCTGGATGCTGACAGCATCTACAGTAAACATTTGTGAAAAGCAACCATGAAAACTGATCCAATCAGACAAGACAGAAGATACTAATAGCAGCAGCCACAGCAGCAAACACATCTTACCTGCATTACCTGATGCAACTCTCATTGACTATCTGGAGTATCATAGAAGAATTCTCACATAAATTTGACAACAACCTGATTAGCTGGAATGCGGGCATGGCATGGAAAACATCTAGGGAAAATCATATTTGATTCCTGACAATACAACTGAACATTGCAAATTAGATAGATTCTAATAATAATAATAATAATAAATTTTATTTTTAACCTGCCCCTCTGCTCAGCAATCAGGGCAGCGTACAACCTTATAAAGCAGTAAGCAATTAAAACATTCCCAAATCGCAGACCCATATTCCAAGCTAAGTAATTACACTTGTCCCTCCAAGTTTGTAGACTTTGAGTCTGTGGTCTTGCCCATTCACAGAGGGCAAGCAGGGATGGATAAATGGCATGCATGCCTGTGGAGCACACATCTATTAAAACAAATGGGACCCCAATATTTGTGATTTTCCCAATTTGTGGTGGAGGGGTCTGGAACGGATCGCCCATCAATTGGAAGGGACGACTGTACATTGTAGGAGTTTCAGGGGGAGAGTGTGACATCCCTGCTCAGAGAAGGGAAAAAAAATATCCCGTGACCACACAAAGACAATAATAATAATAATAATAATAATAATAATAATAATAATATAGAAATGTATATTTGATAAAAGAAGTGCAGTAGGAAAAGCTGGTAGGGATGGTGTATCAGTTTGAGTATTGGACTTTGACTCAGGAGATCTGGACTCACTTCCTTGTTAGGTCATGGAAATCCACTGGGTGATCTTGGCTGGGTCACACATTCTCAGCCCCAGAGAGCCCCATGATAGGGTCACCTTAGGATCACCATAAATTGAAAATGACTTTAGGGTTCATAATAACAACAACAAAGGAAAGGAAGCATCGTCATCAAAATACTGATCACCTGAATTGTAAATATTGAGCCTGAGAGAGTATGAGAAGTGAACCAGTTGTGTGTGTGATATGTGTGCTGAAATATTTTCAGTGAGAAGTTGTGGAGATATATGTGAATGGGAGAATACATGCAATAATTGACAAATAATATGACACTCACAAATTGCTATTTCAGATGGCTGCCTCATTCTGCATAATGGTAAAGCTTTACAATGTTTGGTGAATCTACCTCTTCATTTGAATCTGACTTCCCAGTCCTGGTCTGGAACATTTGTAGGGTCCCCAAGACAGGTCCTCCTCTGTGCCCAGGATCCTTGTTTGAAAGATAAGCTTTGCACTTCCTGGAAGAAATACTTTCCCCAAGGTCAACCTCATTCAAAAAAAAAAAAAAAAAAGAAAGAAAAGAAGCATATGTGACCATCCCTCCTGCCAGTGCTGGACTCTTGGAAGCATTGACTCCAATATTTCTGCCTTTTCACTCACTTTACTGTGGCACAGGATGGGCCAGTGACTTCCATGCCAGTTGGGGGAAACAATCTAGGTTTCGTTCACAATTGATAGCAGTGCCAGACCCTTTTATCCAAATGTCCAGCACATTGGATAGATTCTGTACAGTTCCCCACCCAAATGTGTAGCACCTTGGATAGCAACTTTAAAATTGGCAATAAACCCAAGACCATATTCACAACCCTCCTGAAACAGAAGCCACCAGCCACTCCTGAGAGTAGCAAATGGACCTTCTGGTGATGGTAAATACTGCAAACCCTTGTGAAGAGGAGGGGGAGAGATCTACAATCCTTCCATCACAAACAACATTTCACAATTTCACAGTATAAGAAGTTTATGTGTGCATGTGTGTGTAGCAACCAGTAGCAGAAAGACATTCTAGCCATAGAGGTGCCAGCTGCTCCATTGATAATCAAGATTCATATGCTCAGCAGTATCCAATATCCAATAATAGGCTAAAACTTGCTTGGCAAAAAATAAATACACAAAATGGGACTTGAAGCGTACAATATTTCTCAGTTCTGGTTATTTCTCAGCTTTGGATCTTCTCTAGAGATTTAAGAAAGACCATGCATTTTCCAGAAGCAAGGTGAAAGACCTTAGTGTAAATTGGTTTTGTAAAGTGGTTTTGTGTAGTCAATGACAGAGTAGGCTATAAGGAAAACAAACCAAGTAAGCACATAAAAACAACAGCCAAATACTTGAAAACAAAATTTGACCGCAATGTCTTCAACTACCGAACTCTTTCCTGGCTTATCTAAATCTTAACTACATCCCTTTTAAATGTAAGAAAGTAATAGGATTTCTGATTATTTTGTATTATCATCACTGTAATATCACTTTTGCACTTTTGGTTCTGTGCTTTAGGAGACAGTCTTCTGTCTAGCATCTTCCTGTACAATAAGCATGGGAAAATGCTGAAACATGTAAGGCTATATTGTTCCTCCAGAATATGAGTCACATCAGCAATTGAGGCCACCACAGCAGAGGGCAATGTCTTGTCTGCTACCTCCCCAGAGATCTGAGTAAATTCTAATATGTTTACTTTATGAGTGGGTAGATATTTGTTCATTATTAAGACATAGTAGTAAGAGGAGTTCAATAGTGCATTGTTTTAAATGTTAGAATTTAGTAGGAAAAGAAGGTCAACAGTGGAACCACTTACCTGTAGCAAATCAGATCTCTTCAAGCGTGGTCTTCAAGAAACTGAATATCTATCTATGGGCCTCTGAAGGCCTGGAGGCAGAGATGGGGAGGGGTAGCCGCACGCCAGCCGCCCCAACCCCAGCCTGACAACATCCTGATGCCGTGTGCTGTTACGTATGATGTGAGGCATCAGGACATGCTCCTGGTGCAGTGTCCTGATGTGCTGTGCCAGAAGGGGTGGGTAAGAGCCACATGCCGGCTCTTAGGGCACGCTTTTGCCGCCCCTGAAAGGAGAGGCATTTTGCCCTTCTTTTCTGGGTGGTAAAAGGGAGGATTGGGGCCACAGCATATAGTAGCCACGGCCCCAATCCTCTGCTTCCTGGGATGGCCTACAGCCACCCATCTGCAGCCCCCCAATATCCATCATGCATTGGATTTCCTCTGCATGTAGGTGATTGGATTAAATGGATTCCAATAATAACAGTGTAATTCTAGCTTTCCTAGAAAGGGAATTCCAAAGTGTAGAGGCAGCCACTGAGAAGGCTCTCTCTTCTCTTCCCAACAACTGTGAAAGGGGTGGGGCCAAGACAAGAGCTTCTCTTGTAGATCTCAGGATCCAGGTAGGTGTAGATTGGGAAACATGGTCTGTCAGATATCCAGACCTAAGCAAGGTAATTGTGGGCCTTTACAGACTGCCAGAAATTAATGCAGATTGAGATCACTTTAACTGTCCTGACTCAGTGCTAGGAAATCATGGGAATTGTATTTTTTTTCTGAGACATTGAGCCTTCTCTATCTGAGAGCTCTGGTGCCACAATAAACTACAGTTCCCATGATTCCTTAGCACTGAGCCAGGGCATTTAAAGTGGCCTCAAGTTGCATTATTTCTGGCAGTCTGTAAAGGCCCTGTGTGACCCAGATAACTAACCTCAGGTAACACTCTAGCTACAGCTCTTTGTACCAACTGTTTCTGAACATTATTCAAAGGCAGCACCCCTCCCCCAGCATGTTTCAGTATTCCAAAAAAGTTGTGACTAAACTATGCAGCATTGTGTCCATCTCTAGGAACAGCCCAGTAGGATCACAAACTTTAAATGAAAAAGATGTTCCTGGCCACTGCACAAATCCAGGCCTCCAGGTTCAAGGCAGAATCTAGGAGTACACCCAAACTGCAAATCTCAATCTTCAGGGGGAGTGTAATCACATCAAGCACTGGCTGTATCCCTTTTTCTTGATCTGCCTTTTGACTGACCAGGAGCACCTCTGTCTTGTCTGAATTTAGCTTTAATTTGTTTACCCTCGTCCAATACAGTATTGATGCCATTGGTTTAGAATGGAGACAGCTTCCCTGGAGTTAGATGGAAAGGAGAAATAGAATTGGGTGTCATTAGTTTACTGGAAGCACTGAATCCTTAATCTCTGGGCAACCTCTATCAAGGGTTTCAAGTAGATGTTGAGTAGCATGTGGGACAAAACTAAGCCCCATGGGATTCTACAGACCAGAACAGATCATGAAACAGACAGTCTGTAAGGATGTAGAAAGGAATGCTGTGACCACTAAAATTCAAAAAAATCAAAAACAAGTTATTCAAAACTAATCTTCTCTCTCTCTTGATGGTAAATGAAGGGGATGTTGTATGCAGTTGGCCTTCAGTATCTACAGGGGATCCATTGCAGACACACACACACCCATGGTTACCAGAACCCATGGATGCTTAAGCCCACATTGACCCCAATGGCAATGCATGCACATGGCTGTGCTACCATTGGACACAGTGGAACTTAGTGGTGGCATGACCATGTGCACGTGCCACCACAGGACATGCATGTGCCACCATTGGGGACAATGTGGGCTTGCTGTCCACAGATGTTTGGATCCATGGATGGCAAGTCTGCAGATACTAAGGGCCGACTATATGTAGCATATCTTGATTTCAGTAAGGCCTTTTACAAAGACCTCCATGGTGTCCTCCAATTCTGTGATTCTATAATTCTATGGCCAGTAGCCAAGGAGTTGAGCAGGAGAGCTGAACAGCACCACCTTCTGGATTTGCCCCCCCCCCCCCCCCCGAAGGAATGCAGTCATGTAAAGCAGTGCCTCCAAGTTTCATGCTACTAAGTGGTCCAGGATCCCATGGTTGATGGTATCAAAAGCCACTGAAAAGTCCAACAGAACCAACAGGGGCACATTCCTGCTGTCTAGTTTCCAGTGCAAGTCATCTACCAAACTGACCAAGGCATCTCCTTTCCAAAAATTGGACCTGAAACCAGAACAAAATAGATCATGGCAATCCATTTCATCCAGGAATCTGTGGATCAAGGAAGCAGCCACACATTCAGTTCTGGTCCTGCAAACATGATAGATCTGTGACTACATCATCTCTGAGGATCAGTTCACAGAAGGTTCTATGTATGTTGCTTGAGACCTTCCTGAATTTTAGGATATTTACAAACAGTAGTACAAAGCAAACACTCCAAAACCAAAGGAAAACTTGAAACTCATCCAGCCTTTTACTTCCTTTACAGTTTTCTTCACTTCCTTTTTGTACTTACTCTTCATTTAGTGGTTTGGACTTCAGCAGGTGGTCGCATAATGGTTTAATATTGAGCAATCAAGTTGAGAACACCTGGATAGCAGATAATTACAACATGCATGCAAAACTGTTAGTAGGTTCAGATGTTATAGGGACACTGAAGGAATGAAAAGAAAGGAACAGATTATAGATGAGGAAACCAACATTTTAACAACCAGTGTTACCAAACTAAAACAGAGAAGATAGTTCCAAAAGTGTATGGGACTTAGGACGTTTGCTATGCAGAGGGGCGGGCTATAAATAAAAATTTATTATTTATTATTATTA
>CM034706.1:146247119-146260206 GCA_020142125.1 Phrynosoma platyrhinos
GAAAATGATTTGGCAAAACTGACTTCTTTAAAGTTAGCTAAAACAATTGTTAATGACATGCAAGAAGTTAAGAGAAGGATGTCAAATATGGTGCTCATGTGGACAAAATTGCTGCCTTGGAGATCCTGGTATGGTGCTCAGAGTGATGAGGCCATCAACGGAGCTCGATGTTGGCTGAACAGATCTGTGGCTAAGACTTTAGGGGGAATGGGAGTTGTTATTGTGGAACATGATGGGATTCAGGTTACATTGCCACATTTGTACAGGGGTGATGGTGTGCATCTCTCCCCATGGGGGAATGACATTTACGTGACTTCTTTGGAGTCACACATTAAAAGAACAATTTTTTTGGGGGGGAGGGGATGCCAAGATAGGCTGGCCCCCTCCTGTGGTGGGCAGGGACCCCCCCCAGGGGTATAATTAGGTTAATTGAAAAATATTAATTGGGTTAATAAATTTCAAAATTCAATATGTCATTAGGTTAACCAAATTGGTATGACATCATTTTAACATTAGACAATGTCATATATGTTAAGATGTCACTTATGATATCATATCCGGTGGGGAGAGGGATTAGTATTGTTGTTATTTATTACATAAACTGATAGACTTGATGCATGACGTGTTAGAGACAAATTAAACAGCAGCACTTGCGCTTAACCACATGAATGCATGCATCAAGAACAAATTCTTGTTTTCTAAAACTGTTATTTAATTGTAGAATTGATTAATAACAAGACCTTGTACAAAATAAAAGTTGTGGCCAATGTTTTACCCAAATAATCACGTTCAATGTCCTTTGTGCCAATGCAAGGACACCCCCCGATGCGTCGGGAGGGGCCTTCTGTTGCATCGGCCCCATGAAAGGGCATTGACAAGTGATTGGCTGAGCAGCCCGGAAGGCCTGCCCTTGCCGGACTGCTCAGCCAATCAGTCTCACTCCTTGGCAATGCGAGAGTTCAAATCTTGCGTTGCTTGGAGAGAGATTTTGGGGCTATTTAGCCCAAAGCTGCCTCGTGTCAGCAGCCATTTTAGATTTTCAGGTGACCAGCACATCCCGCCCTCCCTCAAGTAATTGGTAAACATGTTATTAACTCTCAGGTTTCGGCTGGTTGCCTTTTGGGGCCGGGAGGGAATTTTCCCAGAGTGGCAATTTGGGTTTTTCGCCCTCCCTGAGAATAATAGCATTACCAATTGCAAGTGGAAAAAAACAAAAGTGTTCTTAATTTGCTGATTAGAAGCTATCAGGTGTGTGGGCATAATGAATAGTTCCAAATGCTCATGGTGAGAAGTTCGGTTTGTTAAGTGTTAATTGTCACAACTTGAGGTTATGGGTCTATGGGGGTTTATTGTCATGGATAAATACTTTTGGCGGACAGGGACCCCCCCTCAGGGGTATAATTAGGTTAATTGAAAAATATTAATTGGGTTAATAAAATTCAAAATTTGATATGTCATTAGGTCAACCAAATTGGTATGACATCATTTTAACATTAGATGATGTCATATATGTTAAGATGTCATAAGATCACATAAGACACCATATCCAGTGGGGGGAGGGATTAGTATTGTTGTTATGCATTACATAAACTGATAGACTTGACGCATGACATGTAAGAGACAAATTAAACAGCAGCGCTTGCGCTTAACCACATGAACGCATGCGTCAAGAACAAATTCTTGTTTTCTAAAACTGTTATTTAATTGTAGAATTGATTAATAACAAGACCCCGTACAAAATAAAAGTTGTGGCCAATGTTTTACCCAAATAATCGCATTCGATGTCCTTTGTGCCGATGCAAAATACTTCTTCACAAATTCATATAGCTAATCAGCTTTCAAAGAAACACTTGAAGAGGCGCTGTCACCAAAGTCAATGATCAGTTTGGGGATTTATGTATAGGTAAAAGTGTCATTTTGATGTGAAAATAATGAAGTAGCCAAATGACACATAATGAAATAAAAACTGAATGACAGGAGATAAAAGTTAACCACTACAGCTGAGCGCATCAACTATAATCTCTGAACACCTCCCCACCATGTGTGTTGTTCTGTATGGCTATATGTGGGATGCATGAGGCATGGACTTCTTCCATATTCAAATGGATCTTGTTTCATACCTTGGTTTGTTAAAAGAGAAAAGTATAATCCTAGGGCATTTTCTTTCAAACCACTATCTCATTGGAGGAGAAACAGGGGTTGTACCACTATCAGAACTGGCCCCTGTCTATGGCTGTAGTCATCTGGAAAGTGCAAAGGCAGGTCTACATTTGAACATTTTAAAAAATACCACAGATGATTCAGGGCCTCGGCAGACGGAGGCCCTGGAGCCGCCGCTGGACGGAGCGCCAGCGGAGCGGAGCCTCCGCACCGCGGTGCACCGTCGGCGCATCTAAAAGGAGCACCAAATTGGCGCTCCTTTTAGATCTAAGGGAAAGTGCGCCCCAAAAGCGGCGGGTGCACTTTCCCCGGCTCAAACGGCGCAGCGCATGTGGGCGCTGCGCCGTGAGGTCATCCCCGGTGCACCGGCCGTGCGGACGGCCGGCGCTTCTGGGGGCGACCTCGGCGAGAGGAAGGGGCGCCGCTCGTGCGGCTGCCCCTCCTCTTCCCTGCCCGGAAGACGACTTTATTAGTCGTCTGCCGAGGCAGTCAGATAGCTTTAAAGCAGATGATGAAGACATCAAAATAGTTCAAGATTGTCCATAGCTTGGCTCAATCATTAATTAGTAGATTAGGAAAGGCAGCTATGAGGGAATTAAACAATATTTTGAAATGTAAAGATATATCATAATAGTCCTGTTTAAGTAGTTGAAGAGGCATCATATTTACGATGGAGCAAGCTTGTTTTCTGCTGCTCCAAAGTCAGGACACAGAACAATGGATAGAAGATACAGGAAAAGAGATTCCACCTAAACATTAGGAGGAACCTTCTGACAGTAAATGGAACACACTTCCTCGGAGTGTGATTGTGTCTGCTTCTTTGGAGGTTTTTAAACAGAGGCTGGATGGCCATCTGTCTGAGGTGCTTTGATTGTGAATTCTTGCATGGCAGGGGATTGGACTGGATGGCCCTTGTGGTCTCTTCCAACTCTATGATTCTATGGTTCTATCACTGAAGATTACAATTAGTATGGTACAAACCATTATATTTCTCATCTCTATGTATGGGTGTGAAAACTGGACAGTGAAGAAAGTTGAAAACCAATTCATTTAAGATGTGATTCTGGAGAAGAATTCTGTGGATACTGTGGACTGCTAAAAAGAGCAATAAAGGGACCCTAGAGCAAATAAAGCCAGAACTCTCCCTAGAGGTCAGGATGATTAAACTGAGACTGTTGGACTCTGGTGATATAATGAGAAAACAGAACTCACTAGAAAAGATCATAATGTTTGGTAAGGTGGAGGGCAGTTAGAAGAAAGGAAGACCATACCCTAGAATGATTGATATACTGAAGACTTTACCACATGAGGCTAAAAAGCAGATTTTTAACAGGATAAAAGCATTTTTGACTCATATCTATCAGATGACATCTGATGATCTGTCACTGCCCTATTACTGTTATGCATCTTTTCACTGATGGTCAAAAACTACCAATGGGTTCTCAATCCCACTACTATAGCACAGGTATTGTGGTGTGAAATGCCTCTTCACTTCAGTTCTGGCATTACAGCAGTCACATGCAGGATGGGGCCTAATTCTCCTCTTCTTTCTCCCCTCCCACTCACTATGCCAAAGCAGGCCAACTCTGTGCCTACTGCTGATCCATCATTATCATCATCATTTCTGCTGTGTTTGCATAATTATGGCAAAACAATAAAATAAACTTTTTTAAAAAATGGTTTTCTTGTAATTATGCAAATGCATAAAAATAAAAATAAATAAACCAACAGACACATTGTTAGCCTACTTTGGAATAACAAGTGTGTGGAGTGGGGTGGGGTGGGGAAACAGACCCTCTCATGGCTGTAATGCCAGAATTGAAGTGAACAGTGTTATCAAACCCAGGGTGTGTGTGTGAGGATTTTCTAAGCAGTGAAGTCATGGGGAAGAAGACAGGTGTTGTAACAGACATTTTCTTTTTTTATTGTTTTAAGTTTTAAGTTGTTTCTCTTCCTTGCGTGGAGTCCGTGACGATATTATTTCTTCCACTCCTCTCATCCACTTCACTCTGCACTCCATGCTTCCCTTTCTGGGACAAACGTTTAACAGAAAATCTTTCCTTGAAGAAAAGTCACCCATGGGTTATCTGTACTCCGCAGTAGAGCTCCTCTCCTTTCCTCTTATTCCTCAGTCATCTTGCTCTGCTACAGCTCACAAGAGGCAGCTAACTAGGTTACTTTTGCCAGCTGATTTTCTCTCCTTTCACCCATGTCTCTTTCTCTTTCCATTTTCGCTGCGGCACCTGAAGGCAATGCTGGTTCTTAAAGCGACCCCGACATCCAGCCTTGTGGGTTTTCTCTGCTTTTTTGTGAGATATATCGTTTCTTCTTTTCCTCAGAGGGATTCTTCCTTTTAATTTTCTATATATTTTGCTTTCTATTATTCATGAGTCATCATTCTTATTCCATTACTTTGTTTCTCCCATACAACTAATTTTCTTCTGTTCACCTCTCTCTAACTTTAGTCTGTTTTCTCTGTCCCAAAGGGGGTTATCTGCTAGATGCTATTCGACCTCAATTATAGTCTCTTTCAAGCTTATATTCAGCTTAAGAGCTAATTATATTTATCAAATTATCTATTAGTTGGCGGGCCAATTAAGCATCTGCTAACCTTTCTGCACAGGAGAATCGCTCGGGGTCTCCTCCGTCTCGTCCGCCTTGTTGATGTTTTCCTTTTCAAATAACGAGGCTGAGATGGGAACCTGACCTTTGTGTTTTCTTCTGTCCTCTTTATACTAAAAGAGGCTTTCACAAAGTTCTTTATTTTCTTTTGGTTTTTTTTCAAGAAAAACTGTGCAATAAAGGATGGTCTGGAACGGAGCTAAGCCTAACCCCATCCAAACTGGGTCCCTCCCCAAACGGAAGTCAGTAACAGACATTTTCAAAGTAATATGATCTTATTTCCTTTCAGAATGAGATTGCCTTACAGTTCAGAGCATAAGGCTGCCAACTGACAGAAGTTTTGATTTATTGACTCACTTGCTATTTCATTAGTTACATTTAAAAAAGAGTAAAAGCTACCAAAACCTTTTCTAATGCTTTTAGTGGTAGTGTACAAGTTAAGTTGCAACTTAATAAGCAATGGCTACTAAGCTTTATTGTATTGTACTGTCACAGAGCAACACACACTTAATCAGGTTGAAGTATGATTAACAGAAAAAGGTATTCCCCATTGACAAGATTGTCAAGCCATGTCCAACTGTAGGGGGTGGTGCTCATCTCCATTACTAAGCCGAAGAGCCAGAGTTGTCAGAAGCTACTCTTTGATCATGCGGCCAGCATAATAAATAAATAAATAAATAAATAAAACTTTTATATGTATCCCACTTTTCTACTAAAATAGCAATCAGAGTGGCTTACATTTTAAAATAAACCAATAAAATACATATTAACAGTACATGATCATATATTTTACCCCCCTTAAAAAAGAATTAAATTTAGCAGAGTTTAAAAAAATATAATCTGTTAAAATCTATTAATAGCAAATGGTCTATTGGGAAGAAAGACAGCACAATACAAATGTAAGGGGGCTTGTTTACAGCTGAGGAATTCTATTCAGGAAAGGCCTGCTGGAAGAGATCCATCTTGACAGGTTTTTTTTTTTTTTTTTTTTGAAGCTATCTAAGTTGGTAAATTGACGGATTTCCTCCAGCAAGCTGTTCCACAGTCTGGGAGTGGTAGTAGAAAAGATCTGATCTTCATAGGCTGCAATAGATTTCTATCAGAGGACCTGAGGGTGCGGGGTGGATTATATGGAAGTAGGCGATCCCTTAAGTAGGCTGGACCCAAACCATGTAGGGCTTTAAAGGTGATAACCAACACATTGTACTGCACTTGGAAACCAATAGGCAGCCAGTAAAGTGATTTCAAAATAGATGTTATGTGGTCACTCCTAGATTTTCTGGTGATCAACCTGGCTGCCATGTTTTGTACTAATTGGAGTTTCCAAATTAGGCAAAAGGGTAGCCCCATGTAGAGCGCATTGCAGAAATCAAGTTGTGAGGTTACCAGTGTATCTACTCCAGTTTCTAGGTCTCTTACTTCCAGGAAAGGGCGCAGCTGGCATATCATCCAAAGCTGTTAACAGGCGCTCCTGCTCATCGCATTCACCTCATTTGTCAGCTGAAGTGATGGATCTAGGAGCACTTCCAGACTGCGAACACAGTCTTTTGAGGAGAGCGTAATCCCATCTGGGACTGGAGGTTGTAACTCAATACTTGGTTTGGGGCCCCTACTGTAAGTACCTCCATTTTATCTGGATTCAGTTTGAGTCTGTTTTTCCTCATCCAGTCCATTACCACTTCAAGACATTGATTGAGAGGAGAAATGCCATCTGTCATCAAAGCTGCTGACCGAGACATGGAGAATTATAGAAGTCATCAACAAATTAATAACACCCTGCCCCATGTCTCTGAATAATCTCTCCCAGTGGCTTCATGTATATATTGAAAAGCATCAGGGACAGAATGGTACCCTGAGGGATGCCACAATTAAACTTCATTTTGGAAGAATGAATGTACCCAAGCATCACCTTCTGGAATCTACCTGAGAGGAAGGAATGGAACCACTGCAATGCAGTGCCTCCAATTCCTAACTCTCCCAGGTGTTCCAAGAGGATGTCATGATCTATAGTATCAAAAGCTTCCAAGAGGTCTAGAAGCAGCAACAGGGTCATGCTTCCTCTGTCAATACCGAGACGGAGGTCAATGCCTAGATGGAGCAACCGTGGCAGTCTCCACCCCATATCCTGTACTGAAGCCAGTTTAAAATGGATCTAGATAACCGGTTCTGGACCTAAATGACTTGGAGTTGAAGGGCGACAGCCCTCTCAATCAGCTTGCTCAGAAATGGCAGATGAGATACAGGTCTATAGTTTTTCATATCTAGGGGGTCCAGGGAAGGTTTTTTCAGGACGGTCTAACGACCGCTTCCTTTAAACAAGGTGGAAGACAGCCTTCCCTAAGGAATGCATTGATGACATCTCTAAGAAATGTCATCAAGGTGTCTCTCCCTGGATAGCCAGCCATGATGGGCTGGGCTCAAGAGGGAATGTCATCTTCTTCACATTTCCAAGGATCTTGTCCACATCATCGGTACTCACCGACTCAAACCAATCCACTTTAATCTCAATAACAGGGTTATTGGACACCTCATCAGTGGATTCTGCTATAAGTCCATCATCTAAGTCGGCTCTTATCTGAGAGATTTCATCTGCAAAGTAGTTGTTAAAACCATCACAGCAGGCTGTTGTCAGGTTAAGTAAGGGGTTCTGCACAAGTGGAACCTGTGTCAGTTCCCTTACCACCCTAAACAGCTCTCCTGGGTGAGACTCTGCAGATGCAATACGTGCAGAGGAGAAAGATTTTTGTGCTGCACGTATTGCCTCTCCATAGGAACGAAGGAATTTCCTATGAAGATAAGAGTTGATTTTTCTATCAGATTTCTGCTTCATTTTCCTAAGATCTTCAGTATACCATGGTTTGCAATTAGAAGCAGGTTGGAAAGGATGCTTGGAAATGATTGTGTCAATAGCCTTGGTGAAATTGGTGTTCCAGGTATTAACCAGAGCTTTGATAGACTCACTAGCATAACTAACCACTAAGCCCTCTAGAGCTTTCTGGAAATCAATTGGTTCCATTAGCCTTAGAGGGTGGAACATTATAATGGGTCCTCCACCCCCAATGGACTAATAGTGCCTCTCAGTTCAAGTTTGACCAGAAAATGATCCATCCATGACAATGCAGTGGTATTGACTACCTCTGCCCATGGATATTCCTGTTCCATACTAAAGAGTGCATTGAGGGTATGAGTGCTTTGGCCCGGTGACTAATTGGAATAGGCCCATGCTTGTCCATGAACACCTGAGCTGCACCTGTTAAACTGGTCTCGAGTGGGATGTTGAAGTTGCCCAGAACTAAAAGTCTGGGCGACTGCAATAGCAACTCTGAGACCAGTTGCATCAGCTCAGATAGGGAGTCTGTTAAGCACGGGGTGGACAGTATACCAAAAGAATCCGTATACTATCCCCTAGTCTTTGGGCTCAGATATCTACACTTGAAGTGGTCTGTTTTCCAGATAGGTATCCTGATCAAGGTGAGGTTGTCTCTATAGACCAGAGCCACTCCAACCCCTCACCCACTTTCCCTTACCTGCTCATTGACAGAGTACCTGGTGAGAAGGTCTTGAGTCCATGTAATGGCACTGTCATCTCCCAGCCAGGTCTCTTTAATATAAGCCAGGTCAGCTTTCTCCTCCCCAAGAAGATTGTGAATGATGTGAGTCTTATTCTTGACTGACTGGCATTACAGACGAGCAAGGTAAGGTTCTGTGGTATGGCTAGTAAGCTCCCCATCCCAATTTGGGTAACTGAGGCCCTAAGCAGACGACTAATAAAGTCGTCTTCTGGGCAGAGAAGAGGAGGGGCAGCCGCACGAGCGGCGCCCCTTCCTCTCCCCGAGGTCGCCCCCAGATGCGCCGTCCGTCCGCACGACTGGCGCATTGGGGATGACCTCACAGCGCAGCGCCCACATGCGCTGCGCCGTTTGAGCCGGGGAAAGTGCGCCCGCCGCTTTTGGGGCGCACTTTCCCTTAGATCTAAAAGGAGCGCCAATTTGGTGCTCCTTTTAGATGCGCCGACGGTGCGCCGCGGTGCGGAGGCTCCGCACCGCCGGCGCTCCGTCCGGCGGCGGCTCCAGGGCCTCCGTGTGCTGAGGCCCTGAGTAAACTGAAGGTGGGATCGCTTTCAAGCATCGAATCAACCTTCATTTTTAACAAAGTTTTGCTCTGTTATCACCGTATCTTCCTCTGCCCTGCACAACCTCAATTGCTGCTCCCAGTACATCCTCAGGTATCTCTCCCCTATTATAGCCCATTGATCTGGTTGCTTTATCATTCCCAGAGTTTGCAAAGATGTTAGCCCAAAAAAACAACATCTGAGTGGGCCAGACTCTCCCGATGGTGAGCCTCTAATCACACTCTTCTCCCAACACTCCACTCTCCCAGCTGAATCCCTCACTGCCTTTCAAGGCTTTGGGGTGATGGTGGATGGAGCAAGGCAGCCTCCCTCCACCTGAGTCCTCCGTTGCCTTTCAAGGCTTTGGGGAGATGGTGGGTGGAGCAAGGCACCTCCCTCCACCTGAGTTCTCTGTTGCCCCTCAAGGCTCTGGGGTGATGGTGGGCAAAGGAAGTCAGCCTCCCTCCATCTGAGTCCTCCATTGCCTTTCAAGGCTTTGGGGTGATGATTGCACAGAACACTGTTTACCTTCCCACCAAAGTGGTACCTATTTATCTACTTGCATTTGCATGCTTTTGAACTGCTAGGCTGGCAGAAGCTGGGACTAGTGACAGGAGCTCACCCCATCATGCAGCACTGCCAAACTGCCAATCCTGCAATCAACAGAGTCAGTGTCTTAACCACATGAGCCACTGAATCCTATTGATTATGTTTACATAATTTACAACAAGCACCATAATGGTGAATGTACAACAAAAGAAATGCATGTAATACCTAAGCCACTAAAACACTAGAAAACAGTTAGGGAACAGATGTGTGTGAGAGAGTGACAAATATTAACAAGGTATAATATAAATATCTATATAAAGAGATTTAATAAATCTCTAAAATTATTAATTGTTCACATTAAAACTACAATATCTAAACCTATGAATAGCAATATGGAAGAAGGTCAATAAGATATAAATGAATAGCCTAAGGCAGGGACAGGCAACCTTTTTGAGACCTGGGCTGGTCTCAAAAGGGTTGCCTCTCGGCTGGGCCGAGGGGAGGGGGAATGGCCGTATGCGCACTAATGCACACGCGCGCACCCTCCTCTGCCGCGCGCGACCCCCCCATGCACGCTGCCACTATGGCTGCTACTGCGGCCACCGCTGTAGCGCGCACAGGTGCAGCCGCCACAGCACATGTTGCGGCCGCAATTTTGGAAGTCAAAATGGCAGCCGCGACGCGTTTGTGCATGCGCAAGAGTACTGCGCATGCACAAACATGTCACGACCGCCATTTTGACTTCCAAAATGGTGGCCGCGACAAGTACGGCCGAAAACGCACCCCGACGGCAGCGCGCAGTAGCAGCAGTGGCACGCGGCAGCGGCGACTGCGGCAACCTTCGGCCTGGGCCGGTAAGTCTGGGGCCCGGGGCCTCAACCGGCCCCCGGGCCGTAGGTTGCTGGTCCCTGGCCTGAGGAATACAAATAATCAAACACAACTCAGGAGTGGTCTGCAGAGGGGAAGAAGTCACTGAATTCACCCTGGAGCTGATGATGGCAATGCTCACTAAGTATGGCAACTTCTGGGGAGATACCATGGGTTTTGGCCCTTAACCTAACTTTGCTCAAAACTAAGTAAAATCTAGGAAAATCCAGGGTTTCCAAGGAACCCTGGAGTGACCTGGGTTCTTTGGCACATGGCCAGCTTGAACAGATCTGCTTCAACCCAATCTGTTGTCCACACACCAAGAGCCATGTTATGCCCCTTGTTCACACTGAGCAGTGCAGTGAAAGAGATGGCCTGTTTTTGAATCCTCCTGCCCTGTGCCACCACTTCTGCTGAGAACAGAAATGAGCACCTGGACATGTGATTAACAAGAAGTCTGGGCATCTGCTTCTATCCTCAGCAGAAGCGATGGTGCACTGGGCAGGTTTTACATGGAGTTTCTATTCATGAGGCGGCAGCAGCAGCAACAGCAGCAGCAGCTTTGAAAATAGGTCACTTCACTTTCCTCATGGGATAAAGCTCCCTCCAAGAGACTGACCATTGCCATCACTTCTGCTGAGGTCAGATTGGGACACCCACATGATCAACGAGGTGAGGATAGAATGACCCCCCCCCTTGTTGATTACATGACTGGGCACCCTGTTTTGACCTCAGCAGAAGTGATGGTGCACTGGGTAGGATCTCACAAGGTCACCATTATGACCTTGGTCTAGGGTCAGTCTGGGACATAATGCTCCACACGGGGCCAGATTAAGTGCCTGGTGTTAGACATACTCTTACACAGCTTGCAGTTAACTGTCACTGCCTCTTGAAGAGAGGTTTTCCTGAGTAACCTCATCTTTGGGCTCCAGAAATCCAGGTAAATGAGACAAGCCAGACCCAAACCAACCTATGTTCTCCCTACAGTGCTGAGTAGCTACCTTAATATACTTAACATGATTGATAAAATTGTTCCCTATCCGTTCATGCCTACATTGCCCTAGCAAAGGTATCCAAATTAATTTAATTACCAAATCACAATTCCTTTTCTTCTAATGTTAGGCACAAGGCAAGTGAGGAACAAAATATTTTCATATAGCCAATCATAGACAAATAAAACTTAAACTTGCCCTCTGGAGACAACTTATAGAAAGACATCACTATAAGAAAGTGGATGCTAAAAATAAAAAAAAAAATACCATAGAGAAATCTTATGAAGTCTTCCAAGCTCCGCCCCACCCCCAGCATAATGCCTGATGAGCAGTCACACATCAGTATCATACAAGTTATGAGTCCCCTTCTGACTCACCTACAAGTTCAACTCATAGGAACATACACACCTGTAGTCTCCAAATCCATGGACTTCTTCTATTTTTCTCTTATGCAACCTATCTGTGCCCAATTCTATGAGGGAAGAAGGTTAAATGTAATGAAACTCCTTTCTAATTTTGTCCATTTAGGGGTCATTCTCACATTGTGAGTTATTTTATTTTTAGGATGACTATGCTAATAATCTCACTCATGCATTCTAGGTTTGTTATTCACATTATAGAACCACATCTATACACATCTCAGTGAGTTCTATTGCTTACACATATTAGCACTTTAATAAAGATGGAGTCAATGGTGCAAACGTATTCAAAGCATGCTCAAGCCATGAAAGTTTTATCCCAGTTTATCTCGGGTCTATTCACATCAGTTATACACACAGCTGAGAATCTGAATCTTTTAGAAAAACTAAAAAAATAAAATAAAAAACCAACACCAATTATCCTAGGTTAAGGTGGTGGGGGGGGGGTTGGCAGCCCCCCCCCCAAAAAAAACCACAACCTTAATTAGATGCATTCAGAATGCATGTGAGCAACAAAGATTCAAACCAGATTCTATCTGGATTATTTTCACCATCTGAATAACCCCTTAATGTATGATTTTCAGTTTGCATGTATTGAACTTAATGCAATGCTTAACCACATATTCTTTGACTAAAGGCATACTAAAGCAACATTTTGAGCAAATCTGACGTGGGCACATTTGTCTATGAGCATTTTCCAAATGTGTGCTTTTTGGTTTTTGAGATGTCCTTCACAATTTATCAGCATAATGACTTCAGATGCAGGTTATAGCCATTCCATGGAAATTCTGGGATGCATGAACTGAAATGTGCCCATCAGATCTTTGACAGGAATTTTAGTCTTCACCTATCCATCATGAACAAGTGGTCATCCTTGTGGCCCATACCATAATTTGCAACAAGTAGTCTATCTTGTTCATCACAGAGGAGTGCTGAAGCAGTAACAAACAGTTGGTCAACTGTAACTGTTAGGATTGAGTCCCAAGGGAAAATTTACATTGTGGGAAGGTGCAGCAGCCATGATGACACAGCATTTGGCCACAGCTGAGTCATGCAGCCTCATGCTGATGTAACAGGACATGACATCATGGGGGTAGTCACCTGGTGCTGGAAAGCACAGAAAACTGCTGCAAAAGTCCTGAAAAACTGCAGTGTCACTCAAGTGAGTGACAGGTGTCCAGCAGGAAGAGGCAGGGCCAGAAAGCCATGTGGAGCACAGGCTATATAAGTGACAAGCCTCTGGACACACATGTGGGTTGTTGAGTTGTTGGATGGTGGATTGCAGATTACTGCTGGAGTTGTGTTGGTGTATGCTGTACGTATCTGTATATAGAGCAACAAAGATTAAAGCCTCATTCATGAGATGT
>CM034706.1:146263130-146278441 GCA_020142125.1 Phrynosoma platyrhinos
AAAAAAAAGGAAAAGGAAAAGGAAAAGTCCTATAAACAGGGCTACCTAAAGTAGGTTCAGGCCCCAGAGGGTGGAAATGGGACATTTTTAAAGTAGTCAAAAATGTAGGCCTTCTAACTAGGTAGGGATGCAGATGGGTGGCCCTAGGCTGCCCCAGGAAGTGGAGGATTGGGGCTGAGGCTGCTGGATGCCGGATGCCTCAGCCCCAATTCTCCCTTTTGCTGGCCTGAAAAAGAGTGGCAAAATGCCGCTCCTTTCAGGGCCAGTCAAAGGGTGCCCTAAGAGCCAGCACACAGCTCTTTAGCACCCCTTCCGGCACAGCACATCAAAATGCTGCACCAGAAGGACGTCCTGATGCTGTGCACCATGTGTAACTGTGTGCAGCATCAGGACGCCGCTGGTGTGGGGTTGGGGCGACCAGCATGTGGCGTGTGGCTGCCCCTCCCCATCCTTGCCTCCAGGCAACCCCTTTGGGCCGGTCTGTAGAGGCCCTAGGTTGCCCACTTTTTCAAAATATGGGCAGGGCTTTTTCTTCCCAGGCAAGCTCCAGATTGGTCTGTACACATAAGGCATGATTAGTGATATCTTGCAGGACCCAAGAACTCTTGTGAGTCTTCCTTTTGCAAAATGTGAAGTATCCTTTATACAGGCTTGTCTTATGTATTATTAACCTCAGTCTGCTAAACCTGTAAAGTTGATAGAGAACAGACACCAGCCATTATCACAACAGATTAATATCCACAACATTCAGTATCTAATTTGAGCCCACTTTACTGAAAAACAAATCCTTGGAAGTAAGTCTGTTGTGGGCACAGCTGGCATCCACTCTTTCGTCTCCAAATAATTTTAAAGAAAATATACCATTTGGAGAGGCTCTGCCCCAAAGATGAAAACATACCCAACATAGCCAAGCATCAGATCATTTAGACTAGATGCCCTTACATTGACCATGCCTATGAGTACACCCTTAGTTCATTGGCAGGCAACTTGAAATGGTTCAGGTTTCAATTTATTGTCCACAAGAGCCACTATACATTTCTCTAGGCCTAGAAGTGCAAAAACATACACACACTAAAACCATAACTTCCAAATGTCCTGATGTAGGAAAGACAGCTCTGAATAATCATCTGTTGCACTGGTACAAAGGATACGAGACATCTCTTTTGAGTTTAAACAAGCCACAACGTTTATTTAACTGTACAGGGTCTATTGATAAACAATAAATAATAATAACGAATTTGGTCACGTGTGTAAGTGAAGGTGCAACCACCCTAGTGGGTGGTCCTTCACCGCACGTGACAAAGCAAATAAATCATCAACAAATAAACAAATATACAAACTCCTCCCCCGGAAATGATATCATATTTTGTCATATGACATCATGTAATTTTATGACGTCAAGCATTAAATGCCTATGTCATTTCCTCTCAATTTGTTTTATGCCAAATAGTTTCCCCAATTGTAATTAGCCAAATTAAATTATTCTGTGGGGTGGGGGGTCATTACCCACCCCACAATACAACTATAAATTTCAACTCATAGACCCTATTCCCCCAGTTGTGACAAACATTTAAATATAATGATTTAAGACCATGACCCATTCCCAAATTATGTTACTTAACATCACCAAAGGAAATCTCAGGGAGGGCGAAAAAATCCAGAGGAGACCCTGGGAAAAAATTCCCTCCCAGCCCCTGAAGGTGACCAGCCAAAGCCTGAGAGTAAGAATAAACTTATTATAAAGGGTGGGTGGGATGGGTTGCTAAAAGCAAAGAGTGGAGAGATGTTACTCTCTCTGTCTCAACTCTAAAATGGCTGCCTCCATGTGGCAGCACAGAGTTATAAATAACAAACTCTCACCCCAATTCTTGCAGAACCATAAACACTGCGAGATTTGATTCAAACACCAAGCCTATTGGGCAAGGCACACAGGTGTGTTTATTCCCCTGCACGCCTTGACCAACCAGGAGTCTCCTGTCCTTATTTGGCCAGCACAACAAGAAACCCCTCCCGACTTGTCAGGGGGTGTCTTTGCACTGGCACAAAGGACATGAGATGCCTCTTTTGGGTTTAAACAGGCCACAATGTTTATTTAACTGTACAGGGTCTATTTATAAACAATAAATAATAATAAGGAATTTTGTCACGTGTGTAAGTGAAGGTGTAACCACCCTAATGGGTGGTCCTTCATCGCATGTGACAAAGCAAATAAACAATCTTCAACAAATCAACAAATAAACAAACCCCTCCCCTAAAATGACATCATATTTCATCATATGATGTCATGTAGCTTTATGACGTTAAGCATAAAATGTCTACGTCATTTCCTGTCAATTTGTTTTATGCCAAATTTTCCCCTGGATTTTAATTAGCCGAATTAAATTATTCTGTGCGGTGAGGGTCATTACCCACCACAAGAGGGGGCCAGCCCAGCTAGGCATCCCCTCTCCCCCCCCCGCAGACCACTTTTGCAATTTGGTCAGAGAGTGCATTTACGTACATCTCTGACCCCTCTGGAGAGAGGTGAACCCCATCCCCCCTGTATAGCTGTGGCCGGTCAAGCTTAATGTCATGCTCCACCAAGAAAGTTGCCAGTTTAGCAAGGTGCTTAGTCACTTAGCGGTTAAACCAATGCTAAGTATTGTTAAGAGCTGAGTCCTTCTGCTCTCCAGACCAGCAACGCCTAGGCACAAGTTTAGTCCACAGGATCACAGCACCAGGGAAGATATTTTGTACTTCCTCCATGTCTTTAACAATCTGCTTGGCCAATTGCTAACATGGAATCCAAACAAGGTCATTCTCCCCCAGGTGTACTACCACAACCCGGGGTTGAGGACACGAACGTGCCAACTCCATGATAAATGGATGAAGAGATGGCCACATCATTCCCCTTTCACGAAACCAGTCTGTACACCCAATATGGGCAAGGCCCAACGTGTTGTTGTGGCGATGCTCCAATAGGTGGCGTTCCACCCTAAAGACCAGGCTGTGTCCCATATCCAAATTTTGCCAGGGTAAAAGCCAGCTGAAACGAAACAAAACAATCAACATGGCTTATCAGGAGTCCCACTACCCGATTGCCTAACATAGGACTTAAATGCATGTGAATGCCACCTGCCAATTCTGCAAATATCTGCTTCACTCAAACCATGAGTGGCTGCAGCTGTCGCAGCTCCAATTCAAAAGGAGTGTGAAGAAAAACATTCCTGAGGCAACTCAGCCTTCCTTACAGCCTCTTTTAACAAAGCCCTAAATTGAAATTGGGTTAAGGGCAAACCAGACACGTGAATAAACAAATATACAGCCACATTAGGCCTAATTTTCAAATTGTTACCCATCACTACCACTGGGCAAATTTGACCTTGCTGCACCTTAGCCAGGAAAATAGACTGACCATTTGCAAACTGGTCAGTCTTGGAACGCCTAATGTGAATTTGAATCCCCTGTCCTGTTAAGCTGATATCAGAGATAAATAGTGCCCTGCCGGATTTATCATTATGAGATTCAGGCACAATTTCAATAATTCTCAAAGCAGCAAAAAATGCTATAGCAAATACCACTTTAAATAAAGCCTCTTCCCCAGGTGAATAACATATTTGAGCTAATTGATCCCATAACTTAAGAAGGACAGGGCCAGTTATCAGCCTTCGAGGGTCCTTTGTGACAGAGGATTCTCTAGACCATCCCTCAACTGCTATTTTGACCCTGAAATCATTGATAGGGTCAAAACAGCCCTTTTCCCTAGAGTAAAAAGCCAGGGCGGCCAACCTGCCTCTAATAGTGACAGGTGAAAGTTCAGATTGCTTAAGAGTTACAATGAAGTGAAGGACCAAGTTAACATTAATAGGCCATTTTAGATCCTCCCCAATTTCCAACAAAAATTGGCTAAACTAATTTAAGGCTGTTTGGTATGACTTGCGTGTTGACAGGGCAATGGAGTTTAATATTGCCCTATGAACTTCTAATCTCCAAGGTTCCAGAGCAACACCAATACCTCTAACGGGTGTGTTGAAGCCTCGGGAGCCAGCTGCCAGAACCTGGAGAACTAAAAATGAGAAAAGGCATCCGCCAAAGGGTTAAGCAAACCAGGAATATGTTGAACTTTGAACAACACATTGTATTCAAGCATTGTAACACCATTGCCCTTACCAAACTCATAACTTTAGGAAACTTGGAAGACTGAGAGTTAACAACATACATGACTGCCTGGTTGTCGCACCAAAACCAGACAGTCCTATTAGCAAACTGGCTTGCCCACAAGTGCACAGCCACCACAATTGGAAACAATTCCAAGAATGTAAGGTCTCTGGTTAGACCACTTTTAACCCATGCAGCAGGCCATGCCTCTGCAGCCCACTGGCCATTCCAAAAAAATTCCAAAGCCATGGGCACCAGCAGCATCAGAATGCACCTGAAAATCTGCCTGAAGCAGCATTTCAGTTCTCCAAAACAATATGCCATTAAAAAGCTCCAAGAAGGAGTACCAAACCTTCAAATCCTCACGAATGCCCCTTGTAATTCTAATGTGGTGATGCTGGGTCACTATCCCTGTGATAGCCCTATACAGTCTAGCACAAAATGCTTGTCTTGGAACTAAAACCCCACAGGCAAAGTTCAAAAGACCTGTAAGTGATTGAAATTCATGAAGAGTAGCTTTTTGTTTCCCTAACATGATCTCAACCTTCATAGCCACAAGTTTCTCATTGGGCAAACGAGAAATTCCAACTATAGTATCTATCTCGATGCCCAAAAAGGTAAGCTGAGTATGTGGCCGTTCTGTCTTTTCCTCCGCTAAAAGCACACCAAGCTCCTGCATCAGTTCCTGAAATTGAACTAAAGTATCCTGGCACCGAGAGGAATTAGGATTACCAGCAATTAGAAAATCATCTAAATAATGAGCAATAGCTCTATTACCAGTTTTCTTAACTGCACACCAATGAAGAAAAGTACTGAATGTTTCAAAATCTGAACAAGAAATCGAACATCACATTGGCATAGCTTCGTCAAAATAAAATTTTACTTCAAACTGAAAAGCCAGTAGGTCAAAGTCATCTGGGTGTACAGGAAGGAGTCTAAATGCAGATTTAATATCACATTTAGCCAGCAGGTGTCCTGTGCCTAAGTTCCTGATCATCTTAACTGCTGAGTCGAACGATGTGTACCTAACTGAAGTAAGCCCAGGATCAATATCATCATTCACTGACTCCAATTTAGGGTAAGATAAATTATGAATTAGCCTAAATTCTCCATGGGCTTTTTTAGGCACTACACCCAAAGGGGATAAGTGAAGTGTAGGGATGGGCAGCTGGTCATGGGATCCCAAAATTCTCCCTGCTGCTATTTCCTTGGCTAACTTATCCCTTACCACATTCAGCAAGTCCCTCACAGAATGAGCATTAGATGCAAAACGATAGGCCCTAAGGCCCATATAAGGAATACGAAAACCCTCAGAGAAACCGTGAAATAAATATAAAGCAGCCTCTCTATTAGGGTAAACCTTTAACCATGCCACCATAATGTCCAATTTAATTGGTGACAGGGCCTTTTCCCCCAGGTGACACTGGCTGGGGGACAGAACCCCCACCTGTTCTTTTCCCTCTAATACAGGAATTTTTAGAGTGGCCACCCCCACAGGTGTTACACTTGTGGTCAAACCTACAGGGTTGTCTTTTACATTTGCTGGCATTAAAGTCCCAGCATAAGCCAAATTGCCTTTTATCTCCCATTGCAGGCCTCGCATTCGGCCCTCTCAGCAGGTAACCATCAGGAGAAAACCATTATCACACCTGCTCGAGGGGGAGGCCCCCACCATAACATCAGCCCAAAGCTTGGACTGCACATGCCTCCAAGATAAGGAGCGATCCTGTGCCACTCTCATCCTAAACTGCTCATCATATTGGAGCCAAGCTGTACCCCTTGAATTGTGGTGGCAATTGGTATACACTTTTATCATGATCTCCTGATATTTAGAAAAATCAGGAGATCTGAGAGGCTCTTTTTCTTCTATAACATCTCTGTAAATGATGAAGCCCATAATCCAATTAACAAAATTGCACTCAAGCTTAGGATGTTTGAGCTCCTGAAGCTCTTTTGGCAAACTAATAACAATCCCATCCTTCTCCATAATCCTTGGCTCGGGTCCCTAAAAGTAAAAATAAATAAATGAATATATTCACCCTTCCAAATCCTTTCCTTAGTGGAGAGAGGAAAGTGAGAACCAAGGGGTGTAGACATACCAGTGTAAGGAGTAACTTCCACATTCCCCACTACTCCAGACAACAGAGGAGCACTAGAAATAGGCACCACAGATGTGGTGCTAGCAAAAGCCAAAGGCTGACCAACCTGTACCTGTATGTCAGGGACTTGTGAAGTTACAGGTGCCTGCACGAATGCATTGAAAACCACAGGGTTAGGCCATTCCAAAGCCACACTCTGTCCAACCTGGCTACCTGGAGCCCATACCAAGGTAGGCCAATTAGCATGTGCAATATTAGGAGACAAACCTGAACCAGAAACTTGCTGGGAAGCTTCACCAACTGACCACAGCGGTCTCCCGAAGTGTGGCCCCACAACAGCTTGGGTGTCCAAGGCAGCAGAGGCATCAGCAGCTTGATCACCTCCCTGTTCGCCACTGATCTGTTCCATTGCACCACCTGGAAGAACCACCCCCTGTAAGAGGTTGTATAAATCAGCCATAGTAGGCTGCTCAGACACAGGGGGAACCACACCTGTGTCCCCAAACCCAGGACTCTTTGTAGGGTATCCCACACATCGGCAATTGTGGGGTGCCCAAGCTCCACTGCTGAAACCACCGACAGGCCCGGTGTAGCCATGGCCAGCTGAGACTCAGTGTTACTAACACCCAAAGGGCTGGCACTCGAGGTGGAGGCAGTAGCCTGTAGTTCCTTCTATGCAAGTTGATTGCAGAGCGCCACACAAGCCTGAACAGTTTTGCCCAGTTGTGCAACTTGGGCAACTATCTCTTCCTCTCTGCTTCTAGACTTCGAAGGCCTTTTTGAAACAGAGTGACCTGCAGTAGTCGCGGCAGAAGCTGTGTGCCATTTGGATTGGGCTTTACTGCATGGCATCCTGAACCCAGTGAAAAACGACGTGGGCCCTAAACAAAATCACCCAACCATGGATGATTACCACCAGGCCTTAGCAGGCCACCCTTTCCCACATCTCACAAGAGACACCACAGCCAGGAAGCATCACTGGCAACCACCACAGGAAAGGTGTCCACCGAGGGTCCTACATGGATCCCTCACCCAAAGACAGCCGTCTTCACACACTCACCAGTGGGGAGAAGTGCAACTAACCCTCCCGTACCAGCGATATGTCCCGACCTTACCATATCGAGTGACCGGGCGTCTCTAGGCCTGGAAACAAGTACCGGGTCCACGCACCAGTGAGGATGCCTCCCGCAGAGCCCTCTCTGGGTATACACCCCTGAGGATTGGGGATGTGGAGGTGCTACAGGCCCAGAAGGCTGGCCCGAAGGCCTCACTTGCTACTCCCCCCCCCCGCGGGTTGCTCGAGGAAATATCTGAGCCCCCCGGATCAAGTGAGAGAAACTACAAAATTAAATAGGCAAGAGCTAAAATAGCAAAAGCCCAAAGGAGCGCTAGGCCAAAGTCAAGCACGCCAAAAGCAAAGAGCAGAGCGATGTTACTCTCTCCATCTGAACTCTAAAATGGCTGCCTCCATGTGGCAGCGCAGAGCTATAAATAACAAACTCTTGTCCCAATTCTCACAGAACCATAAACACTGCGAGATTTGGTTCAAACACCAAGCCTATTGGGCAAGGTGCGCAGGTGTGCTTATTCCCCCGCGCGCCTTGACCAACCATGCATCTCCTGTCCTTATTTCACCAGCACAACAAGAAACCCCTCCCGACTTGTTGGGGGGTGTCTTTGTCTTTCTTTTTTAGCTACTTTTAAAATGTCCCACTTTCTCACTCCTTCTCCCACTTTCTCCCTTTGATCTTGGTTTACTTCAATTGCTTCTAACTGAGTTCAAAAAGCAAAAGGAATCTGCACTCAATTAACTTATTGCCTTTGCAGACTGCCAGAAATAGTGCAAATTGAGTCCACTTTAAGTGCCCTGGCTCAGTGCTAGGGAATCATGGGAACTGTATTTTTTCTGAGACATTGAGGGCCTAAGGTGTGCCGTGGGACCGAGGCATCCCCATGCCTTGATCCAGTGGCGCACCGTCAGTGCACCTGGAAAGGAGTGCTAAAATAGCGCTCCTTTAATATGTCACCGAAAGTGCGCCTCAAAAGGTTGTGGCGCACTTTCGGTGACCCTTCTGTCGCAGTGTGTCCGGATGCTGCAGCAGGAGGTCCTCCTCAGAGCGCTGGCCATGTGGAGGGCTGGAGGTTCCAAGGACAACCTCGGGAGGGGGAGGGGGTGCCGAGCGTGCAGCTGCCCCTCCCCTTCCCTGCCCCAAGGACGGCTTTTTAAGCCATCTGCCGAGGCCCTGAGTCTTCTCTGTCAGAGAGCTCTGGTGCCACAATAAACTACAGTTCCCATGATTCCCTAGCACTGAGTCAAGGCAGTTAAAGTGGATTCAATTTGCACTATTTCTGGCAGTCTGCAAAGGCCCTTAGTGTGTGTGGAGGAGTTTGTGTGATAGAATGGAACCTTGCCCTTTCCAGTAGGCTTGGGAAAACACAAACTGCTGCAGTCTTCCTGAGCTTGCCTTTTTTCCTTACTAATAACATTTATAATTTTGATCATGGGGATAAAATGTGAATTCGTCAATTTCCTGACTGGCCTTAATTTTGGAATTCCTGACTACTCAAGAAACTTGTATGACAAAAAATTGCATGTCAAAAGTTCTGTAATTTTTGACTAAAATGGTGAAGGGTCTGGAAACCATGCCCTATGTGGAATGACTTGGGAACTAGGTGATATGATAATCCTGTTTAAATATTTGAAGGGATGTCATATCAAGGAGGGAGCTAGCTTGTTTTCTGCTGCTCTAGGGAACAGGACCTGGAACAACTGATGCAAGCTACAGGAAAAGAGATTCCACCTCAACCTTAGGAGGAACTTCCTGACAGTGAGAGCTATTTGACAGTGGAACACTCTTCCTCACAGTGTGGTGGAGTCTCCTTCTTTGGAGGTTTTTAAACAGAGGCTGGATGGCCATCTGTTGGGAATGCTTTGATTTTGAGTTCCTGCATGGCAGGGGGTTGGACTGGGTGGCTCTTGTGTTATTTTCCAATTCTATGATTCTATGAACTCTGGCTCAGGGCTCCCATTTGCTTAGATTCTAATGTATCAGGGTGGCATTTGTAAGTTTTTTGCACTATTTATCCTTCTCTGTCAGAGAGCTCTGGTGCTACCATATACTACAAATCCTGAGATTCAATAGGATGGAGCCATGACTGTTAAAATGGTGTCAAACTGCATTCATTCTGCAGTGTGACAGCAGCTAGGGACTGAAGTGAAATTCCCTTCCAGTTAATGTTTAAAACAAAATAGCTGGGTGATGTGGAGAAACTGCTTTACATGCCTATAGAGTGAATTTGTGAGCTACATGCAGCTGATAGGACGCATTTTCCCCACTGTCAGTGCCTGACTTAAATGTTTCATCATGTTCCTGGTTCAGTATTTACATGACATAGGAATTATATGTGTATGTTTGGATACAGGGGTGGGAAACTATTTGGAAATGATCAAAATGATCAAAACTGGGTTTCTTGAGTGTCAGGAAATCTTGATGTAGAGAAACCTAATTGGTGCATATCTTTTTAATTTGGGATATATTCTGCACAAAAAATAATTGGATCCCTCTCCCCCGCCCCATAGAAAGCCAGATTTTCTAATCAGAAAATAACTTTCCTTGGGAGAAAACAGCATTGCTTTGTGCAGAAAATAACTTTTCAGGGCAGAAAAGAAATTTCCTGCATCTGAGCAGAAAAGAAAATTTTCTGCCCAGATTACAGTTTTGTTGCTATTTTTTGCACATGAATTTTATTTCTTTTTCTTCTCTTTTTCTTTTTAGCATGGAAGAAGTTCAAAACATATCTCAAAACCAGGGGTAGACAACCTTTTTGAGCTGGGGGCCAGGTTGCTGTCCCTCAGACAATTGGGGGGCCAAAGCATCAAAAATAAATAAATAAATAAATAAATAAATAAATATATTTTTTAAAATTTAAAAATTAAAAAACTATGCATGCACACTCTCAGCCCTAGAAAAGCCATTGCAAAACCCCTGTGGAGATTTTGCCAAGAAAAACCCAAGAACAAGTAATAACAACAATAATCAATATCATCATGGCGGAGGGGGGGGCGGCGGCGACAGCGGCGGCGGCGGCAGGACTGGCCTGGGGCTGGTCCAAAGGCCTCAGCGGCTGCATCTAGCCCCAGGGCCTTAGGTTGCCTACCCCTGCTCAAAACTATTAAATTTGACTACTTTCTCATAACAATGAGAAAATGGTTAAATTATTTGCTTTTGCCTGTGAGAATTGAATTTCCAAATATTATCTCTGTAGTTTGGAATCTTACTAAACAGCTTACCTGCCACCTTCTGTGGTATTTCAAGCTTCCAAAGTAACCCAATGAGTATACATGCATCAATCACATTAAAATAACTTAGGGCCTTTACAGACTGCCAGAAATAATGAAGACTGAGGTCACTTTAACAGTCCTGCCTCAGTGTTAGGGAATCATGGGAATTGAATTTTTTTCTGGGACATTGACCCTTCTCTGTCAGAGAGCTCTGGTGCCACAATAAACTACAATTCCCATGGTTCCTTAGCACTAAGCCAAGGCAGTTAAAGTGGCCTTAATCTGCATTATTTCTGGCAGTCTGTAAAGGCCCATAGTCTTGAAGTTACCACCATATTGATCACTGTAATATTTATTTCTGTGCAGTAAAAGTGCTCACTGCCATACCAAACTAAGCAACTGTGCAATTCCAGAATTCTATTTTTGCCTATAATAGTGTGTTGGCATCTTTTTGGTAGAGCACAGGTGAGCAGTGGTAGCCCTTCAATTGTTGTTAGACTGGATCACACTTGTCAGCCTTAACCAGCATAGCCAATAATGGAGTATGAAAATTGCATTCCAACCATCTGTGACAGTTTCTCAACCTTAGAGTTGAGACTTAGGGCTGATGCAGACTAGCACAAAGGGCTGGCCTGAGGGTGGAGTTGGGGTGGGGTAGCCACATGCCGGCTGCCTCAACTCCACCCCAACACCGTCCTGATCCTGTGGACAAAAGAGCCGCAGCGCCGGCTCTAAGGGCAGCCTTTTGCTGCCACTAAAAGGAGAGGCATTTTGCCACTCTTTTAGGGGAGGCAAAAAGGAGGATTGGGGCCACAGCATGTGGTTGCCATGGCCCCAATCTGCTGAGCCTAGAGGTGGTTCTGTGTTGTCCCTTTTGGGCCATCTGCATTGGCCCTCGATCTGTCTCCCTTTCTGATTCTGGGTTTCAGCCATTCAGAATCAAGGCTGTTGTCCTATTCCTGGTTTTCCAGTTAGATGCAGAGCACTGTGAGTGGATCATGAAGGTTAGCAAAGAATTGGGGTCCAGGTTTTCAAATGCTAAGTGACAAAGTAGTTGTTGAGTCAATCACTGAAGTTAGAAATCAGGAACTAGGCTATGATGTTGTTGTATCAGTAAGCAAGCAAGTGAGAGGATTTGTTTTGCTTGTTTTGATTTGTTTTGTCATCCTGGATGATCCTTTCGGGAACACTATTAGATCCTGACCATATTTAAAATAGGTATTAGTTTTCTCAAGTCTGAGACTGAATGCTTTCCATGTCAAAGGAGCTCTTTACTGCCATACCTAAAATCATCATTCCTTTGTTCTTGGAGTCTCAGAGGCAGACAAAGAGAGCATAGTGGATCCAGACAAAATGAATTATTTTTCTTTCTTCTATAGATCCATATAGTAGGCTGCTTCCTTCACTAATCTCCTCTGCTCCAAGGCCTGTGGGTTTTCTTTTCTTCCATTTCTTGTTAAATGCATTGCTTGAATTTCTACAGTTTCTGTGATCAAAAAATATGAAGTTTGGAAGTTTTTGGTAGCAGAAAAGTGTGTGCATGTGTGTGTGTGTTTAAGTAAAGGATTTAAAAAATGTTCTCATATGTAAAAGTACCAGGAAGCATTTAGAACTTCACATGCCATCAGGGAGAGAGTGACATCTGTTTTAAATGCTAATGATGTAACTGACATTTGGAGGAATTGTATTCCAAAAGTGAAATAAAATACATGGCTTAGTACAAGTGCTAACCTTTTATTCCATACAAGGCTGAACCTCAGGTATGCTTTAAATATCATTTTAAAATAATGGCATGACACATTTGTCTCAGATGGTCTCTCTGATCACAATAGATGTTTTTCTGTAAAGTGTCCCTGTCTTCCCATTTGTACCTTCTGATTGTTCTGTTGTCAGCTTTTTGCAGATTACACTTTTGCCTCTGTGTGTGTGTGTGTGTGTGTGTGTTAGGGATGGTGCTGGGAACCTGTTCTTCCATCTGCTTTGAAACAGCCAATAAAGAACATTATGGAAGAAGATATCCAAAATCCACCTTTTTTCTGATTCCTATATGAAGTTAAAAGCACACACACATTTATATTTACCTCTGTCCTGTATGAGACCCAAGGATACTGTGACAGAAGTGTAATAATGAACAGAATATTCAAAAATATTTTTAAAATACTAGAAAAACATAGTTATTTCAGAGCTGAAAAACCCTGATGAGTATGTAGAATTCTGGATTGGTAAGAATCTTCAGAGTAAGGGCTTATTAAGTGCAAAATTTTCACATGGTTGTTTTGCATATAAAACAATATTGTGTGCACAGGAGATAAAATTTCCTGTGTAGAAATATTAATTCCTCTGGGGAAAAATGTGGTTTACTGCACAGACAAAAACCTTGTAATTGGACACATTTTCTGCACATGAATTCATAATTCTGCACTGAAATATTATTTTCCATGCATATAATATTATTTCCTATGCAGAAAGACCCCCCCCCGATGCATCGGGAGGGGCCTTTTGTTGTGCCAGCCATTTTGGAGACCAACACCACAATTGGTTGGGAGGGCTGGGAATCCCGCCCTCCCTTCAGCTCCCAACCAATCGGGGGGATCTCACGAGATCCCCTAGCAGTCCATATAATCTCACGAGACTGGATAGTCTCGTGAGATTTCAGGTGGGATTTGGGGGCTTATTTAAGCCCCCTCTGCCATGTGGAGGCAGCCATTTTACAGTCAGCAGCTGAGAGAACCAATCCACCCACCCTTAGCTTTGTATGTTGTTTCTTACCCTCAGGCTTTGGCTGGTCACCTTCAGGGGCCGGGAGGGAATTTTCCCATAGTTATTGTAACTTGGGTTTCCCTGAGGATACTGTAGTTCTGGTTTAGAATATGAAATAATTGGTATTGTCATTCATCTGTTAATAATTCAAGCATGACTGTTTGTTGTATGTTCTTTGACCACTGATTTTGTCAGAACTTGGAACAGGGTCTTATAGTCAATTATTGTGTGATTGGCTTGTCTCGGCTTGGGTGGGGCAGGGATTCCCCCCCCCCCCTCAGGGATAATTGGATATCTGAATTTTCAATATTTGGGCAGTCAAGAGGGATGAATGGTTTACATCATCAGCTTAAAAATCTCTTACATCATCAATCATAGAGATGATGTCAAAATTTGGATGGGGGGATGATTTGATTATATATTTAGCAACTTGTGTGAGACCCTTCTTGACATATGCTTTGTTGGAGGTGTGACTTATCCCTGATGGCTTGACACAATTATGGTGAGGATGGCATCAAAAATTATGGCATACATACATACACATGTATCAAGAAAGAAGTTACAATAAAGTGAAGAATTTTGGCTGTAAAGTTATTATTTCAGACCCTGTACAAATGAATAAAGTTGTCGCCATTTTGTTATCCAGAAAACAGCGTTTGGAATTCTTTGTGCCGGTGCAACATGCTGTTTCCTGTGTAAAACTACCACTTGCGCATTTTGTGTAGAATAAATCCCAAATTGTGAATGGCCTTCAAAGACCAGTATTACAATAATTGGTTTGATATAAAAACCCCTTTGTATCTCTATCAGAGTCCTAGGCTAGAAGGAGCCTTCATTGCCATGAGCTAAAACCAAGCACATCATGTAGGCACTCCAAACAGAGTTACATCTGCATTTACAACCATTTGTAGATCAAAAAAAGCCAGACTTAGGAGCTGCAAAGCAGGACATTGACACCTAGAAGCTTTATGAGTACCAGGCAGGATGTGTCCGGCTGAAGAAGATAATAATAATAATAATAATAATAATAATAATAATAATAATAATAATAATAAATTTATACCCCGATTTTTGCTGTAGCAATCAAGACAGCTTACAACTAAAACAAATACAAACCCCAACAATACAAAACTAAGTAATATACTCATATTAACCCCCCATTAAAGGTACATTAGATACAAGTTTCAATTAAAACCAAGTTAAAATAATAAAAAAATTTAAAACAATAAGCAAGTTACAATAATTAAACAGTAGGCACTCTGGGACAAAGCAAACTTAGGAACGAAGGGAATGTCTGATGGGGAGAGAGCAAATTAGAAGTTAATTTTATTCCGGGTATGCCTGCCGAAAGATATCCATCTTGATGGCTTTTTTGAAGCCATCTAAGTTGGTTATGTGATGGATCTCTTCCGGCAAGGCATACCAGAGTCTGGGAGCAGTGACAGGGAATGTTCTCTGGGAGGTCACCGTCAATCTAGTTCTTATTGGTTGAAGAAGCTTCCTCCCAGAGGATCTGAGGGCGTGGGGTGGATTATATGGAAGAAGGTGATTCCTGAGGTAAGTTGGACCCAAAACATGTAAGACTTTAAAGGTCATTACCAACATATATATAAATATATATAATATAAATATAATCTCAATTAAAACAGTTTAAAACAATAAACAATTAAAACAGTAGGCACTCTGGGACAAGCAAAATAAACAATAAACAGTAGGCACTCTGGGGCAAGCAAAATAAACAATAAACAATTAAAACAGTAGGCACTCTGGGGCAACCTCTGGGAGGTTGCTATCAAT
Organism: Phrynosoma platyrhinos; assembly: GCA_020142125.1. Taxonomy (NCBI): domain Eukaryota; kingdom Metazoa; phylum Chordata; class Lepidosauria; order Squamata; family Phrynosomatidae; genus Phrynosoma; species Phrynosoma platyrhinos. Next base: position 146,278,206 of record CM034706.1, read on the forward strand.
CTAGTTCTTATCGGTTGAAGAAGCTTCCTCCCAGAGGACCTGACGGTGTGGGGCAGATTATATGGAAGAAGGTGATCCACAAGGTAAGTTGGACCCAGGCCATGTAGGGCTTTAAAGGTCTTCACCAACACCCTACGCTGAGCTCGGAAACCAATAGGCAGGCAGTGGAGGGATCTTAAAATCAGACTAATATGATCACTCCTCAATGTTCCGGTGATCAACCTGGCTGCCATATT
>CM034706.1:146278541-146294897 GCA_020142125.1 Phrynosoma platyrhinos
TGATCTCCCCCAGCGGCTTCATATAGATATTGAACAACATTGGGGACAAGATCGTACCTTGCGGGACACCACATTTTAGCTCTATTTTTGAGGAGCAACTATCCCTGAGTGACACCCTTTGGAACCTGCCCAAGAAGAAGAAGTGGAACCACTGAAGAACAGTGCCTCCCACTCCTACCTCTCTCAGGCATTCCAAGAGGATGTCATGATCTATCATATCAAAAGCCGCCGAGAGGTCCAAAAGCACCAATTGGGTCACACTTCCCCTGTCAATGCTCAGGCAAAAATCATCTACCAGAGCGACCATGGCAGTCTCCACCTCGTATCCAGGTCTGAAGCCAGTTTGAAATGGATCTAGAAAATCAGTTTCATCCAAGATTGCATGGAGTTGAAAGGCCACGGCTCGCTCGATCATCATGCTCAAGAATGGTAAATGCAGGACTGGTCTATAATTTTTCAAATCCAGGGGTCCAGGGAAGATTTCTTTAGGAGTGGTCTAACAACTGCCTCCTTTAAACTTGATGGAACAATTCCTTCCCTAAGGGATGCATTGCTGACCCTCTTAAGAAAGGTCATCAGGGCATCACCCCCCTGGACGACCAGCCAAGATGGGCAGGGATAGAGGGAGCATGTTGTCTCCCTCACTTTTCCAAGGATCTTGTCCATGTCATTGACACTCACTGGCTCAAACCAATCTAGTCGAGTTTTCTGCCAAGTACACCCTAATCGTTGTCCAACCTGCTTCATTTTCCTAAATTAATCTGTGAACCAGAGGTGACGATTTGGAGCAGGTTGAAAAGGACCCTTGGGAATGATTGTGTCGATAACCTTAGTGAGATCGGTGTTCCAAGTATTAACCAGGGCTTCAACAGTGTCGCCAGCGCCACCAACCAAGAAACCCTCCAAAGCTTTCTGGAATCCAATTAGCTCCATTAGCCTCTGAGGGCAGACCATTCTAGTAGGCCCTTCACCCCTGGTGGGATGGACAGTGGCTCTTAGTCCAACCTTGACCAGGAAATGGTCTGTCCATGACAGTGCGGGGGTATTTATTACCTCCGCCCACAGATATACCTGTTCCATACTAATAACCCCATCAAGAGTATAACCTGCCAAGTGCGTTGGCCTGGAAACCAATTGGGATAGGCCCATGTCTGTCATGGAATCCACTACACTGGCTCTCTCCCTTGGAAGTTCTTCTGATAATAATAATAATAATAATAATAATAATAATAATAATAATAATAATAATATATTTTATTTATATACTGCCCTAGTGGAAAACCAATCTAGGCGGTGAACAATAAAAATTGTCAATTACAACAAGTTAAAAACAACAACAAACCCTCCCCCCCTAAAACATTATTAAATCAAATACAATTAAAACAGCTGCAATTAAGCAGTACAAATCTAAAAACAAATACAATTAACAACAACAGCTAACAAAGCACAACACAGCTAAAGTGCAGCAATTCATAATGCAACAATCCCCCATCTTTCAGAAACTGTACATCTTTCAGAAACTGTACAATGTTGATGGATTAATGAACTTCTTGTTGATGAATCTTTTCCTCTTTTAATCAAATTATTCAGAAAATATAAACAAAATTGTATAATTCCCTCAAATCTCAGATAGTAATGATACTAAAGCAAGGATAAATCATCCTACAATTTAAATATGTATTCCTGCAGCTCATGCAATTATTTCATATTTGCATTAAAACCCCAAGCCCTAGAGAAATGTCCTTTCTATTCCTGCTAAGAAAGTAGGGGTAACTCCTATAAGTTTGTCTTCCTTTGACCAGTACTTTTTCCATTATATAACAAACTCTATGGACTTTTTCACAACAGGCTTGTAAGGCACCACAGTCTCATTAGTCTAGGAAATATAAATATCAGGGTGGGAGCAGTCATTATTACACAATTCTCCAAAATTACCATGATGATGATTCTATATCAGTCTTTGTCTTCTACACACCGGCATCCATAACACTGCCACCTTGCCCTATGCCCTTTCCAGTATTCATTTTGGTCTGCATTTATTTTTATTTATTTTTATTTTTAGCACAATCTCACAACCATGGCAATTCAATAAAAAAAATAAAGAAAAGAACATATTTTTAAATGAAAAAACAACCCACTTGGAAATTGGGACTGGGAATGGGAGTGGGAGATGAGCACAATCATGTCCACTCACACCATGTGACTACCCACATATCTGCTTCATGAGGAACTTATCACACTTGCATCAACAGTGGAAAAGCAGCACAGTTGGCAGACATTGACAGGTTTTACCCATCAATGACAAGAAGCATTTGAGTAACAGATGGACTATATACCAACTCCTGGACAAACACAGTGTTGTGTGATAAGGTGCAGCCACAGATGCTACTATCCTGTATTAATTCCAATTTTCAAGCCTTGTGTGATAAAGTCCTGCAAATAAAGTTCTTGCCACTCATCACTTCATATTCAAGGTATTTTTATTTTATTTTTTTCAAAAAGAACACTTTCACTCTTTCCAGAACCAAAACAATCTTGAACTATAAGCAAGTGTGCCCCTAATGTTCACTTGTCAAATTGTTCACTTGTGTTATGCAGAGGGGCGGAATGAAAATAATAATGATAATAATAATAATAATAATAACAATTTGCCATCACTGATTAAAATTAGTACCACAATATAGGGCCTGAACAGACTGCCAGAGCAATCCATCTTGAGACAACTTTAATTGCTCTGGGTCAGTGTTAGGGAATCATGGGAATTGTGGTTTTTTTTTCCTGAGACATTGAGTCTTCTCTATCAGAGAGCTCTGTTGCCACAATAAGCTACACTTCTCATGATTCCCTAGCACTGAGCCAGAGCAGTTAAAATGGTTTCAAGGTGGATTATTTCTGGCAGTCTGTTCAGGCCCATAGTCTCCCAATTAAACCAATTCAGAGTCCTACATTGCTAATGGGAAGATTTAGCTATATGAGGGATGACCTATAGCTATTTTGAATTTTCACAAAAGAATTCTCTGTCATGACTGCCTCAGTTCAGAATGCAGATGGAGAGTGTAAGTTTGAAAGTATTACAACATTTTTTCAATGTATCAGTGAAAATATTAATAATTAGAAAACATTTTGATTAAGACATTTTTTAAATTATCTCCCTGATTTGCTCCCTGATTTGCAAAGTGTAACAAGTAGGGTCATCATTATCACCATCATCACTACCACATATGAATCATTTATGCAAGTAATACCATACTTACACCTCTGGGCTTTACTCCTGGGACCCTTTCATTCTACATAATGATTGTGCTATGAATCCATTTCAATTGCCATATCTATATCCTATGGACATGTAGCTTAACACTAGAGGAAATATCTTGGTTTTTTATTTATTTATTATTATTATTTATTACATACAAAACATACAAAACATGTAAAACAGATATATTAATGACATCCTCCAAAACAAGCAGCTATGAAGCAACCTGCCTACTTCATGTACACCGAACAGCATCAAAGATAGACAAAAAAGGAAAAAAAAAAACATACATATACACATATAAACACACACACATACAAACACATAAAAAGTGCTAATAAGTAAGTAATGGCAATGTATATTGAACCATTTTATCATCCTAATTTTTCCATTCTCTATAGTTGATCTATAATTGTCACATAAGCAGCATGTCAGTTGATTCTTTGTGTCCGTTATGTTTTCCTTATTGTTCCATACATCCTATCTGCGTGTTACTATAATGTTTACAAATCATAGCTACTTCTATCTTTGAGTCTTCATTTATTGACACCAGCTTCTTTCTTTATTTCTTTTCAGATGTTCCTAAGCCATAGATAAAGATGCATTATTGCTTACTTACATTAATCATTCCAAATTTTGTCACAAAACTCATATAGTCTATCCCATTTCACTGTTTTTATATTTACATTGGTTTCTTCTTTTACCTCTGATAGATTATCCATCCTTGATATTTCGATCATCTTTAATAACCAACTGTTTATTGTAGGAGGCTCTTCAAATTTCCATTTGCTTGCTATCAGTAACCTGGCCGCCGTTATCATGTAGAAAATTATTTTCCAAGCTTTTTTCCTCTCTGTCATGTTAATTGTTTCTAACATATTTAGAAGATATATTTCTGGAGAGCATTCAAATTCAATGTTCAGAATTTCACAGATTATTTCATGTAATCTTTCCCAAAACTTTGTTATTTTTGGGCACGTCCACCACATGTGGAACCAAGATCCATATTCCTTATGGCATTTCCAACAACCTGAATTGTTATTTTTATATATTTTGGCAAATCTAGCCAGAGTTAAATGCCATCTATTTTCCATTTTATAATAGTTTACTCTCAATATTTGATTTTTTGTAAATCTATAAGTTATCATTCTAGCATTGTTCCATTTTTCTAGTGTGATCTCTTTGTCAATATTTCTAGCCCATCTTATCATATGCTCTTTTACAGTCTCATCCTCTAATTTTCTTCCTAATAATAAATTATACAAGTTTGCAATTTTTTTTGCTTATTTGCTAATAGAATATTATCTATTTCATTTTTAGCCAAGTTAATCCCTTGTTGTTTTATGTCTTTTCTGGTTATCTCTTGGATTTGATAATACTGAAACCAGGTGAGCCCCAGATCAAGAGATTTAAGATCTTCCATCTTCTTCAATTCTATATTCCCTGATCTTTGATCATATCTGACTATTTCATCATATTTCAACCATTTATTTGTTGTCTTAAACTTACTCATGACAGCTTCTTGCGGGGACATCAATCCCGGGATGCCTCTATAGAAATCTCTTTTTACTTTGTTCCATGTTCTTATTAGGGCCTTCCTAATTATGTGTTGGGTGAATCCCTGGTGTATCATTTGCTTGTCGTACCATAGGTATGTGTGCCACCCATATCTTAAGTCAAATCCTTCTAAATTCAACATTTTCCTATCTTTTAATTTTATCCAATCCTGTATCCAATTTAGAACTCCAGCTTGATAATATAGTTCTAAGTCTGGTAAGCCGCAGCCTCCGTTCTCCTTTTTATCTGATAGTATTTTCCATTTATACGAGGTTTCTTGCCTTCCCAGACAAATCTTCTTAATTCCTTATTCTAATCTGTAAAGGGTTTGTTGTTATGAATTATTGGTAAATTGATGAATAGAAACATTAGCTTAGGTAGAACAGCCATTTTGATTACTGCAACTCTCCCATATAGTGAAAGTTTTAGTCTAGTCCAATTTAACAAGTCTTTTTTAATTTCTTTCCATATTTTTATATAGTTAAGATCAAACAGATCCGTATTCTTTTTTGATATGAAAATACCTAGATATTTAGCTTTTTTAACGATCTTACATTGTGTTTTCTCTTTCAATATCTGTTCTTCTTTAGGTGACATATTTTTGGTGATTATTACAGATTTCGTTCTGTTTACCTTAAATCCAGTACACAGTCCAAAATTATCTAGTGTTGTCATTAATATATCTATACTGTATAGAGGATCATCAACCACAATTACTACATCGTCTGCATAAGCTCTAATCTTAACTTCATATCCTTTTACCGTTAGACCTCTAATATTTGAGTTCTTTCTTATGTTATTAATAAGCAATTCTATCACAATAAGGAATAATAGAGGGGAGATGGGACAGCCCTGCCTGACCCCACATTGTATATTAACTTCCTTTGACTTCTCTCCATTTATCATCAAGTTTGCCTTCTGTTCTGTGTATATCTCTTGCATCCAACTAATAAACTTGGCACCAAAGTTTAGTTTAGCATCGTATTCCAATTTACAGAATCAAATGCTTTTTCAATGTCCAATAGTATCATCCCCATCTTTTTATCATTATTCACCTCATAGTACTCTATCACATCCACCACGGTTCTTATGTTGTGTCTAATTTGTCTCTTGGGCAGAAATCCTACCTGATCTTCTTGTATCTTAGCTTTTAATAGCTCTTTCAATCTGTTTGCAAGGACACCAGTGAATATTTTATAGTCGATATTCATCAATGATATAGGTCTGTAGTTTTCTACCCTTGTTTTGTCTTTCCCTTCCTTTGGAATCAAGACAATGTTAGCATATTTCCAAGTTTCAGGTATTCCATTTTCTATAATATCATTGAATGTTTCTTTTAGAGGTTCAGTAAGTAATGCTCCTAATTTTGAGTAGTATTCTGGAGTGAAGCCATCTGGGCCAGGTGACTTATTCGGTTTTAAATTTTTAATGACTTTCTGAATTTCTTCTGACGTTATTTCTTTATTTAGAAATTCTCTTTCTTCACTATTCAATTTTAGGTATTCGGTATTTTCCAAGAATATTTCTATTTTTCTCATATCATTATCGACTTTTCTATCGTGTTTATAGAGGTTTGAGAAGAAATCATGAATTTTTTTTTTTGTATTTCTTCTTGACTCGTAGCTTGACCATTATTATCTATTATTTCAGAATTGGTTTCTCTTTGTCTAGCCTTGTTTATCCTTTATGCTAACCATTTTCCAGATTGGTTAGCTAATTCGAAGATTCTTTGTTTTAGTACTTTTGCCTTTTATAGAATCTGCTGATCTAAAATAGCCTCAAGATTTTTCCTTAGGTATAGGATTCTATCCATTAGTTTGGGAGAATTTGGATTTTTTATCAACCTTTTTTCAAATTTCCGTCTCCAGATCATCAATTTCCTTACATTTTAGTTTCTTTACTTCACTACCTTTCTTTAAGAAGAGAACTCTTATGACTGCTTTAATTGCGTCCCATATAGTTTGTTTTGCCAAATCGTCTGTATTGTTTTCTTTGAAATAGGTTTTGATGTTTTCCCTTAATTCTTCCCTAAATTGATTATCTTGAAGTATTTCTCTGTTAAGTTTCCAATTAAGTTGGTTTTGTTCTGATTTTACCTCCAATATGATTGGGTTATGGTCTGATTCAAATCTGGCTAATATTTTCATTCCTTTGATTTTTGTAAATAGGGATGATGATATTAAGAACATGTCTAGTCTGGAAAAAGAGTTAAATTGTGGTGAGTAGATAGTGAAGCCTGACTCATTTGGATATAGAATGGACCACACATCTTTTAAATCGTATTGTTTTTTCAATTGAAAAAAAGAGGATGGTAATTTACCATGGTTCTTCTTTTTGTTGCTATTACCAGATCCGTCTAGGCCTGGATTTAACACCCCATTCCAATCCCCTAGAAATATTACCTTATCCTAATTGAGTTTCTCTAGTTCTTCTTGTAGTTTTTTTTTAAAAAAATAATTAGTTTGTTTTCATTTGGTGCATAGACTCCTACAATCATTATTTTACTATACTGCAGTAATATTTCTAGTATAATGAAATGTCCCTCTTTATCTTTACATATTTCTTTTGCTGGTATGTTGTTTCTTATATATGTCACTATTCCTGCTTTCCTTTTTTCATTTAAAGAGTGAAATGTCTGTCCAAACTTTACATTCCTTATATAATATGCATCTTCTCTTTTGATTTTAACTTCCTGGAAGCAAATGATATTGCAGTTTTTTCCCCATGTAGTGAAATATCTTTTTTCTTTTATGTATAGAATCAATTCCTTTAACATTCCATGAGCATAATTTGATTATTTTCTCCATATAAATTTTATTACAGATTATTGATCCTTATAACAAATATTGGATAAAATAACAGAAAAGAAAAAATAAAATGTATACAATTCCTAATAATAATAATAATAAAATTTATTTATACCCCGCCCAATGGTACACCAATCCGGGCGGCTTACAGATTAAAAGTGTAATCCAATAAAAACATATAATACAGAAAACACCCCCACCCCCCTTAAAACAATATTAAATCAAATCAATTTAAAACATCACACATTGATTAATTAAAACCTAATCTTAATCTTTTGCTCCCCACCTAAGTTTCTTCTACTGAATATATTCCCCCTATTTTTTGCTGTGTTTCCTCCACTTCTGTTTCCCCCTTAACAATATTCAATTCTTTTCTATTCATCTGGTTACCTGAGCTATTACTTGCGTTGTTGCTGTCCTGATCTTTTTCTTTTTCCCATTTGAATCTTTTAATAAACTCTTCCGCCTTTGCTTTACTATCTATCCTAAATCTCTTTTGTTTGTATCTAAAGATTACCCCTTCTATTCTGTCCCAGGAATATCTGATATTGTGTTTAATTAATAAGTTGGTTAACTGCCTGTATTCTTGTCTGCAATGCAAGCCAGTTATCAGCACTGGCTTTCCTTCAGTGGTAGCGCAGGCCAGTCACCGGGCCTGCGGAGGAGATCAGGAGCAACAGCTGCGGAGGGTGGGGAGCCGTCCTCCACAAAAAACTCACCAGTGCCAGCTCTCACCTGGTGGCAACGCAAGCCAGGCATCAAGCTCCCAGAGGAGCTCAGGAACAACAGCTGCAGAGGGCAGGGAGCCATCCTCCATAAAAACTCGCCAGCACCAGCTCTCACCCAGCAGCAACACAATCCAGTTATCAGCGCTGGCTTTCCTTCAGTGGTAGTGCAGGCCAGTCACCGGGCCCCTGAAGGAGCTCAGGAGCAACAGCTGCGGAGGGTGGGGAGCCGTCCTCCACAAAAACTCCCCAGTGCCAGCTTTCACCCGGCGGCAATGAAAGCCAGGCATCAAGCTCCCAGAGGAGCTCAGGAGCAACAGCTGTGGAGGGCGGGGAGCCGTCCTCCATAAAAACTCGCCAGCGCCGGCTCTCACCCGGTGGCAAAACAAGCCAGTTATCAGTGCCGGCTTTCCTTCAGTGGTAGCGCAGGCCAGTCACAGGGCCCCCAGAGGAGCTCAGGAGCAATAGCTGCAGAGGGCGGGGAGCCGTCCTCCACAAAAACTTGCCAGCGCCGGCTCTCACCCAGTGGCAACACAAGCCAGGCATCAAGCTCACAGAGGAGCTCAGAAGCAACAGTTGCGGAGGGCGGGGAGCCATCCTCCATAAAAACTTGCCAGTGCCAGCTCTCACCCGGCAGCAATGCAAGCCAGGCATCAAGCTCACAGAGGAGCTCAGGAGCAACAGCTGCGGAGGGCGGGGAGCCATCCTCCATAAAAACTTGCCAGCACCGGCTCTCACCCAGTGGCAACACAAGCCAGTTATCAGCACTGGCTTTCCTTTGGCAGTAGTGCAAGCCAGTCACCGGACTCCTGGAGGAGCTCAGGAGTAACAACTGCGGAGGGTGGGGAAACGATTTTTATGAGATCTTTTAACGCTGTGCTTATGTATTTTAAAATCTATGAACGTAAAGCAGCGAAATTAAGAGAGTGGAATTGTGCCCACACTAAATGAGGCTGCGAGTCCTGAATGGCTATTGTGTGATAGAGTAATGTTGCATTTATCTTAACTGATTTATGTGTATCCAGGGCAATAAACGGCAGTCTTGTATCTGCACGTTTATTGGAGCTTAAGTAAGGGGTTTGCAGGAATAATAGTTCTGCAATTCTAACCTCTGGGAAGGGGAGGGAAAGAAGGAGCCCATAGGAGGGGGAGAAGGGAAATCTCTTGTTTTTCATTCTAAATATTCTTCCCTAAATTGCAAATTGCAGGATCCCATAGAATGTTGCCATGGTGGGCTAAGGGCACTATAATTGAAGTATGAAATGGCCCAGAATTTGGAACTTACATTCAGCATCACTAACTAGTTTGGGGGTCCTTGGGCCCAGTGTCTTCTCTCTTTGTTTAACCACTTTCTTCTTGCTAATTTTGAAATTTATTTTCAACTTCTGCTCTCTGAGCCCAATGTACATCATCCCATGAGTCAAGGGAAGGTTGTTGACATCTAAGCAACAGCAGAGAGTAGGCTGTATGGTTTGGCATTGTCCCCTGCTCTGGATTGGACCTTAGTTGGTGCCCAGCAGTGCCAGCCCATAATGAAATCCTTTTGCACATTATTTCAAACCACATAACACCACTGGCCTGCTTAACAATTTCTTGCTGTGTACTAGTGGGGACTTCACAATTATATAAGAAGGATTGTGTTGCATTATACAAGTATGGGCAAAGTGCAACCCTGTTTGTGCATTAGAGATTGGGGAAAAATTGAAAATATTCAGAAAATGTTCAAAAACATTTTAAATTATTTTTGAAAAACCCTGAGAAGAATCTGGGGCTGACAAGAATTTTTAGTGATTGGGATTAATTCTGTGCAAAAAATGTATAGGGTTGTTTTGTGTAAAACACATGTTTTGTGCAGGAAATGACATTTTCTTCAGAGCAAGCAACGTTTCAGTGCAGATATATTATTATTTTCTGTGCAGAAAGACCCCCCCCCCAATGTGTTGAGGAAGGGTTCTCTGTTGCGCTGGCCATTAAATTGATGCTAGATGCTTGATTGGCTGAGCGGGGGGTGAAGTCCCACCCCTTCCTTCACCGCTCGGCCAATCGGGAGAGGGATCTTCTAGGATCCCGTCTCGATGGTGGTCTTGCTTATCGCGAGATTACCAACAAGAACTCAAGGGGCTATAAAATCCCAAGGCTGCCTCATGGCGGCAGCCATTTTATTGTAGCAGACAAGCAAGGAGCTGCTTGTTTGCTTCAGCAGCCTCTTTAGCGACAGTGAGCCTGTTGGCTCTGGTCCTGGCCTGGTTGGCCTTCTGAGGCTTGCTGCATCCTGAGCTGGTGGTCCGGCTGCTTGCGGGGGTGATCGGGCTAACAAGGCTCGAGTCATGGCCTTGCAGCCCTTTGCAGAGGCCTGTTGGCTTCTGCCGGCAGCCAGCGTTCCCGCGGCTGGGCTACTGTGGCTTGGAAGGGACCAGCCCTGGTGTCGGGGCTCAACTCGGCTTGTGGCTGTGGTCAGAGTGGCCAGAGGGCCCTGATCCATCTCTTGGCGGAGAGGGAGAATTAAGTCCAGGGTTCAAGCCCTGCTTCATGACAATTAAATATATGGTACAAGTCATACTCTCTCAGCTCCAGAGGCTTGTTTTAAACGTTTAAGGTGCCCTTATTGGTTCAGGGTGCCCCTAGATTGTGAGTATATTAATTTTTTTAAAAAAAGGCCTGCAAGATATAATCGGGAGGCCTTTGGAGGGTGAGGCAGGTTGGCTGCAACCTGCAAGGTATCCTGGTGTGTGTGTGGCATTCTGTAAACCACAAATACAATATCAATAATATCAATAATAATAATAATAATGACTAAAGACAAAACACAATAAACCCCACAGTTGATATACACTTGCCAAGGGCTTCTATGTCCCAAAAAGGGAAGTTTTGGGCCTTTTCATGTCCAAAGTAATTGGTAGGCCCTTTGGCTGGGTCTCTACCTGGTGGTTCTACACTAGCCAGTGTATTCTGGTTGGGTTCTTGGGTCCCACAAAGGGAAGTGATCAGCCTTTGGCCATTAACCTGGTCCCTATTTTGGGGAAAGGTTGCTCGTTGGGGGCCACGTGTGCTTTACATAAGTTTACACTCTGCCCAGTTACAATTATTATTATTATTATTATTATTATTATTATTATTATTATTATTATTATTATTATTTCAACCGATTTATATACTTAAGATTATTATTTTAAGACACTAAACAAATAAATAATTTTACAGTCTCTAGGATAATTATAACTGAGTCATGCCACGCAGTAAGCCACTGTCTAAGAGGCGTGCGGCTTCAGCTGGGCTCAGTTCTGTGCGTTCAGCACCAAAGAGACCAAATGATCCTCAAAATAGAGATGATGGGATTGCAGCTCAGTTAACACAATTAGGCCGCACTATGCAGGCATGTGTTGCTGCTTGTGAACAGCTAGCACAAACTAGGGTTCACAGTCATGTTACAGGGTCCCAATCAGCTACAATGTCAAGTAGGGATCAAGTTTCTGGGCAGCAGGTTACTTTGGTACAACCAAGTACTTCATCTGACATGTCTTTTCAAGATATGCCATGTGGTCTCCTGATTTCATCTGCTATGGAGGTTGGTCAGCCAACCGTAGCAGATGTGATTGAACTGTTAAAGAGAGTTCCTGGAGTGACGCAACGTGGTGCGTCTGTTATTGGGCTTGAGCAGCCTACTCTGGCAGACTTATACAGTTTGTTACAGAGGGCTGTGGTTTCAAGTCAGGATAGTGTGTCTGCACCTGAAACGATGCAAATTGCTAACAAAGATGGGGGAAGTGTTTCTTCTATTCTGGAGACTGGCACCCGAGCAGTTGCTGAGGCACACTCGGTGGGAGCATCACAAACATCAGGAGAGGCTGCTCAGCAATTGGTTAGTACAGGTTTGTCCCCATCCTTGAATGCTACAACTTCTTGGCCCACCTCAGTGTGGTTCTCTGGTAGCCCAGTTGGACACAATGTGGGTGGGACAAGTTCTGAAAATGTTTCTATAGCTGCACCTTTGACTTTATCAGTTGCACCGGGAGTGCCTGATTCGAGGGTGCAAGCTGATCAGCTTACGGTTACCAAGGTAGGTGATGCAAGGCCTTTGGTCGCAGTGGGAGCCTTAGATTTGGCTGGAGTCAATAGGTCAGTCGAGTGCAACCCCTATGCTGGGATGTCAACGCCCTTAGGATCTCACCTTCCTCTCTCTACCAAGGAGAGACTATGGAAAGGAGAATATATAGACCTATTTTCTTTGACTTTTCGTGACCTTGAGCCACAAATTATGGTCAAAGATGGGGTCGTGTTCAATCTTCCTAAAGAATTTCAGGCACACAAGTGTCCTAAATTGGAAAGAAACTTTGTAAATTGGATGATGGGATTTACCATATACCAGGGTGTGATAGAACAAAAAGACCACTCTAGGGCCCCTGATTTTTCAAAGTACCAAGAAATAATGATCAAAGTCTATACAAACTGTCATTTTAATGCGAGAGGAGTAGCATGGCTCCAGTACGATGAACAGTTCAGGATGAGAGCTGCTATGGATCCATCTTTGTCATGGCAGCACGTCCAATCTGAACTTTGTGCAGATGTTATGTTAGGAGCCTCCCCTTCGAGCAGGTGTGATAATGGCTTTGTGCCAATCGTCACGCAGCCAAAAGGGCAGTATGCGAGGCCTAGCACGGGGGACAAAAAGCTACAGGTTTATGCTGGGGCTTCAACGCTGGTAAGTGCACTAGACAGCAATGTAGATTTGACCACAAATGCAGCATTTGTAAGGGTAATCACCCTGTTACCTCCTGTTTCAAGAAAGAAAGGTGGGGCCGGAGTCTCCGGTCAACAGCCAACAGCCCGAGGGAAAGGCACCAACACCAATTAAACTGGATGTGTTGGCGGCTTGGTTGCAGATTTACCTGAATAGGGATTCTTCTCAATACTTGTTAGATGGGTTTTCAAATGGTTTTCATATTCCTTATACAGGTTTGAGGGTGCACCGATTTGCACCTAATGTGCGTTCGGTGAGGGAGTTGCCGGAGATAGTTAGGGAGAAATTGGCTAAAGAGTTGGCTGCCGGTAGGATATCTGGGCCTCATCAACATCTGCCAATGCTGACACTAAGGCTGTCCCCTTTGGGCATCATTCCTAAGAAGGCACCTGGTGAGTTCCGTTTAATCCACAATTTGTCATACCCAAAAGGGGACTCTGTTAATGATGCCATTGATCCAGTTTTGGCATCTGTGAAATACACATCATTTGATGCAGCAGTGCAGATGGTAAGGGCATTAGGTAAGGGCACGCTATTGGCTAAGTGTGATATAAAATCAGCTTTCAGGCTTTTGCTAGTAAACCCTGATGATTTTGACTTGTTAGGTTTTCAATTTGAAGGGATGTACTATTTTGACAAGGCCATGCCTATGGCGTGTTCTATCTCATGCTCTGCATTTGAAAAATTTTGTACATTTTTGCACTGGTGTGCAGTCAAGAGGTCAGATAATCAAGCTATTACTCATTATTTAGATGACTTCTTGTTCGCTGGGGCTCATGGTACTACAAGTTGTGCAGATACATTGTCGGCATTTCAGGTGTTGATGACTAAAATGGGAGGTCCTTTAGTTCTTTTAGCACCCGTCTGACCTTCTTGGGCATTGAGTTAGATCCAGTTGAGGGAATCTCTTGCCTCCCAGTAGAAAAACTCAAAGCAATGAGACACCAGGTAAGGATAATGAGCAATAGGAATAAGGCCACACTTAGAGAATTTCAATCCCTAACTGGGTTTTTAAATTTTGGCTGTAAAGTTATTGTTCCTGGATGAGCCTTTTGTGCTTGCCTATACAATGCTACTAAAGGGGTTTCTGCTCCACATCACCATATTAGAATTACTAGCGGGATCAGAGCTGATTTGAAGGTTTGGGGGTCATTTTTGGATCAATTTAATGGAGTCTCCTTTTGGAGGTCTGAAATGCTTTTAAAGGCGGACCTCCAGGTACACTCCGATGCTTCAGACACACATGGTTTTGACCTATATTGGAAGGGTCAGTGGCAGCTGAGAGATGGCCCCAAGAGTGGATTGATAAGGGTTGGACATGTGACCTCGAACTCTTCCCTATTGTGGTTGCAGTTCATTTGTGGCCATTTCAATTTGAAAATAAAACTGTTTGGTTTTGGTGTGACAACCAAGCAGTAGTTCATGTAGTGAACTCTCAAACCTCCAAATAATTAAGGGTGATGTCTTTGGTTAGAGCAATGGTTACTCAATGTTTAAGACACAATGTGTTGTTTCAAGCTCGCCATGTGCCAGGGTTACTAAATCAATTGGCAGACACCATTTCTCGTTTTCAGTTTTCCAGGTTTCGTCAACTCGCCCCGGAGGCTGCACCTCTATCTCTGGAGGTACCGAAACATCTGTGGAGCCTTGGAGATTAGAAATCGACAGGGCAATCCTCCAGTCTGTCACTCCATTGACACGCAAGTCATATGAGCTTGCAATGCGAAATTTTAGGCTGTTTTTGTCTAAGGAAGGGGAGGTTGAGGTTTGGCCATTGAGGATGGAGACTGTAGGCCTAAGCAGACTGTCAGAAATAGTGCACATTAAATTGAGACACTGCCCTGGCTTAGTGCTAGGGAGTCATGGGAATTGTATTTTTTTCTGGGACATTGAGCCTTCTCTGTCAGAGAGCTCTGGTGCCACAATAAATTACAGTTCCCATGATTCCCTAGCACTGAGCCAGGGCAGTGCCTCAATTTAAAGTGCACTATTTCTGGCAGTCTGCTTAGGCCCTGTGTTGTGTTTTGAGGTGCATCTTCGGCAATCGGGTTTGTCCCCAGTCACTATTAGGACAAGGTTAGCATCTCTGTCCTTTTATTCCAGGGCAGGAGGGTTCATCGACCCGACGGGGGATTTTAGGGTCCATAGGGGCTTAGAAGGTTGGACCAGAGAGCTTCCTCCGGCACGCAATACTCGCTTGCCGGTAACAGGATCAATTCTAATCCAAATTTGGCAATTCCTTCCTGAGGTTTGTTCTTCAGCTCAGGAAGTGATGCTGTTTAGGGCTGTTTTTTCTGTGGCATTCTTCGTAGCCTATAGAATCAGTGAGCTGGTTCCTAGCTCTCGCTCAGATAATTCGGGCAGAGAACTTTACCTATCTGACCTTCAAATTAATGATCAGGGAGTTCAAATATGTTTTCGGCATTCTAAGACTGACCAAAACATCTGTTTTGGGACAAACAGTTACATTGTCTAGAGCAACATCAGGTCAAATTTGTCCTGTTTTAAGCTTGTCAGATTATCTTGGGATTCACCCGACTGGCCCAGGCTATTTGTTTCTTCATGTTTCAGGCCTTCTGTTGACACAGTTCCAATTTCGAGCTGTGTTGCGAGAGACTGAGACATGCAGGTTTGCCAGCGGCCCAGTTGTCAGCCCATTCATTTCGTATAGGGGCAACAACTGTTGCTGCTTCACAGGGTTTGGATGATGCCACAATCCGACAGATTGGCATTGGTGGTCCAGGGCTTTTAAGTCATACATTCGCCCATAAGGTATGGGTGGGGCATAGCGTTATCTAGTTGAGGTGTCAGTGTTATACTTAATATGTTGTTTCTTTTAAAGCAGATCTGAAATTTGAAAAACTCCCAACTGCCACTTACCCAACTGCCAAAAGTCTCCCAACTACCACTTACCATCAGGAGTAGTCCAGAGACTGAGGCCAACACTGGCAGGGACTGTTTGCCTTTCCCCTTTGCCTCCCTCAGAACAGCTGTGGAGGCCAGGAGGGTGGAGCCAATGCCGGAGGAAGCCATCAAAAGTCTCCCAACTGCCACAAGTCTCCCAACTGCCACTTACCATCAGGAGCAGTCCAGAGACTGAGTCCAACGCTGGCAGGGACTGTTTGCCTAACCCTTTGCCTCCCTCAGAACAGCTGTGGAGGCCAGGAGGGCAGAGTCCCACTGCCCTTCCCGAGGCTGGGAATGAGGTAGGGGTGGCTATTGGAGTTTTGCAGGGGAACGGAAGGTATGGTTGTAACAGAGGGAATACATGTTACA
>CM034706.1:146297730-146313346 GCA_020142125.1 Phrynosoma platyrhinos
AAGTCTTTCTTCATAAGGCATGGTTTCCAGATCCTTCACCATTTTGGTGGCCCTCCTCTGGACATGCTCTAACTTGTCAATATCCTTTGTGAATTGTGACCAAGATATCAACTGGAAGTGACAGTTTGCCAATTTGTCCAAGATATGAGCAAGAACAGCTATAACTGGGGTTCTGGACAGGTGCAGCCCATGGAGAGGGTACTGAAAAATTGCCCACCTCTGACAAAGATAGGATAAGTTTTTATACAGGTTGAGTCTCCCTTATTCAAAATGTTTGGTACCAGAAGTGTTGAGATATCTGATTCATCATCACCATTATCATTTTAGAATATTTTCATATATATAATGAGACAATGAGAACATCAGATTATTAGAGATGTGATGCAGGAGAAGAGTTCTGGGGACAGCAAAAGAGACAAATAAATGGGTCCTAGAACACTTCAAGTCAGAAATTTCTCTGGAAGCCAAGATGATTAAGTTAAGACTATGTTTTGGCCACATCATGAAATGGCATGACTTATTGGAAAATAATGTTAGTAAAAGTGGAAGAAAATAGAAATAGAAGCAGACTGCATGCTAGATGGATGGATTGACTCAAGGAAGACATGGATGTTAGGTTACATGATCCAAGCAGAATAGTAGAGGGAATGGAGTCCCAGAGGTGTTTCATCCACAGAGTTATTATGGTTCAGTGACAATTTAAAGGCACTTGACATCAGCAACAATGAGATATCTTGTAGATGGGACCCAAATCTAAACATGAAATTCATTTATGTTTTGTATACACTTTATAAACATAGCCTGAAGGTAATTTTATATGCAATATTTTTAATAATTTTGTGCATCAAAGAAAGTTTGTGTACACTGAACCATCAGAAAGCATAGGGGTCACTGTCTCAGTCACCCATGTGGACAATCTTTGATTTTGGAGTATTTCTGAATTTGGAATTTCAGATAAGGGATATTCAATCTGTATTGGCTTTTGTTGAATTATTCTTGCCATGTTAATACACATCATTTTAGTTTTAATGGATCCTTAAGATTCTGACAAATTTTGATGCTGAATAATTACTGGATGAGCTTTGAATATTCAAACAAAAGAATGATCAACTATTATATAATGGCAATATTTATTAAGCAACACATAATATTTCATTGATCTGCCTGATATATGATGAGTTTTATCTCTGTATCTGATACCTAGTTTAAAATGAATGTTTTACAGTAGTTAAGTGATTTTAAAGGAAACCTATTTCTAGCATACAGTTGCATATGAGATTTCATGTCTAATTTATGAAAAAATCAATGCAATCAAGGAATGGCAAATTTAAAATACATAGTTTTTAAACAAGAGATCAAAATGCATACTCAAAATTCTAATGACAAATTCTCAAAATGTAGTATACAAATAGTAATAAGTCTATCCAAAGAGGAATAGTTGACTTAGCTTCCTTTTTTCACATGTACAGATTGGGACATTTCCAGTCATTCCTATTATTATTATTATTATTTTGTTATTGTTGTTGTTTCCCTGAATTCTGCTTGTGTGCTTGTGGCATTGAGCATGCATGCAATTATACCAGGTTAGGAATTAAGGTGCACCTGTCAAATTGCACTGCAACATTATAATCATTGCAACATTGCAAGTTCTGAAAACACCCTCCCCCCAAACTTACTATACTTCCTCTTGAAATATGTGTATTTTCAGCACTGTAACTCCAGGTAGGTTAACTAAAATCATCCAAGTTTGATACGTGTTATTTTTCTCAGTCTCTCTTTTTTTCCTCTTTTGACAGAATTATCTTGGCTTCTGGTTGCATAACAGGTGTTAGTTGGTTTTTGTTTGGTCAATTTTTGTTTCTGTTTGCAGGCTTATACTCTCAAAAAACATAAAAAAGTAGCAGCCTTGCTCTTTCTATTTTTATGAAACTTTGTTTAGTAATTCTTAAATTATTAAACTTGCAATGCTGTATCTCCACTGTTCTAGAGAAGAAATGAATTACTGTTGAGTAGCTTATCTCCAACAACTTGTAATTCTGATGTGAGAATTCAGAGGTGGAATTTGCACTATGTTGAGCAGCTGAAGAATTCTAATACCTTGCCATGATATTTCTTCCTACACCTTTCTCTGTTTTTTGCTTTTATTTTCTCTGTCTGCCTTCATCTTCTTCCTTTTTCCTTTCTATTTCAGATTTATGTCTTCCCTGTAGACATCAACCAGAGCTTGAATGGAGAAAGCATCCGTGAATGTAAGAAGTAATGTTTACTAGTTCTAGTGCCCTATTATCTTTTTTTTGTCTTCTATCTACCAATATGTTATCCATATGTACCTGTTCACCAGTATGATGTTGTATCTTCAAGTCATTTCTGACTTATGATGACCCCAAGGGAAACCTATCACAGAGTTTTCTTGGCAAGATTTATTCAGAGAAGATTTTCCTTGGCCTTCCTCTGAGGCTGAGAGTGTGTGAGTTGCCCAAGTCAGTAGGTTTTCACGGTTGTTGAGTGGGGATTGAAACCCTGGTCTCTAGAGCCATAGTCCAACACTCAAACTACTATACCAAGCTGACTCTCACTTATCATTAATAATGGTATATGCTAATTTCTATAACCCCAATTAAAAGCTATAAGAAAAACAAAAGAATGGGGCCCATTATCCCATTCTTTCCTGAGTTTTATTGTTCCCACAATCTGCAGGAGAAGATTAGGAATAAAAGGCCCATGGTAAATGTGGATGCCTACATACAACTGCAAAAGTTTTCTGCTTAAATGAAATAGAATCTAAGACACCTATCTCAAATTACATTTCCATCCTTTTTATGCCTGGAGTTTTCTTTAATTTTAAAATATCAGACTCAGTGGTTGGACAAACCCTTACTGCAGTTTCAAATCAAGAATGGAGGATGGCCTCTAAGATGTTGTTAAACTACAAATTAGTTCTTACCATTGACTGTAGTGGTGTAGCCAAAAGTCTATTATGGGGAATTTTATTTATCTCAAATTGAGAGGGGATCAGCTACAAGGATCCTGCAAGACCATCTCCCATGTGTATACCAAGAGGCCAAGGGATCTAAGAATTGATGCAGAGAAAGAATTCTCAAATTAAAGTATTATTTATTAAAGGGGAAAATCACACAGCAATTCACAATCACACACACACTCATTCAAGGCTCAGGAAGTCAGGGGTTAGCTTGGAAAAGATGTTGAAGCAGAACTACGGGTGATACTTACTACAGATAAGGGTTTCTCCAGGATCCAATTAGGTGATCTGGCATGAGACACCACATTTCCGAGAGTGTTGATTTGAACAGAGGTTCCAGTAACTAGACAAGAGAGCACAGTGATGTATTGTCCCCATAACTCCAAACTAGAAACACTGAAGGGAAACATCCAGGGGGTTTTAAGGGCTAAAACTAGATGCATGGCAAAGGTGTCAGATTGTATGGGTGGGATAATCTGATCTGGCAGTATTCAAGGTGAATGGGAAAGGATTATTGCCTATTCATCTGATTATTGAGGTGAGGATGGTCTATTTGCAACTCCCACACTGTCTGCCTGACTTTGGGATGTTTTTTTTCCAGCCTTCCAAGTGACCTTAGTATGACCTGCCTGTCATCGCCCAGGTGGCACTTGGGGTCCACTGTAGGGTACATGTGGGGTTATGTGGTATATTGCACACACACCAAAATTCAGAAAAATGCACTTTGGTTAGGGTAAATGGAAATTATGACCAAGAACATCTGAATGGCTACACTTCCCTCCACTTATATAAAGAGTGCTTTACTGACAAACCCCTATTAAACTCTTTGTTTGGAAATGCAACTACAGCGAGAGGTTCTTGGAGATAGCTTTTAAAATTATTGTTATATGAAACTGAACCCATTTTATTTGTGAATTTTTCCTCTTTCTCACCCATTAGAGTTGTTTCACTCATATTGTTCAAAGCAGAGACGAAATTATACCAAAGAGTACATTAATTATTGGCACATATTGCATGTGCTGCATTATCCAAAATTTCTCATTGTGCTGCCCATTGCAAAGCAGAAAATAATACTTATGAAATAATCACTATTTATTCAACAGCTATTAGTTCAAGTTTTTTCTCATATTCCCCATTCTGAAGTGCTTGCAAAAATAAATGATGGTTCTAATTGATTTAATTAGATAAAAGTGCACACAGTTAAATGTGCAGTTGTCTATACAATGAAATTGCATCTTATGTTGTGGAGGAACAAAACAAAATATCAGTAAATCCGCTGCCTGTTTGAGATACTTCTCTGCAAAGAAATTCTGCAAATTTCATTTTGTGAGTGGAAAAATCATAATATACTCAGCATCCATACCTCCACTTTGATTAACTTTTTAGAAAGTGTTCATTAGTTTTTTCAGTAAATTGTGCCAGCAAACCATAAAACAATAGCTGATATATTTGTACAGCAGACAAAATCATTTAATGGATCATATAATCTAATTTGATTATTTGAAGTGTGAGAGGGGTTTTGTTCATTTTACAGTTTTATTCACTCTAATTTTCATTAGGTTCTGCAAGTACTTCACTGTAGCTGCCATGTTGAAAATGATATCATAATAAATGTATTCTTGTAAAAGCTTCTCTTGGTTGCCTGGCATATAAAAGGATGTAACGATTTACTTATTTCTGCATTAGTTAAACAATCCATGGGTAAAACTGCCACTGTACAAGGGAATTGCAAATGTAGGACCAGTGGCATACATTTTCTAAATTATTTGTAAAGGAATTAATAATAATGAAGGAATATTTATTTTTCTGAAATTTGTTTGATTTGCTTAGAATATCCCATACCTGGACTTTTCTACAGAAGCAACGTTGAGATTTGTAACCTGAGTTTAAATGTCCAGATGTGGGAAAGTGACAAAGGGTACTACAGGTCACTTTACAGCTTGCTAGCTGGGAAAGTTGTTTGCAGCTGGGACTCAAAACATCTTAGCAGTGTCAAAGGTCAGGATGTGCCAGAGAGCATGTAGACCAAGTGTAAACACTTTATGTCATCATGTTTGGGGCACTACAATTCAAGTGACACAGGAAGGAGTCACAAGAAGAAGCTGGACTTAGAGGCTGCATGGCAAGTCTCTATAAAAAACCAAGACCACAGGTTGGTGTGGATTGTCATTGGTGGTGAGTGTATATAGTTTTGTACATATTGCAAATAAAGAATAAAAGTGCCTCTTTGAGGTTAAACCTGTTTTCATTCTGTTTGATCAGAAGCAGGGAGGAATGCATTCCAAAGCAGCCAGACAGCTCCAAGGTTGCCAGGTGTTTTTCTCTGCGGTGAAGAAAGTTTTCAAAGATTTTGTCTGCACACTCAATTGCTTGACATACTTGGACCTTTCTACAGAGTCAATAGTGTGGCTCTTTAGTTAATGTGAGACTTTTATTCAGGACTCCACTGTGATAAAGCCTGAAAATTCTAATCATCATAAAAGGAAGAAAATGTGTCAATAGACAATGTAGTCTTACATTGTTAGAATATAGATGGGTTATACAGTCAAATGTGAAATCTAGAGATGTGTGTGTGGAATTTTCCTCATGAGAACAACATCTAGAGAAACAAAGTGAATCTAACACCAGATGGCCAAGAAGTCATAAACATAAACTTTCCCATAGATACAACTCACAGACACAGATTTTGTTATGAGAAACCAAAAGATAACAATATATCAACAGCATAAGGTCTTGGCAAAGGAACCACCTGAGGGATGATGGACAGCAAGACGCTGGGTTAATACACATCATATAAGCATTATCCAATTAGCATAAGGTTAACACCCAGAAGGTGGAGTATGGGAAGGGCCTAGAAAATCCTTTGTTTAAGAATGTTTATAATTTAAGATGTGAGTGTGTGTGTGTGGCAGCAGTGGTATTAACCATGGAGCTATGTGTTAGCTTGTAGCTTTTCATATGTTTATACTGTTTTTATAATGTTACTCCTAGATCTGGAAACATGGTTCCGTAACTTCTATTTAACTTTCAATTACAACAAGTTGAGTTCCTATGCTTTTAGGATTGCTAAAGATGTAATCTTTCATGGCTGAACTGGACAAGTTCATCACAATGGATTTTACTTAGTTATCTTATTTTTCTTTTATATGCATTAATAAACTATGCTTTTGGACCTTACAATGTGTCTTCTTGACTGAGGAAGACAGAATCCTGAAGGAGAGAAGCTGAGCCAGTTGATGGTAAGAGATACAAAGTGGCTGTTGATCGTAGCAGCCAGCTTGTCCTGGAGATTCTGCTGGGTGTCAAAGAGCGTCACTGCAACACCCATCATCCACACACTGACATACATTATATTTTTGTCCTGTAAGATAGATACTTGACAATAAACTGAGTTTATGGGGGGGAGTGAAACAGACCACCCCATAAGAGCAGCTCTGCGCTGCCTCTGGGAATGCCAGATTGGAGCCACCACTTCACACCACAGTCATAAAGAAAGTGTTGGATATAATACATATCTCTAACAATTGCCACACCCCTTTGGCTTTTCTTTCTTTAGACACAGTTAAAGTGTTGAATTGTATTGAATGGCCTTACCTATTTTGTATGTTAAAAAAATGAATTTTGGAGATAAATTTGCAGCATTTATTTATAATATGTATAGTGATTCTCAAGCAGTAATTCAAATTAGTAGATGTTTTTCTTCCCCAGTTCATCTTTATAGAGGAATTAAACAAGGGTGTCCTTTGTCACCCCTATTATTTGCTATTGCTATTGCTATTGAACTCCTGGCCAATTGTATTCGACAAAACAAAAATATAAAAGGGATAATCTGTAAAAAGTTTGAATATAAAGGGACCCTTTATGTAGATGATGTGCTTATTTCCTTATCATGCCTGGAGTACTCCCGCCCTGTTCTTAAATTTTTGTTAAATAAATTTGATAATTATGCAGGTATTAGAATAAATTTTAATAAATTCAAACTGCCTTGCTTAAATACCCCATATGAATGTTAACAATAGTGGTAACTCTTATCAGGATGCCAATTAATACCTTCAGGTTTTACTTATCTAGGAGTATTGTCTCAAAAGATTTATTACAAATTGTTCCCAGTGATTAGAAACCTATTCTAATCACAAAGGATGATCCCAAAGACCTGCTTGTGGGAGAAAATTGCAGTTGTCAACTTTGGGATGTATAGCCTTAGTAAAGATGCTTGTGTTACCCAAATTCTTTTTTTTATTTCAATCTATCCCTTTATCTCTTCATTAGACTATTTTCAAAATTGGCAAAAACTCATTAACTTTTCTGTGTTCCAGAATCAAAATACAAGGTTCTCCACACTTTCTAGATTTATAGACACCAAACAAGGAGGCATGGCAATTCCCCATTTACAATATTATTTTCATGCTGTTGGACTTGCTCAAATAATCAGAATTATTTGTTGGGATGATTTTTCATCTTTGATGCCTTTGGAGACTGACAATATCTTTTTTTTCTGGTAAGGACCTTTATATTTGCTTATGGAAACCCAAGAATTCCCTCCCTTATTAATAACCCCTGTATATACAGTTCACTTAAAATTTGGAACAAATGGAAATATATGCTAGCTCCTAACCCCTCTCCCATTCAACTATTGTAATTACACTCATTCTCTTCAGTGTGAAGAGAAATCTTTTTTTGAAACATGGAAAAGTAAGGGGCTATATGCTGTTAGAGATTTTTTTTTTTTTATGGACCCAAAACAAAATCTATGGAGTCTATTCTTGAGATTTTGTCTCTTATTAAAGCTGCTTGGGTCATGCTAGTGCAAATTTCCACTCTGTTAAATAAGATAGCTAGAACAGAAAAACCTATGAGAACCCTAAGCAATTTTGAACATCTTTGTGTATCTTCAAATAAGCCCCACAAGGGAATTATTGGGTTAATTTATAAAGGACTGATGGAAGAGTCATACTGTAATGGATTAGCAGTTAAACGGAACTGGGAATTGGAATTTAACATCTCAATACCAGATTCTGCATGGCAACACATTTGGAATCACGCCCCCTCCCCATTAAGTTCTAGTTCAGCTCTCATTAAAGAATGTTCATTAAAACTGATCCATTGATGGAATATAACCCCTGTAGGCTTGACTTATATTAATAAAAACTCATCTCCATTTTGTTGGAGAGGTTGTTCAGATAGAGGAACGTACCTCCATATGTGGTTTTATTGTACTCATTTTTTTAACTTTTAGGAATAGGTTCCCTCTATAACCTATCAGATTATTAATCAAAAAATTATTTGTGCCCTTTTTAGTACTTTTGTCAATTTTTATTGTTCAGAACAAAAACCCTAAATATAAACATTTAATGTTCTTTTTTATTTTATTAAATATTACACAACATTAAATCTTAAAAACATATACACTCAACAACAAAAATAAATACAAAAGACATAACACAAATCATCACAAACAAGCAAAACATTGCACACATACATTATCATACTAGCAATGAGTATTGACCCTCTTAATCAAGTTTCTTTCTCCTGAGTAACTTCATCTTATCCTTAACCCAAATCAAAAATTTCCTTCTTAACTTATACAACCTCTCTTTTTATAGGACTGTAGTATCTTTCATCTACAACACATTCTCCATAATTTTTCTATTCTCATTGTAATTTTCAGTTTGATTTCCCACTTTCCTAAATTTGAATTTCTAAAATAACCAAGTCATTTAGAGTCTTCTTCTTATTTATTTCGTTATTGTTATATAGATCTTAACCACTTCCCATTGTTTTTTTTCTCCTATCTACCAATTTATTTTGCATTAAGGCCGTTAATATATCCATATTCATCACGTTTCTTAGTCAAACAGTCCATTCTTCTCTTCTTGGTGTCACTCTTTTATTCCAATATTTAGCAAATATTATTCTTACAATTGTCACCATATATAACATAATCCTTCCATATTTTTCCATTGTTTTTTCTACCTCATAAATCATATTTAAAAGATTTTTTTATTTTCATTTATAGTTAACGATGAAAAAAACTGATTATATAAAAATAGAGAAAGGAATGAGGCAAGGGTGCCCACTATTGCCTTTGTTATTTATTTTAATCTTAGAAGTTTTAAATATTAAAATTAGGGAAGAAAATAGGATACAAGGGATTAATATAAAAGGCCAAATGTACAAGATGAAAGCATACACAGATGATCTAGTTATATTTCTTGAAGAACCTAATAAAAGTATAAAAGATCTGCTAAAGACACTTCATGAGTTTGGAGAACTGGTGGGCTTTAATATTAATGAAGAGAAAATGACAATTATAACACTGGATATGCTGCAAAAGGAAGAAGAATTATATAAAATATCGAATTTTAAAATAGAGAGAAAGGTAAAATATTTAGGAATAATGATCACAAGAAGAAATGCAGATCTGTTTGAAAATAATTATGTTAAGATTTGGAAAGAAATGCAACAAAATTTAAACAAATGGTCTAAACTCCAATTGTCCCTTTTAGGAAGAATATAATTGATTAAAATGAATGTTCTACAAAGTTGATGTACCTTTTCCAAAATGTACCAGTGATACATAATGAGAACTGTATAGAAAGATGGAAAAAAGAACTTATCAAATTTGCATGGCAGGGTAAGAAACCAAGGATCAAATATTTAAGCTTAATGGAATCAAAAGAAAAAGGAGGTTTTGCTTTCCTGGATTTAAAGCTTTATCATTGGGCCAACTGCATGGTCTGGCTAGAGAATTTGATCATGTTAGAAAATGATATATTAATGAATATAGAAAGAGATAATATAGAATATGGATGGCACGCCTATTTGTGGTATGAAAAATTGAAGAATAATAAGAATTTCAAAAATCATTATATTAGAAAATCATTACTAAGAGTATAGTTTAAAATTAAGAATCAATTTTATAGAAAAATACCAATTTGGATATTGCCACAAGAGGTCCTCCTTTACAGAAGTAGAAGTAATAATAAAATATGGTTAAGATATAGAGATATTATCATATTTGAACATCGGAGTTGTAAAATGAAGTCTAAAGAACAATTGGAAGAAGAGGGTAAAATTAATAACTGGTATGTGCATCTGCAATTGAGAAATAGATTTAACATTGACTATAAAAAAAGAAGGTTTCAAAATGACTAGAACTGAATTGGATATAATAATTGAAGATAAGACAGGACATCATGTATCAAAATATTATAAATTATTTAGAGATAGAAAGTTAGAGAATGAATTGGTTAAACATGTAATGGTACAGTGGGCTAAAGATCTTGGAGGAAATATACAAATGGACTACTGGGAAAGAACATGGAGGATGACTAATAAATTTACTTTGTGTCAGGACTTGAAAGAAAACTTTCTAAAAATGATGCATAGGTGGTATCTGTGTCCTACCAAATTGAAGAAGATATATAAAACAGGCAATGATTACTGTTGGAAATGTCAAAAAAGCAAGGGAACATTCTTACATATGTGGTGGGATTGTAAACTTGTAAAAAATTATTTGAAAGCAATTTATGGAAAGATTAAGGAAATATTCCAAATACAGATCCCATGGTGTCCTAAATTTTTTGGTTCCATCGTTAAAAATTTAGGACACCATGATTAGAGACTGATAGAGACTGTCATGAAACTAAAAATTATAGACCTATCTCACTTACGAATGTGGATTATAAAATATTTACAACCATCATTGCAGATCATTTGAAAAAGATCTTGAATAATATAACCCACAATGATCAAAATGGATTTTTACCAGGAAGATATGGGAAAAATAATGTAAGAACCGTATTAAATATAATTGAATTTCTTGAGAAACATAATGAAAGAAAAGCTGCAATGATCTTTTTATATGCAGAAAAGGCTTTCGATAAAGTGAGCTGGACCTTTCTGGAAGAGACAATAAGAAAAATAAAAATAGGAGAAAACTTTGGGAGATGGATTAGCATGATATATAATGAACAAAAAGCTCAGGTGATAGTTAATGATTTAATATTCTTTTTAATTGTTGTTACAAAATTGTTCAGAAGTGGAAAACTGGCCAATTAAATCTGGAAGGTTGGTGGAGAAAAATATGGGATTCCCTTTCAATGGAAAAACTTTCTGCCAGAATGGAATCCCCCCCAATGGATGTGGTTTATCATTTTTAAAAAATTGTCTCCCTTTTTGAATTTTGTGAACTCCACTTCCTATTTAAATCTGTTACCAGGAAACCATGTACACCTCTGGGGGATGTGTTAGAGGAAAAATAGTTTGTTTGAACCTTGTAATCTGTTTATTTCATTTCATTTTATTTCATTTTTATCCCACCTTTCTCCCAAAGTGGGACCCAAGTGGCTAACAACATATATTTTTGACTATTTTGGATTGTTACATATAGTTTATAGACTATTCTTTGATTGATCTTGTTATTTGGTTTTAATCTTAATCCTTTTATGTATATTTTTAAATAAAATATTTTTTTTAAAAAAATAAATGCATTCATGTACATAGTTGCCCCTAAAACACATCTTTTTAAAAAAGAGAATGAGAGAGAGAGAGAGAGAACTGTGTTGTTAAATATAGAAAACTGTGAAAAGGTTGTATTGCTGAATATGTGTATTGTGGACAAAGAGGCCAAATGAACTATGCATTTAGATTTGTATTAACTGATATACTAATAAGATTAACCAGCTACAGGGGGGGAAATTAGAGTATTTTGAACAGAGCCTTGTTTTCAAAAGGTACATGTTGTGGTGCTGAGTGATTTTTACAGACTTTGATTGAGTTTTAACAGTCAGATTTTTAGTCTAATTCCAGTCTGGATATTTCTGTGGTTAAAGAGATTCCAAACTGGACAACATTTGGAGTGCATGGACAACAATCAGTGGAAGTTGACTGGTAGAGAAAATTCAGCTAGGGGAGAAGCTTGGCATGTTGAATCCTTGAGGATATATAAATGACATTGTTCAAACATACAAGGGAGAGACAACAGCTAGATTTCAATTTCTGAAAGTCTGAGGATGAGCAACAGAAAGATTGGGACTAAAGATGGTGTAAGACAGTGATTTGTTTGCAGCAGGTCCACAGCCGAAGTAACCAAAGAAAGCAAATCTGAAAAGGGTACAAGTCAGAGGGATAGAGAGAAGACCTTTGTAAGCAATAGTCATCAAGATTCCTGAGAGCTTGACAACAAGAGAAAAACTGTGTCCAGACAGCTGGTTGTTAAACATGGGTGACATTTGGGGATGAATTTTCCCCCCACAGTAAGGTCATACAAATGTGTGTGTGTGCATGTGTGTGTATGAAAAAGTGTGTGGGGGTTCATAATTGTCTAATGGGTGGAAAAGTTTTGAAATTATTTGTTATTTTATACAAGAATAAAATGGACTAAGATTTATATTCCTACCCCACAATGAGATAAATATGGGTACAATTCATGAAGATCTAGACCACTGTACAGCTGTGATTTATTTAAATGGAGAAGGCACAAGTGAAGTTTTTAGTAGATTGTGCTTTCTTGACTTTAATGCACTCATTAACAATATTAAAGGCCTCCTGACAAAAGCATAATACTGCTGACATCCAACAGCTGTGTTAACTAAGCTTCTTACCACCTCACATATAAAAGCTTTTCCTTGTTGTATGTTATGTGATAATGAATTGTAAATTCCAGTGGTCCTGCAATAAAATTAATCAGGTTACAACTTATCAGCATCTTTTTTCTTTAGATTTGTGTGTCACTAGTAAGGTCCAGAAGAAAATTAGCTGATGAACCCTCAAAGAAAAAAGAGCTGCATCCCAGGAAAACTCTGTTATTTGCATTTATTCAGGAACTAGTGGGAGTATAAAGAAGGTGAAAGGACAGCATATTCATAAGGAGGAACCACGTGAAGATGAACCCACAATTTTAGAATTTTAGAAAATGAAATAGAATCTGTACTCAAAGCACTAAAAAAAATGAATCAACAGGAACAGATGACAGATGAATAGAGGTGCTTCAAGCTACAGAGACAGGATGCACTCAAATTCCAACTAAAATCTGTCAATAAATATGGAAAACAAATCAAAGGCTCACAGACAGGAAACACTCACTCTACAGTCTGCCCACCCCATATGCGGGCTTGACGTATGTGGACTCAAGGTCACATGGACAGCAAGACTGGGGGAGACAGAAAAAAATAGTACATGTGTGCAGGAACACAACACATTAAAATCAATGGGACTTGAGGGAGGGGGATCTGGAATGGATCCTTTATGTATACAAAGGACCCACTGTACTTTCCAGTCCTCCAGAAAGGGTACACCAGTAATTGCATTAACCATTCAGCCATTGCATTACTCTCCATGCAAAGAAAGTGGTGCACCAAATTCTACAACAAAGAAGTTTACCATATATGGAGCAAGAAATGGCAGATGTCCAAGCTGGTTTCATGAAAGAGAGGCACAAAGGATCACTTTGCAAATATATGTTAGATAACAGAGTACACCAAATAATTTCAAAAGGAAATCAGCCTGCTCTTTATAGATTATAGCAAAGCATTTGCAATAATGAAAAACCCCTATAGATTCATAGGATTATAGAATCATAGAGTTGGAAGAGAGCACAAGGGCCATCCAATCCAACCCCCTTCCATGCAGGAACTCAAAATCAAAGCATCCTGACAGATGGCCATCCATCCCCTGTTTAAAGACCTCCAAAGAAGGAGACTTCATCACTCTCCAAAGGAGTGTGTTCCACTGTCAAACAACTCTCACTGTCAGGAAGTTCCTCCTAATGTTGAGGTGGAATCTCTTTTCCTGTAGCTTGCATCCGTTGTTCCGGGTCCTGTTCTCTGGAACAGTAGAAAACAAGCTAGCGCCCTCCTCAATATGACGTCCCTTCAAGTATTTAAACAGGGCTATCATATCACCTCTTAATCATCTCTTCTCCAGGCTAAACATACCCAGTTCCCTAAGTCGTTCCTCATAGGGCATGGTTTCCAGACCCTTCACCATTTTAGTCGCCCTCCTCTGGGCGCACTGCAGTTTTTCAAGATCCTTTTTGAATTGTGGTGTCCAGAACTGGACACAATATTCCAGGTGGAGCCTGACCAAAGCAGAATATAGTGGCATTATTACTTCCTTTATTTTAGATACTATACTTCTATTAATGCAACCTAGAATTGCATTGGCCTTTTTAGCTGCTGCATCACACTGTTGACTCATGTGTCCTGGAATGCTGTCAGCACACACACCAAATAAGCTGATAAGAGCAGCAAAGGCCAAACTGAGCTGCCAGCAGACAGACTAAATTCACAGACCTGTCCTTTGTCCAAACAGAGTAGTCACAAGTCAGTCCAAGTTCAGGATTCTAGAAATTCTCAAGTATCAATTCAGTCCAAGGTCAGGGTGACAGAGAGTTGGTCAGTGAGTCTGATCCAAAGTCATCGTTGAAAAACAGTCCAAGTGCAAGGAAACCAGAGCCAGCAGTGTTCTCTCAAGGGAAGCTTGATAGTCTCTGACAAGGGAGTCAGCGTCTCCTATGTGCCTTAAATCATAGTACCACCTTCTCCTCCTCGCAGCTGTTGAGTGTTGGCTGAGCATCTCTCAGCGAGACTTCTGGAATTCTGAAGGCACACCCTTTCAGCTCTCCTCTGGCTAAAGGTAAGGATGTCCTGCTGTTCTATGTCTCCCAAGGCTGAGACCTCTGCTGAGGCAAGGCTGGGCTGCTGATCCTCAGAGTCCCCTGCAGGAGACTCCACATCACTAGAGCCAGGCTGAGTCATCTCTTCAGGGGCTGAGAGCTGGAACCTAGGAGGGCAGAATTAGGCTCTGTCACAGTCTCAAGATCCCCCTGTACCTGAGGGGCCAAGACCTCCTCCGAGTCCTCTGAGTACTCCTCAGGGCAGACCATGACATCATGGTCAACTTGTGGTCTACTAGGACACCTATATCCCTTTCACACGTAGTCTGATTAAGCCAGGTGTCCCCATCTTATATCTATGCATTTTATTTTATTTTATTGCCCTAAGTGCAGTACCTTACATTTCTTCGTGTTGAAATTCATTTGTGAGCATTTGACCAGCTTTCTAATCTAGTACAGACATTTTGAATTTTCGTCCTGTCCTCTGGGGTATTAGCTATTCCTCCTAATTTGGTGTCATTGATAAAGTCATTGATAAAGATGTTGAATAGCACTGGACCCAGGACAGAACCCTGTGGCACCCCACTGGTCACTGCTCTCCAGGATGAAGAGGAGCCATTGCTGAGCACCCTTTTGGGTTCTGTCAATCAACCAGTAACTAAGGGGGGAAGCAGACGGTGCTTTGTGCCATCTTGGAGCAAGGAAGGGGAGGAGCAGCCTCATACTGGGTGCCCCAACCCCTTTCTGAATATGTCATCTCCAACGACGTACTTCCGCCGCAGCATCCGCATACGCTGTGGCGGAAGAGACGCACCTTTAGCACTTTGCAGAAGGAGCTCTATTTTAGCACTCCTTCCAGGGCCTGAGAAGCTGCAGATTGGGGCCGAGGAGTGCGGCTACCTCGGCCCCAATCAGCAGCATCCCGGGGTGGCCCACAGCCACCCATCAGCTTAAGCCCTAATTCACCTAAGAGTTGTATTGTCTAGCCCACATTTTACTGTCTTGTTTGCAAGAATATC
>CM034706.1:146341899-146353692 GCA_020142125.1 Phrynosoma platyrhinos
AATAACTTCCGGCTCCAGGAGACAATTATATTGCCCTCCCCCCTGCTGGTCATGTTGTACTTGTTGTTCTGTTATTTATTCGTTTTGGAGCATGTTGTTTTAATTAATAATTAGTTTAATACTGTTTTAAGGGGTGGGAGGGTTGGATGGGTATGTGACTGCTTTTAACTTCTGTATCTTCTGTTTTTTAATTGATGTAACCCACCTCGATTGCTCCGCAGAGGGGCGGGCTATAAATAAAATTTATTATTATTATTATTATTATTATTATTATTATTATTATTATTATTATTAGTATTAGTATTATTATTATTAATTATTATATCTATATCTATATGTATTTCATACCAAAGACCGACTGTAATTTCTCTAATAAATATGATTAAAAAGCAAAAATATTTGTGATTTGTATTAAAATTTAAAATCAGTTGAACAATTAGTGTGTTTACATAAATGATGGTACTAAGAGCACCATCGTAACATGCATGCTATGTGTTTGTTACTGATCATCATCAATAAAATCTAATATCTGTTGTCTGGTCTAGCAGTATACAAGCTATTGAACCTCAGGTGTCAGGTTATTTATCAAACTAGAAATTACTGCTTTCATACTCATATGAATTTCAAGTCGGTGTCTTCAACATTCCAGCAGTTGTCCTATCAAATAAAGGTACCTGCAGCTGTTTCATTTAATCTCTAACTTCAAATGCATATAACAAAATGAAAGAAATCCATTAAAAAGAACCATTCCCAGTAAACATTACTTAGAATGTGAAAGAGTAATTATGAGTTTGCCACCAACTATAAAAGTAGTTAAGGGGAAAAATCATGTCTATAAGTCAATCATATTTCAGGTGCATAAGTTTATACATATAGGAACTTTTGTGCATTTTCATAAAGAACTTAACAGTCCTGATGTAACAGTCCTATTGTTGACATGTACTAATGGAGTCTTTTCATATGCTTCTTTTCCCTGCTGGTGAGAAAATTGATATTTTATCTTCATTTTAATTAACAGGAAACTCAGAAATGCATCTCTGCTCCACAAAACCTTTGAGCTGAATTTCAATGGAACTGCTCAATATTTGAGAATGGCTTGTGGTCCAGGTACGTTTCTTAGGATTATGGGATATTTTTTCCTCTCATTGCAACACTACTTCACACTAGTGGTCTTGGGAGGAGCTATTTGTCGTACAGGAAAGTTAACTGACCAGAGCTGCAAACAAATTTATAAAATGACTCAGGGGGGTTGCAGACTGCCAGAAATAGTGCAAATTGAGTCCACTTTTAGGGTTAGGGTTAAGGTTAGGGAATCATGGGAACTGAATTTTATTGTAGCACTAGAGTTCTCTAACAAAGAAGGCTCAATGTCTCAGAAAAATAACAATTCCCATGATTCCCTAGCACTAACCCTAACCCTAAAAGTGGACTGAATTCACACTTTTTTTTGGCAGTCTGCAACCCCCCTCAGTTGGACAATGGATTGTAAGCATTCATTCTGTGCTTTAGTTGCAGCACTAAAAAAAGTTTGGACTGATCACAAATGAAAGAGGAAGTTTCAGGGTATTCAGCAGTAGAAAATGAGATCATGGACATTTTTGTGCCATGGCATACAGCAGTTCTGGACTGTCAGATTTTGGAAACGTATGTTCTGATATGTCCTTTCATTTTTGAAAACTATGGCAGTACATGATTAAATCTATATGG
Source organism: Phrynosoma platyrhinos (assembly GCA_020142125.1). Taxonomy (NCBI): domain Eukaryota; kingdom Metazoa; phylum Chordata; class Lepidosauria; order Squamata; family Phrynosomatidae; genus Phrynosoma; species Phrynosoma platyrhinos. The sequence continues at coordinate 146,343,607 of CM034706.1, forward strand.
CAAACCACTCTAGATGTTATGGCTGTTACTCCATTTAGAATTATCAACAAGATGATTCCTGTTTTGAGGAGTTTCCATTTGATAATATGCAAACTTTGCATCATTTTGTGTGCTGAGAGTGGCTGTCTTTGGATTTGTAACCAGTTTTCTAATATGAGTGGAAAGGTGCTCAGAAGTTAAAGCAATACATTAAAAAGCAAAATCTACTGATCTCAAAATGTTATATACATCATTTGAATAATGAGGGAATCATTTAGAAATACTCAGTGCACCCATTATTGGTACAGGCTATGAAATTTTCCTCATATATTTAAATAAATAAACATCTACTATATTATGAGCAATAATTTGCAGAAAATAAAAAAATGCTCCCCCCCCCTTTTAAATATTTGCAATCTTTTATTTGGATTGCATCATTCTTGGGGAAAACAAACTTTTGAAAAACTCACATTGCTCTACAGAATATTGCAACAATTTTCAAATGCCTCAGCTCAGATTTTGAATTTGAATTCTCATTTTGCACATAACCATTATCTCAGAGTTCAGAATTGCAATGCTTTAATCCTTTTACTTGTTGTGATTATGATTGTTGAACAATAAATTGGATTTGATTATTTAGGCAAACATCTAGTGAAGTGAACACCACTGTTGACAACTAACAAATGCAAATAAACATTTATCCTACCTACTTACCTTTAAGAGCATATAATTATCACAGTTCACCTTCTTCTGGGTTTGGATAGGGTGCAAGGGAATCCTATGTACAAATCGGGCAGAGAAGAATGAGATGGCATGTATGGAGGAAAGGGGAAGATATGTGTCCTTCATGTGAAATTAAAAAGTTATATGATGTTAACCACATGCTAAATAAGGAGTGAATTCTTTGTAGACATTTTAAAATCTGGAAGGTAATCAGCATTAAATTTTACAGATGAGGGTTTTTTTTTGGGGGGGTGGGGGTTGGAAGTAATTTTATTTTTCATATCTAACAAGGCCAGTGGTATCTGTTGGCTCTGGTATCTAGTGGGGTGATAAATTCACACCAGGTTTTGGTTCAGACTTTAAAAGAGCAATCCAAGGTAATGATAGCATCTGACAATATGTCAGTTTTATATATCACTGCAAGGCAACTCACAAATACCATCAAATAACAAGTGGCATAATCTAGTTGGTGCTCATGACCTCAGGCAATTTCTTTAAAGTGTGAAGAAAGATTCACCATCTCACTTCCATCAGCATCATCTGTTGCCATTGAACAAGGCCAAATACTTTCAACAAAGCAGCCTTTTGAAAATATTTTAGAAAATACATTTGATTATATTTATATTCAGGTGAACCTACAATCTTGTTATTCTGTGCCTTGAAGTTACTTCTGACTTATGACCCTAAGGTGAATCTATAATAGTTTTTCTTGGCAATATTTGTTCACAGGAGATTTGCCATTGCCTTCCCCTGAGGCTGAAAGTATGGGACTTCCCCAAGGTCCCATGGATGATCCAGGAAGCAAACCTTGGTCTCCAGAATCATAGCCCAACAATCAGGCCACTATGTCACACTGCATTAAAACTAAAACATAACTCACTGCAAATGCTATTCCCCACCCATACTCAATGCATTTGATGATGTGTGGCTTAGTTTTCATGTCTTCAGAAATCTTTCCAGAAATCAGGCATCTTAAACTATAGAAGTTTTGACCTATCTCAATGGTGTTTTGAAGGTTCATTCAAAGGATCACCATATGCTGAAGCCAGTTTAATGTCAATTAACGACCAACACATCATATTACAGGGTTGCAAAGTATATGATTTAGATGTGCAGTCATATGTATGAAAAATTTTCTACCAGAACTTCCTGGACTTTACAGCAGTAACGTGGAAATGATAGAGAAGCAAAGTGGGTATTGGGAGTGCAGCCAGTGTCTAGTCTGCCTCCCATTCCATTAACTGCATGTGCAAGGTCTTTTAGGTATATCCATACCTAAAAGAGGGCTGCTTAGAGCTGTAATACTGCAAGTGGTCTACATGGGGAAGCCATTTCTTACACATTCCTTTATCTTTAAAAAAAAAAGAAATAAAGAAATAAAAATTTCTACTCTCATGATGAACTACTTACACATTAAGAGTAAAAACATATGTTTGATTGTCATGGCATTAAGTTGAAAAGACAATAGGTAATTAGCCTGATTAAAAGTTGTCGCTATGAAGAGATCATAACAATTCTGTTTTGATTTGATCCTACCCATCATAATACTATGGTTACAATACCCATACAACTAACAAATTATCATTTTCTAATGATCCTTCCCTCTTCTTAATTGGACTCTAAAACTATTTATTAGGCCCAGTGGCGTATTCCAATTTTGATTCTATTTTGCCTCATTCTGCATTAACTTCCTCAGTTCTGAACTACATATCTGCTCATGGATTTTAGAATTTGATTAGGTTGCTTCATTTTGTGATGTTGTTCAGAGAACACTTTTTAATGAAGAAGCAAACATGGGTAGGAGCATGGTAAAGAGAAGAAAAGGAAATAAATTATGTTAACTGACATGTTGGAGTGCTTTCAAATATATATATTGTTTATATTTGTTGCCCATGGCAAAATACCCATTACAAAATACAATGTTAGCACAATATACCTACTAAAACAGATCAAAAGCAATGAAAACTCTTACTTGTGTATGACAAAGGAATCCTATTAAAAGGTACAAAATAAAGGACAAAACCAAAAATTGATACAATGACATAACACCACAGGTTAACATTGACAGTGGCAGTTAATACAACTCAGCCCTTTGCAGTCCACTGACAACATTGTTAGGAATTTGCAGTGGATCTTTAGGGCTGTTATTATGAAGATGGCAATCTTCATAATAATAAATTTAGAGGGATCTACCAACAGTTAGCAAAAGTTCAGAGGGCAATATTAAACTCCAAATTTAAAGGTGTTTGCTATGACATGCAAGTCATACCAAACACCTTTAAATTTGTTTAACCAATTCTTGTTAGAAATTGGGGAGGATCTAAATGGCCTATTAATATGGACTTGGTTCTTTGTTTCATTGTAGCTCTCAGGCAATCTGGACTTTCACCTGTCACTATTAGAGGGAAATTGGCCGCCTTTTTACTCTAGGGCAGGGGTAGGCAACCTTTCCCCTTTAAGGGCCGAGGGACTTCAGAATCTCAGGAGCTATTGGCCAACATGGCTGAGGCTTCTGGGAGCTGAAGTCCCTCGGCCCTTAAAGGGGAAATGTTGCCTACCCCTGCCCTAGGGCAAAGGGCTGTTTTGACCCTACTAATGATTTCAGGGTCAAAAGTGCAGTGGAAGGGGGTTGAGAGAAACCCTTGTCACAAAGGACTTTAGAAGTCCGATGACTGGCCCTGTTCTTCTTAAGTTATGGGGTCAATTAGCTCTAATATGTTATTCACCTGGGGAAGAGGCCTTATTTAAAGCAGTATTTGCTACAGCATTTTTTACTGCCCTTTAGAATTAGCGAAATTGTGCCTGGATCTTGTAATGATAAATCCGGCAGGGTGCTATTGATTTCTGACATCAGTTTAACTGAACAGGGGATTCAAATTCACATTAGGCGATCTAAGACTGACCAGTTTGCAAAAGGTCAGACTATTTTCTTGGCTAAGGCCCAACAGGATCAAATTTGTCCAGTGGTGGCAATGGATAACTATTTGAAAATCAGGCCTAATGTGGCTGGGTATTCGTTTATTCACCTGTCTGGCTTGCCCTTAACTCAATTCTAATTTAGGGAAGTGCTAAAAGAGGTGGTAAGGAAGGCTGAGTTGCCAGAGGAATGTTTTTCTTCACACTCCTTTCATATTGGAGCTGCGGCCATTCATGGTTTGAGTGAAGCTGACATTTGTAGAATTGGCAGGTGGCATTCACATGCATTCAAGTCATATGTTAGGTGATCGGGTAGTGGGACTCCTGATAAGCCATGTTAATCTGTTGTTTTTATTCAGTTGGCTTTCTAGGCGGTGACATCTGGATAGTGGGACACAGCCTGGTCTTTTGGTCTGAATGCTACTTTTTGAAACACTGTTATGACAACACGTTGGGCCTTGCCAATTTTGGACAGCCGGGCTGGTTTGGTCAAAGGGGAATGATGTGGCCATCTCTCCTTCCATCACAGATTGAGTTAGCTTGTTCGCGTCCTCAACCCTGAGCTGTGGTAGTGCACCTGGGGGAGAACGACCTGGTACGAGTGCCATGCTTGCAATTGGCTAAGCTAATTTTCAAGGACTTGGAGGAGGTGCAAATAATTTTTCCTGCTGCTGTCATCATATGGACTAAACTTGTGCCTAGGCGTTGTTGTCCGGGAGCGCAGAAGGATTCTGCTATTAACAATACCCGGCATTGGCTTAACCGCTATGTGGCTAAGCACCTTAATAAATTGGGAATGTCCATGGTGGAACATGGCATTAAACTTGACTGGTCACAGCTGTACAGGGGGGATAGGTTTCACCTATCTGATGAGGGGGCAGAGATGTACGTAAATGCACTTGCTGACCAAGTTGAAAAAGCCATCTGCGGGGGGTGGGGAGAGGGGATGCCTAGCTGGGCTGGCCCCCTCTTGTGGTGGATAATGACCCCCACCCCACAGAATAATTTAATTCAGCTAATTAAAATTGGGAAAGAAATTTTTAACCAAGTTTCGCAAAGATTTGGTACTGCGAGAACTAGGGTGTAAGTTTGTTATTTATAGCTGTGCTGCCACGTGCAGACAGCCATTTTAGAGTTGAGACGGAGAGAGTAACATCCCTCCGCTCTTTGCTTTTGTTGATCCATCCCACCCACCCTTTATAATAAGTTCATTAATTTTGCTCTCAGGCTTTGGCTGGTCGCCTTCAGGGGCTGGGAGGGAATTTTTTCCCAGGGTTTCTCCTGGGTTTTTCACCCTCCCTGAGATTTATTGAATGTTGTTAAATATCTTAATTTGGGATTGGGTCATGGTGTTAATTTATTATAATGAATAATTGTCACAACTGGGTCTATGAGTTGAAATTATAAGTTGTATTGTGGGGCGGGTAATGACCCCCACTCCACAGAATAATTTAATTTGGCTAATTAAAATTGGGAAAGAAATTTGGCATAAAACAAATTGACAGGAAATGACGTAGACACTTAATGCTTGATGTCATAAAGCTACATGACGTCATATGACAAAATATGATGTCATTTCCGGGTGAGGGGTTTTGCTTATTGTTATTTGTTGATGATTGCTTATTTGTTTTGTCATGTCTGGGTGGGGTTTTTTGCTTATTGTTATTTGTTGATGATTGCTTATTTGTTTTGTCATATGCGGTGAAGGACCACCCTCTCGGGTGGATACACCTTCACCTACACATGTGACAAATTGCTATTATTTATTGTTTATCAATAGACCCTATACAGTTAAATAAATGTTGTGGCCTGTTTAAACCCAAAAGAGGCATTTTGTGTCCTTTGTGCCAGTGCAAAACATCATATTCTGCATGTATTTCTGGGGAAATTATTTGCTACTGTTACGATAACTGGATTGATATAAAGACCCCTTTGGATCTCTGTCAGAGCCCTAGGTTGGAAGGTGCTTTCACCACCATGAGCTCAAACTGTGAGCCTCATGTAGGCACTCCATAAAGAGTCACATCTGCATTTACAACCATTTGCAGATCAAAGAGGCCAGGCTTAGGAACTGCAATGCAGGACATTCACACCCAGAAGATTTATGTGTGCCAGCCAGGATGTGTCCAGCTGAAGATGAGATAACATCAACATCCTATCTCCCCTCTTTTGGAAATTGTCTACTTCAAAGAGTAGCAATCAGAATCCTTTGATATACAATAGCAACTCTTTGCCTCAGGCTAGGATAAATGCTCCCCAAAATGTCAGGTACATGGGGGTCTGAATAGATTTCATGGTGCCACTGTGATCTCTGACTAGAGTCCTTGGCTCTATCTGGTGCCTTTTCCCTTTCATAATGGTTGAGTCTATCCCTGTTCATTCATTGTTGGAGCAGCCTCTTTTCAGATAATTTTCATCATTAGAAAACCTTGTGTTTCCTATCCAAGCTAACTACTTTACTCCTAAGTTCTTGTGTGTGTGTGCATTTATGTTAGGGTGTTTTTGTATGTTTGATCCTCTGTGTATGTGTGTGCTTGCTTATTGATTTATTTTTCTCTCTTAATAACAGTACCATTCTTTTGGAAATATGCTATCTCTGCAGGAACTGTTCCCTCTATCCCCCTGCATACAATGGGTTCAGATTCTATTTCTTATTTTTGAGCTAATTATAAATTCCCCAAGGTCAAGTTCTCATTACATTGCACAGAAAATGTCCATATAAAATAACCGCATGCATATTTTTCACAGATTAAGGGGGGTTGCAGACTGCCAGAAATAGTGCAAATTGAGTCCACTTTTAGGGTTAGGGTTAATGCTAGGGAATCATGGGGATTGTTTTTTTTCTGAGACATTGAGCCTTCTCAGTCAGAGAGCTCTGGTGCCAACATAAAATACAGTTCCCATGATTCCCTAGCACTAACCCTAACCTTAAAAGTGGACTCAATTTGCACTATTTCTGGCAGTCTACAACCCCCCTAAGTTTCCCAATTACAGTACTTTCTGTAGAGGAAACAGCTTTTTCTCTGCAAAAATTTATTTCTGTATAGAAGTATTCTTTTTCTATGCAGAAAATCCTGCTTACTGCACACACATACACACAAATCCACATTTAAAATTATTTATTTATTTATTTATTTATTTGGCAGAGTAAGTCTCAAACTTCAAAGATTCTCCTCAGTTCAAGATTTTTTGCATCAGTGCTTATTGATACTAGAAAAGCATGCATTTGGCCATTTTTGAGTATTTTAGAATATTTTAGAATATTTGTTCAGTCTCCCTGGATTCTTTGCTGTTTCTCCTTGGATTTTTTTGCTGTCCCTGCTCATTAACTGATTTGGATCCTTGACACAAGAATTGGCTTGGGCTGTACATATCTTTGTCTTTTCCTTGTGGTTTTGTTTATCTCATCTTCTTGTGACAAATTCTGCAATAGTTGAGGCCTTGCTATTGTACCGCTCCTCACCTTTGCTAAACTCCCTCGACTACCTGCACATGACCCAGGCTTGCTTGATTCACATATAGCTCATTCTCCCTGCTATAGCTGCCACTCATGACATTTACTGTCTTTTTAGACACAGAATAATTTGGAGTTTTGGAGTAAGATGTTACTAGCAAATTGTTGACACCCAGCTCTATTTCTTTTCTTTTTTACCCCATCCAATTCCAAGGAAGCTCCCTTCATACTAGACCAGTATCTGCTGATGATGAGATGAAGCAAAACAAACTGAAGCTTAATCCAGACAAGACAGAAGTGCTACTTGTCAATCAAAAGGCACATTGGGGTATAGGGGTACAGCTTTTGTCAGATGAGGTTACACTTCCCCGAAATCTAAGGAGATTATTGCCCATCTTAAAAAGGATGTATGTCTATCTCTGATACATTGCAAATGAGAAAGAGTGTGATATAATTGTAACTTTTCATTTTCATGACTTTTCAGGAAAAAAAAAAAGGAATAGCACTTGTAACATTCAGTCATCATATAGCTCTACCCCTAGGATGGTTAAAGATGATAGAATTTGTTGTTCAAATCATCTGGAATACATCAGAAAAGTTTTGAAAAATGGTTCATTTTGCATGTTATTTTTCCCCCTGTCTTATCAGTGAATCCATTCATAGTGATAAGAATGGTGGCTCTTTTAGCCAAAAAGCAAAAAGCCAGAGGAAAACCAGCCAATTCCTTTTGCAATGCTGAAAGTGTTATTTATTGCTCTTGATATTTCTTTAGTGACAAGAGGTTGTTCTGCCAAAATTAACAAATTGTCCTTGACATTTTTTCCACTGTAAAATGTCAGAGCAGCATGCTGAGTGGCAAAGTATGCATTTAAGGTTATCTTCCATAGACAAGTAAATCACCCTTATTAGCTGGAAGTGCTTGCACTTTGAACCTCATTTAACATTAATGAACAACAACATGTTGATTCTTTACTGGTGCTTTAACTGACTGGAGTATTTATATATGATGGACCTATTAAATCAGCTGAACATTATCCAAGAGTATGTTAGGGAAAGTGCTGTGTAACATAAGTGTACAATTATAATTTCTGAATTGTAAACAGGAGAAAAATAAGGTAAAATATCAGCACCTTCAGAATATTAAAGAGAGAAAGAAGCTGCTTTCTTCTTTAGGGAAAAGGGAATAATTTCCTTTGCTAAAGAGAATTATTATTATTATTATTATTATTATTATTATTATTATTATTATCCCACCCTTCTCTTAGGACTGGGACTCAGGGTAGCTTGCAACATTAAAAACATTACAATTAAAAACATACAAAAATACTACATTAGAACAGAAGTAAATTACTATAATAATTTATTGTAGAAACCTACATTATGATAGGACAATGTGGTCTTGGTCATACTGAGAATCATGCACAAATGATGGTTCCCAAGAGTTAGTACAAGACCCCAAAACAAGGCAGACTCCCCACATTCCAAATACAGAAGCAAACTGGACTGGTAGTTGAATGATACTGCAATACTGATAATGTAACAGTATGCACCACCTCATCTGAGGCAAAGGTTAGCTTGGTGGGTGCCAAAGAGATACTGTAACATACACAGCTTTATATTCCCTGGTTGGAATGTCCAGGGAGCTTTAGATAACTGGACAGGGGGCTGCTTTGTGGTTATGGGAAAACCTAGTAATAGATCTTGTCTTGTGGTACTAAGAGAAATATGACATATCTCCTTACCCTTGCAATTCTCAGTTATCCATGGTGCAGGCTGAGCTGTTTAGGGTGGTGAGGGAGCTGACGCAGGTACCTCCTGTGCCAAATCCTTTACTTAACCCGATGATTGCCTGATGTGATACGTTTAATAAATTCTTTGCAGATAAAATCTCTCAGATAAGAGCCGACTTAGATGCCAGTATTTTAACAGAAGCAATAGATGAGGTGAAATTATTCTGGATCAGTTTCAATCTGTGAGTACCAATGACATGGACAAGCTCCTTGGCAGAGTGAGGAAAACAACTTGCCCTCTCAACCCTTGCCCATCATGGCTGGCCATTGGAGTGGGGTGCATTGAGGTTGTTCCTTATGGGCATCATCAATGTATCCCTCAGGGAAGGACATATTCCATCCTGTTTGAAAGAAATGGCTGTTAGGCCACTTCTGAAAAAAACCTTCCCTAGACCCCCTGGGTATGAACAACTAAAAGCCAGTCTCTTTATTACCATTCTTGAGCAAGGTAATTGAGAGGGCGGTTGCTCTTCAACTCCAAGCTGTCTTGGATGAAACCGATTATCTAGACCCATTTCATACTGGCTTCAGGACAAGCTTTGGTGTTGAGACTGCCATGGTTGCCTTGACCGACGATCTGCGTCTGAGCATTGACAGGTGTAGTGTGACCCTGTTGGTGCTTTTAGACCTCTCAGCAGCTTTTGATACGATAGATTATGGAATCCTCTTGGATCACCTGGGGGGGTTAGGAATCAGAGGCACTGCATTGCAATGGTTCTGTTCCTTCCTCTCGGGCAGGTCCCAGAGGGTGCTTCTCAGGGACAGTTGCTCCAGTAAGAAGGAGCTTACTTGTGGTGCCCCTCAAGGTGCAGTCCTGTCCCCCATGTTATTTAACATCTATATGAAGCCGCTGGGTGAGATTATTCAGAGTTATGGAGCTGGGTGTTATCAGTATGCTGATGACACCCAAATCTATTTCTCCATGTCTCGATTGTTGGTCTTGAATTCCGATGGAATTTCTTCTCTCAATGAATGTCTTCGGGTGGTAATGGGCTGGATGAGGAAAAATAGATTGAGACTGAATCCAGAGAAAATGGAGGTGCTCACCGTAGCTGCCCGAAACTGAGAATTGGGTTGCAACCTCCAGTCCTGGATGGGGTCACACTCTCCGTAAAGTACTGTGTTCACAGTCTAGGGGTGCTCCTTGACTCATCACTCTTGATGATGAATCAGGTAAATGCGACAGCCAGGAGTGCCTGTTATCAGCTTTGGCTGATATGCCAG
>CM034706.1:146362796-146379292 GCA_020142125.1 Phrynosoma platyrhinos
CCCACAACTCTGACTGTACATGCCGCCATGACAAAGAATGGTCTAAAGTGGCTCTCATCCTAAACTGCTCATCATACTGGAGCCAAGCAGACCCCCTTTGGTTAAAATGGCAATTGGTGTACGCATTAATTATTATCTCCTGATATTTAGAAAACTCAGGAGACCTTGCAGGTTCTTTCTCCTCAATAACCCCCCTATAAATAGTAAAGCCCATCATCCAGTTCACAAAGTTCCTTTCAAACTTCAGGTGCTTGGGAGCCTGGAATTTTTTTGGTAAACTAAACACGACCCCATCCTTTACCATAATCTGAGGTTCGGGATTGCGAAATGTGAGGGAAAACAAATCAATATATTCCCCTTTCCAGATCCTTTCTTTTGTGGCAAGAGGGAGGTGCGATCCCAAAGGAGTGGACATTCCCACATAAAGGTTGCACTCAGTGGTTCTGTCCACCCCAGCGACAGCTAATGCTCCCACTGTCACCACCCTACTTGAGTCACCTACCTTAGTGACCGAGGGCTGCTCAGCCTGTACCCTTAATTGAGGAACCTGAGAAGTCCCAGGTGTTATTGAAGATGTACCAAGAGATACAGGTGTTGAGTGTTTTGCTCCACCACTCTGACTAACCTGTCCACCCGGAGCCCATACCAAGGTGGGCCAATGAATTAGGAGACTGAGACAAACCTGGACTTGACAATTGCTGTGAAGCGTCCCATGATTCTTGTGTAGCTCCCCCTGAGTGTGCCACTACCGTAGCTCGGGTGATCTGCTGCAGGGTGGAAGAAGCACTTCCCACATCCCTGTTTAATGCTTCCGATGTTTCAGGGGCCATTCCACTGCCTTGCCCTGAAACGACAGCCCTCTGAACAAAATTATACAAATCTGCCAGAGTGGGCTTCACTGACACAGGGGCAGCCACTCCCTGTTGTGCCACACCAGGTACTTTCCTTAATAATTCCATTATGTCAGCTACAGTTGGTTGCCCAGCCTCCATAGCTGAGGTAGTCAGGGGATCACGTGCCATGCCATTCAACAACATATCAGGTGAAGAAGCCAATTGCACCTGAGTAGTCTGCAATCCCACTATTTAATCATCATTTTGAGATGTGGCAGCCTGGGATCTCGAATTAGTACCTTGCACCCCTTTCCGAGCCAATTGCTCACAGACCGCAACATAAGTTTGCATGGTCTGGCCCAACTGTGCTAAGTCAACCACAATTTCATCCTCTCTGCCCTATGGTTCCGATGCCCACTTAGGTGCTGACTGGCCAGCACTAGGCCCAGCAGACGCTGCACGCTATTTAGACTGTGCCTTGCTGCAAGGCATGATGACTTGGCCAAACACAAGTCAAACTAACAATACTGTATTGGGTATAGTGTTCCTTTAAGGGCTATACCCTTCAGTGAAACCCCCACCACCACCAAAAGGGCAGAGTGTAAAAATGTCCCAAGCAGGGACTATAAAGCACCCCAGCGCATGGGTCTCCAACCACAAGCACCTGTCTCAAGCAGGGACATACACACTTGGCCACGATGACCTTAGCAAATCCCAAGCAGGGACACATAGGCCAAGCCAGGATATTCCCAACAAGGGTAGTAGCATACAGAAAACAGCTTTGTTAGCACTCAAGGCCAGCCATGAGGCCTTCCCTTCTCCAGAGAACCAGGCCGCACTAGGCCCCATTAGGCCTCTCCAACTGGGCGCCACCAGGTCTTCCCTTCTCCAGGAAGCCAGCCTCCACTAGGCCCCACCAAGCCTCAAAGATTGGGCACCACCAGGCCTTCCCTTCTCCAGGGAACCAGGCCGCACTAGGCCCCACCAGACCTTAAAGAATGGGTGCCATCAGGCCTTCCCTTCTCCAGGGAACCAGGCCACACCAGGCCTCACCAGGCCTCTGAAATTGAGTGCCCTCACCCACACCAGGCCTTACTAGGCCTAATCCCAAGCCGGGCCTGGAGAAAACAGGCCGCTCAGGTCTACAGGCTAGCCCAGGCCTACCTCACCAGCCACTCCCGACCACATGGTGCAACAGGCCCCGGGCCGCTCCTCAACTGTCTACACCAGGCTGTGCCAGGCCTTGCCTGGGCCCCGAAATTGCTGCCCGGATGGAGCCTGGCATCCTCCAAGGCCTAATCAGCCTAACACAAGGCCGTGAGCCTCACAAATAGGCCACACAGGGCCAAAACACGGAGCACTTGCAGCGTCTCACTTGAGTGCTCAGAGAAAAATGGCTGCCACCGAGGCCTATATAGACCCAAATCTCACTGGTAATCTCGCAAGATCTATGGTTTCGCAAGATTACCAGCATGCTGGGGATCTCATGAGATCCCCCCATATTGGCTGGGTAGTGCAGGAAGGACAGGATTTCCTGCCCACCCAGCCAATCACGGTGCCAGAACCTTTAATGGGGCCGGCACAACAGTAAGCCCCTCCCGACGCATCAGGTGGATTCTTTACATATGTTTTTTTTTTACCTTTAAATTCAATAGACCAGACAAGTATTTTATTTTTCTTTCTCTTAATTTCTTTTACCAATAAATGCTGAAATTACTTAAGTCACTAAATAACTAAAGCAACTCTTTTTGTGTTTCTCAAAATCCTAAAGTGAATGATAGTCACAACACAATATTTCCAAGTCAACTAATTCATTAGTAATCAAGCTTTTGATTCAATCATGATAACAATTCAATATTTACCCTCCAAGCAATTCATTAATAATAGAGTAATTAACTTATGTCTTCTGTTTAGTTAGTTAATTAATCTATAAATGTGATTAACTTATATATCCATATATCTATACACATATATATGTCTTGCATTTCCACCAGTTACTTAGGACCTTATCCCACGGGGCCAAAAGCAGCAAGAATCCACATGGAATCAGGCGCTATAGCGCTATAGTTTTCCGGGTGATCCCACGACGTCACTCGGAATCAGCTAAGAATCAGGCGCTATAGCGCTATAGTTTTCCGGGTGATCCCACGACGTCGCTCAGAATCCAACAAGAAACTGCTCGGAATGCAGCATCATTCGGGTTCTTTTGAATGCCCGGTGTCAGCAGGCATTGCAATAGCCCTACCTTATCCATAGCGCTATTATAGCGCTAGCGCCATATTATACTAGCGCTATAGTACTGCAATGATGCTCATATCGGTTTCTTGCCACTTTTGAGAGCAGCGTGGGATAAGGTCCTTAAATAGTTAAAATATCCAGACCATTTCAAGAGAGTGGGTGGCTTCTGCTCATCCTTAGGTAAAATCACTCTTGAAAAATTGCAAGTGGAAAAAAAATAGCAACAATTTTGAAAGGACCATTCTCTTTTCCTTGCATGGTCATAGTACTACATTGCTCAGCTTTTTAAAAAATTAAAATAATTGTTTGTTATTGTTGTTAACTGCCTTCATGTTGATTTTGACCTATGGCAACCCTATGAATGAAGACTTCCAAGCCACCTTATCCTCTACCTCTGCTCAGGTCTTGCAGACTTTGACATGTGGCTTCACAGAATCTATGCACCTAGTAAGTGGTCTTCCTCTTTTTCTATTGCTCTCCACTTTTATTGTTATTGTTAACAACCCTCAAATTGACCCCAACATATGGTGACTCTGTGGATGAGACATCTCCAAGACCACATATCCTCCACTGCTCTGCCTAAGCCCAGTTGATTCATGGCTGTCACTTCCCTAATTTAATCTAGCCATCTGGTGTGTAGGCTTCCTCTCTTTCTACTGCCCTTCATCTTTCCAGGCATTAATGTCTTTTTTAAAATGTCTTAAATGACTTCTCATGATATGGGCAAAGTACAACAGCCTCAGTTTTGTCATCTTGACTTCCACTGGGAATTCTGGTTTGATCTGTTTAAGGACACATTTGCTTGACTTCTGGCTGTCCACAATATCCTTATTACCCTTCTCAGCACCACATCTCGAATGAGTTTATTCTTGTCCTATTCATTTTCTTTTCTGTCCAGCTCTCACATCTGTATATCGTGATGGGGAATACTGTGGATTAGATGATTCTGACTTTAGTGCTCAGTTATATGTCTAAACTCTTTAAGATTGTATCTAGTTCTTTCATAGCTGCCCTTCTCATTCTTTGTCTTTTTTCTAATTTCTTGGCTGCAGCTGCCATTTTGATTCATCTTTGATCGTAGGTACGGGGATTCTTTGCCTATTTCAATTTCATTGACTGTCTGGGTAGAATTTATGTATTTTTTCCATGGTCATTATTTTTGTTTTCTTTATGTTCAGCGTTAAGTCTGTACTTTCACTTTTGACCTTCTTTAGTAATTGTTCCAAGTCTGTGATATTTTTTACTAGTAATATGGTGTCATCTGTACATCTTAGATTGTTGATGTTTCTTTCTCCTTTCTTCACTCCTCTTTCTTCTGAGTCTAAACTTGCTGTTCATATTATTTTTTCCACATAAATGTTGAACAAGTAGGGTGATATAATGTATTCTTGTCTGACCCCTGTGCCAATTGGGAATCCTGAATTCTATTTTAATAGCAATCTCTTGTCCTAAGTACAGATGTCCCATTAGAACTATCAAATGTAGTGGTATCCCCATGTTCTTAAGAGCCATCCATAGCTTTTCAGTAAAATGCTTTATTGTTGTATATAAAGAACATGGTGATTCCCCACCCCACCCCCCGAATTCCTTTGTGTACTCCATTAGCCATCATATGTTTGCAATGTTGTCCCCAGTGCATCTTCTTTGCCTGGACCCCACTTAGACTTCTGGGATTTCTCTCTCCATGTATGATTGGAGTCTGTGCTGCAGAATTTTGAGCATAATTTTGCTTGCATGGGAGATTAATGCTACGGTCCTATAATTGCTGCAGTCCTTTATGTCTTATTTTCTGTGGATTGGGATTTACCAAGTATTATTGTCTTTTCAAATGAGTCCTTCCTTCTCACAATTTGGCAAACTGTATGGCAACCTCAGTTTAGACATCTTTGCTTCTAGCGAGAGTTCAGGCCTGATTTGTTCTAGGACCCACCCATTTGTCTTTTTAACAGTCAAAGGTATTCTGAGAATTTTTCTCCAGCATCACATCTCAAATGAGTTGATTTTTTTCCATATCAGTTTTTTTCACTGTCCAGGTTTTCAGCTTTCACAACCATACAAAAGAGAGAGAATACAATGGCATGGATCATCCTAATTTTAGTATACATTTTCCCCTTTATTACTTAAAAAAAACAAAACATATATATACAATATAATACAAACCATAACATAAAATTACCAAACAAGACAAGACAAAACTTCCTTATCTTTCATGTCTTGCTATTTCCTAACTATATATACAACTTCAATCATTATGTTACTTTATCACTTCTCATCATATTTATTTCCATATTACCAGTATCTCCATATTATATTTATTTTTCCCTATATCTCTAACTCCAACCCGCATTTTAAGGGATTTTTTTACTTTACTCTAAATTTATAGCAACAGATAATCCCCTTTCTTTCCACTCATATTTGATCAACGGATTCCAATCTTTTTTTTTTTTTTGAAAATTTTATATTCCTTTATCTTTTATCAAGCATGTCAATTTATCTGTTTCCATATAATCATACAATTGATTAACCATGTTCTTATTGTTGGAGCTTCTTTACTTTCCCAATTCATTGCATATTTTATCCTTGCAGCTATCATTAAATAAAACATCAATTTTCCATATTCCTTTTCTAGTTTTTCATCTTCTATTATTCCCAGTAGATATATCTTTAGGATTTAAAGGGAATTCTGTACCTACTATTTTCATTACTTCTTTATGTATTTCTTTCCAATACTTTTTTGCCTCTTTACAATTCCACCATAAATGACAGAAGGTACCAATTTCTTTTTCACACTTCCAACAAAGATTACACTGATTTTCTCTCATTTTAGCCAATTTACATGATGTAAGATACCATCAAAATTGCATCTTGTAGAAGTTCTCTTTTATTTCATAATTCAAAGTTTATTTTATCTTTCCCCCCCAACATTTTCCCCACCGGACCAATTCTATATTTTGATCTATATCTTGCACCCATTTAGTCATATATGTTGTTACAACTTCTGTTTCCATTTCTATTTTTAACAGCATCTTGTAAAATTTTGAAATTTTATGATTTTTTTGAGGCCAGTATTTCTTCAAATTCCTTATACCTTACTCTAATTTCTTTTATTTTTTTATCCAATAAGAATCTTTCCCTTAATTGCCCATATGTAAACCAATTACATTTATATCCCTCTAATAATATTTTTTTTTTCTTGTCTTGATTTTCGTATTAGGCTCATTACCCTGTATAATTTCATTATTTGTCGGCCACTTGTTTATACCTATATTGTCATTCTTTAAAAAAGGCTTCATTTATAGAGGTCCATTTTGGAATGATATCTTTCCATTTACTTTTAATCTTTAGCTAGATTCTTAGAAGAAATCTCCCTATATAATGGTCATTAAAATCCTTATGCACCTTGATCTTATCATAAATCAAATATTCATGCCAACCATAAATATTGTTATATCCTTCTAATTTTAATTCTCTTTCTTTCTCTAATTTAATCCAATCAGATATCCAATTTAATACACAGGCATAATAGTAAATTTTCAAGTCCAGTAGCTCCATACCACCTCTAGTAACTTCGTCTTGCAGTAATTTTGACTCTGGGTTTTTTACTTCCTCATATAAATTTTGAAATATTCCTTTGCCATCTTTGAAAAGACAAATCCTTTATAACAATGGGAATATTTTAAAATTAAAAAAGCATTTTTTCTAAAGCATTCATCTTTATTGTTGAGATTTTCCCCATCCATGATAAGCTCATTCTATTCCACCTATACAAATCCTTTTTAATTTCATTCCAAATTTTATCATAATTGTTTTAAAATAAATCTGAATTCTTTATTGTAAAATTTATTCCCAAATATTTAATCTCTCCCCCCCGAAATTTGAATTTCTCTATTAATTTCCTTTTTTCAACTTCTGTTAAATTCATAAGTGACATTGCAATTTTCTCTCTGTTTATCCTAAGTCCTGCCACTTCTCCAAAGTGTTTTAAGCTTTTTAATATTTGGTCAATACTTTCTAGGAGGTTAGCTATTGATAGCATCAAATCATCTATGAAACTTTATAATTTAAATTCTCCTCCTCTAACTTTTACCCCCTGAATCGTATTATCCTAAAATTTCCAACATTATTATAAATAATAATGGAGAAAGGGGACATCCCTGTCTTACACCTTTTTGAATTTTAAAAGATTTAGTCTTTTCCCCATTTATCAATAGAAAGGCTTCTTGTTTTTGATAAATTGAATCTATCCATTTTATAAAGTTTTGTCCCACATCTAATCTTTCTAAAAATTTGTCATAAATTTCCAATTCAAATTATCAAATGCTTTTTCTATATTGCAAAAAAAAAAAAAAAATTAAAGCTACTTTCTTATCTATATTCTATATTTTTCCCATGATATTTGATCAAATTCATCAAATTCCTCATATTTTCTTTAGTCATCCTATTAGGGAGAAATCCTGCTTGGTCCTTATGAATCAAAATATTTAGCCATTTTTTCAATCTATTTGCTATACCATTGCATAGATGTTATGATCATAATTTAACAGGGATATGGGCCTATAATTTTTAGGATCTGTTTTTTTCCCTATTTTCTTTATGTATTAATGTTATATTTGCCTGTAGCCATGTAGCTGGTATTTTCCCATATAATATTCCATTCATTGTCTTTAATAACAGTGATATCAATTCTTGAGCAAAAGTCTTATAGTATTCAGGTATAAAACCATCTGGGCCTGGTGCCTTACCTCCTTTTATATTTTTTATTATGTCCAATATCTCCTGAGTTTCTATCTTTTTATTCAATATTAATTTACAGTCTTCCGATATGCTACTTATGTTTTCTTGATCTAAATATTCTTTGCTTTTATTTATTTTATCTTCTTCTTCCCTATATAAATTAGTATAATAATTTAGAAATATTCTTTTAATTTCCTTTTGGTCTGTGTATAATTTAGTTCCTTCCTTTATACTTGTTATAACTCTTTTCCCCTGTTCTTTTCTCAATTTATAAGCTAATAATTTTCCTGGTTTATAAGAGAATTCAAAATATTTTTGTTTCTTCTTCACCTCTTCCATTGTTATAACTGATATTTGTTTTTGCAAACAGTATATTTCTTCCTTTTTTCCTTTCTCAGTAGGGTTTATTTTCAATCAGTTTTCCCTTAATTTAATTTCATATTCCAATTTATGCAATAAAGTATCTTTTTTCTTTTTAATTTCCATCCTTTCTTTATAAAAGAAGCCTCTCATAAAAGCTTTTGATGCCTCCCATACTATATTTATTGGCACTTCTTTATCCAAATTTTCCTGTAAAAAAGAACCAATTTATCCTTTTATAATTTTTTTTTCATTTTTTAATAAATTTTCATTTAATCTCCATCTAAATTCTTTTTGGCCTGCCTTCATTTGCATTACAATAGGATTATGTCAGACCATAATTTTGGTAGGGTTTCTATTTTTAATATCCTTTTGCATAACTTTGTGGAAATTAGGAACATATCAATCCTGGATCATGAATTATGACAAGGGGAGGAGTGTAATCTTTGGAGTTGCCATATAAGACTCGCCACACATCTTTCAAATCTAATCTTTCCATTAGTTCAAAAAAGGTTTTTAGTAGTTTCCCTTGATTTGATTTAATCCCTTTTCTGGTTGATCTATCCAATTGTAGGTCTATCACTCCATTCCTATCTCCCATAGTAATTATCAGAACATTGTCACTCAATTATTCTCTTATCTAATTTTAGTATCAGTTTATATAGTTTTACACTTTAGTATCTTGTCTAGTTTCTTCATAATAACCCTTCCAAGTACAAGTTGTCTTCTGATTTCAGAGAGTCTGCTCTGATTCTTGATTGAATCCAAGTATGGAAAATATTGAACTATCTTCATCTTCTACTTTAAAATTACAACATCTATACAACAAATATTTGTATCCCCTCCATATCTCAACATTTCAGGAAAGTGTATTAATAAAACCATTTTAAAAATAATTTAGAAATAAATAAATAAAGTGTTATACAATTAAAATGGTAAGCAACTTAACATTTATAATAAATCAAAACAATTTAAAACATGTACAGATAGGCAAAATCATTATACTCCAAAAGTTTTGATAAAAAAGCTGTGAAACTGAAAGAAGATACACAAAATGGAGTCCAAAGAAGGCATTTTTAGAGATGAACATAGATTGAATCTTTGTGACTCTTTCTCAGATAGTTTTGCTCAAAATAGCTAAATCAGCAACCTTGAATTTTTGAAATGAGCTAACTGCCAAAAGCATCAAAGCAAGGTCAGAACAAAAGATAACTTAGTTTCCAGCTGCAAATAAATAAATAAATAAATAAATATTTTAAAAATAAATAAAAATAATATAGAAAGCTATGAAATGTCTGGGTTTTGAGATGGGATATAGGATTAGCTTGACTTAGATGTGGCCTAGAGACTGGATTAAGCCAAACAGAAAGATAAGTGATTGTCTGATGGATGATGTGTTGGAAGGAATAGAAAGGAAAGACATGGCAGAGATAAGATGGAAAAAATCAAGGATGAGATGTCAACCCAACCAGTGGGCCTGGATATAGATTTGGGGTGATATGTACCTTTGCACAGGTTATCAGAAGTATAATATGGAGTCAATATAGGAGGTCCAAAGGAGGAGTTGAAATTTTAACTTGTAAGGAATCATATGTCTTAATTAGGCTTTCATTATCATAACCACAAATTAACTGCATAAAAATATCAGCTTTGTAAGAACAAAGGGTCCCTCTCCTTCCAAAACACTCGTGTGCACAAGTATTTTACTTTGCAAAATAATTTGCTTCCTGATCAAGAAACATCCGTCCCTCTTTGCCTATCTTTTGGGTCTTGAGGCTGCCAGCCCAAAGAGAGCTGGGGTGACAAATCCACATATTAGCCTGGACAAAAATTAGTGTTGATGCCACTATAGCCTCCCAGGGGAAATTATTCCACAAGTGAGGCACCATAGCACAGAGGTCCCTCTCACACATCCTCTCACAGTATCTTTCTCCCACAGATAGAACATAGAGGAGACCCAGTATGGTGTAGTGGTTTGATCCTTGGACTATGACTCTGGAAATCAGGGTTCAATTCCCCACATGAGCATAAAAACCCACTGGGTGACCTTGGACAACTCACACTCTCTTAGCCACAAAAGATGACAATGGCAAATCTACTCTGAAGAAATATGCCAAGAAAACTCTATGATAGGTTTGCCTTAGGGTCACCATAAGTAAAAAGTGACTTGGAGGCACTCAACAACAAAAAAGGACACCGAGGTGGATCCCCAAATCATATTTCAGTCCTTATACAAAGGTATAACATGTTTCTGACTCTAGAATTACTCTATATATTTTTGAAAGGGTGTGTGAAATGATAATGGTCCTCCAGATATTTTGGACTCCATCAGCCCCACCCTGCTTGGATAGTGATGTATATCTGTTTATTTCTTTATAAGAATTTAATTACTGAAAAACCTTTCTCTTTAGAGGGCAAACAATTACAAGAGTTTTTGCATATTTTTTAAAATGATTTTTTTCATTTGTTTGGGCTTTTATGGGGGGAGGCTAGTCAGAAAGACAATAAAACAGGTAAAAATGCCATGAAATCACAAGTGTGTGTGCACATTTTCCAATTATTTTTCACATTTTGGATTTTTTTTAATGAAAAATTCCTTTTCACAAATTAAGTATCCTTCATGCACACAGTTTTTATGATATAAATTTCCCTCATTAATGACAAAACTAAGCAAAACAAAAACTCAATGGTGTATCTTGATGAGGAAATTCAAAGGTATTTTTTTACATCCCTAATGGCCACTGGTAAGGCATTATGACAGCATAAGTACAAAACATCTGGAAAACAAAAATTTGCCCACCCTTGTGATAACAGGACATATCTCAGTCAGTAACAACTATTGAAGCTAGTTATAAAATCCATGGGTTAAATTTCAGCATGCTTGCTTAGTGCATCACATTTTCATTTGAAAGTCTTTCTTATACTACATTCACGTTTTGCAAGAAAGCAAGAGTAATGTAGTAGTTTGAGTGTTGAATTATGGAGACCAAGGTGCAAGTCCCTGCTGAGCCATGGAAATCCACTGGGAGACCTTGAACAAATCACACTGTCTCAGCTTCAGAGGAAGGCAAGGGAAACCCCTCTTCATAACAAACCTTGCCATGGAAGCCCCATGATTTACTTATGGGTCACTATAAGTCAGGAATGAAAACACAAAAAATTCCCATTACATAGAACATTCCCTACTCATCTTTATTATTTGATGCCATTTCACCTTGCTAGTTCTGGAAAGTCCTGAAGTTTCCAAGATCTTGAATGCACTCATAGTCTTGTAAAACTGTATATCCCAAAAAAAATAATTGTTTCTTGATTCTATTAAATAAATGCTGGTCCTTAGACTTGACATAGGACAGATATTCTCTGTCAGGTGCAACTCAATATTTCTTGTTCATTTGGATGGATAATAATATTATATCAATTATATCAACACAAAAATAGGTGAATATAATTTCTCTTCAAGATTCTTTTTCAGAACAGAACAAGGGGACAGGTCTGAACATACACTTTCATCTTAAACTTAAAGGTCTGGCAAGTGAAAATACTCCTCATAGTCAGGAAAATTATGGATAGTATCAGCATGGTCAGTCACTGATATCTATTCTGCACACTTGCCTTGGACATCTGCCATGTATGCAGTCTATCCATGGAGCCACCATGTTCATTTCCTAGTGTGAAGTTTCTCTCCAGGAAATTCTGAAAAATTTAAATTGTGGCTCACCATACAATGTTTTCACAGTGCTACCAATAAAGTGAAATGGGAGTAGGGCCTCCCAGATGACAATTTCTTGAAGGCTTTCTCAAGTAGAGAAATCAGCTTTAGACATTTTTACCTTAAAAATTTGCATTTCATATCCTTCTTAGGGGCAGAACAGAATGCCCTGAAGGGGCAGCTTGAAGCCACCCCTGAGAGAACTGGGTTGGAGCTGCGGCAACCGCATGCTGCAGCCCCAATCTGGCTTTTCCCTCCCCGCTGAGGCTTTACAGCACTCCTGTGACAAGTGACATGTAAATGCTGCACCACCAGAGCACCATGAAGCCAGCCCACATGTGGGTGGACGGGCAGCATGATGCCGGCTTCCAGGTGGCTTTGGAGCAGGTGGAATCAAAATGCACTGCTCTGAAGCCGCCTGGAAGCCAGTGCAAAGGGGTGGTCTGTTTTGCCTCTTAATAGCCTCACCCAAGCTGTGGAGCTCCCTCCTAGGAAGATTCAGTTGTTTATCACTCTGTTCTCTTTCCATTCAGCAGGCAAATATCTTTCTGTTTTTAGACAGACCTTTTGTTCTTAAATCATGAGTCTAAAAGGTGTTTTCAATGTGGTATGCTATGCTTTATCCTTTTAATTATGTTTCACATGTATTTTCAGTGGCTTTAACTGTGTGCTTTTAAAATAGAATTTTTGTTTAATCTTTTTTTTTTTTTTAAAAAAAAAAAACCTCTTGCATAATAAGATTTTAGCCAAACTTTGGGTGCATCTAAACTTTAGAACTAATTTATTTTGACACATGGATGGAACAGACAAAGAGTGGTCCAAGTTCCCGCTGGCTGGAAGCAGGTTGGAACCCTGCTGCCTCATAGCTTTATCCCAAGGCAGGCCATGGATGCAGGGACTGACCAGCACTGTCAGGAATTGGACTATCCTGGCTCCTTTTTGCTTTGGTCCTAAGAACCAAAGTGTGGCTTTGGCACAGCTTCCAGCCACTTTGGAGGCATCACACCTCCAAAGTAACTGGAAGGTGCTTCATTTTGCCCTTCTGTTCTAGCTCCACCCTGGGATTCATTGCTTTACTGGGGTTCAAAACACACTGCTGAAATACTACAAAATTTTCTTTCAGTGGTATTTAACCCCGGTAAAAATTGCTAAAATTTACAAATTGAGCAGCAATTTATGCTGGAAATGCGGCAAAAAACCAGGCACACTCTACCACTGTTTATGAACATGTAAAGCAGTGGAGAGATATTAGAGAGAAGTGAATGAAATAATCAAAGTGATCATGAACAAAGATATAGTAATCTGACCTGAAATGTACTTAAACATATGGGAGAAGGATTTAGAAAGAGAAGCAGGTAAAGTTCTCTTTTATTTAATCACTACTGAGAGGATAACATTATTACAGTATTGGAAAAAGAAGAAGGTACCAAACATGAATGAATGGATCACTAAATTTCATGATGCCATAGAAATGGATATATTGACAAAATATCTTAGAAACAAAGATATAGAAAATGACTTAAGTGAAAGGTCACCAATTTTAAAGTATTTGGAAAATTGCTACAATTGTTGAATCCTATCCCAGAGATAAATAAAAGTGAGATAAATAAAATAAAATGATAAATCTGAAGAACATAGAATGGGAGAGAAGGGGATGTTGTTCCCAGTGGCCATTGACATTTTCTCATCATAAGCAGCTGTCATCTTGTTGGGAAACAAGCCTAATTTTGGGGAATTTATGATTAGCTCAAATGTGAGAGTGAAGCGCCCACCTTTGCTTCGGAGATCTTATCCAAATGTATACCAGAGGTGTAAGAATTCAGGTGGGGAATGACGCTGAAATGGACCAAACTCCAATTAAAGTCTAAAATATTTATTAACACAATGAGCAAACAACCAATAAAGCACACACACACACACACACACAGTAGAAGGATGAGCGGGAGAGAGCAGAGAAAGCAGAGAGGGAAACCCGGATAGAGGGAGATACTTACACTTGAGAGACTCCTCAAGACTTCTGGCAGTGAATGCGGATGGGTTCCATGAAAGGGGCATGACCAGCAAGAGAGGAGGTCACGGGAACTATCTCAAAGCACAGACTGACAGAGATTCAGCATGCACTTCCAAGGTACCACATGGTCTGCCAAAATCCTGAGGTTTTTAAGGGCAATTTTTGCCTTGTAGCCATGAGTCTAACAATAGGTGGACAAAGGCTTGATGGGTTTTCCTTTGTTTACCTAAGTCTGGGAATAGCCTAAACAATGCATTTGGTTTCAAAACTATCAAGGAAAGGAAGATAGAGAAAGGGATGCAATCAAATCTGATCACTGTCCCATTAAGTGTGAGACTGAGACAAACAAACACTACTGTGTATCTTTTCCAGTATAATGGGATATTCCCAAGGGCAACTCCCAAATCTGCCTGTCCAGGAAATCTTTAGTGGTCTTGAGCAACTTCAACAGTGCTTACCTGACCTTACATTTAGGGGATTATGGCTGCCATCTCCCAAGGGTCAGGCTGGGGTCATAGGGAACTCCACATGGCTAAAATATCCAAGAAAAATGGAGCACATATGCTAACAGTTCCCCACCCCCCAAAAGCATTGAGACCAATGCACTGGTGTGTTGGGGTCAATGTCTTTCAAATTAGCCTTTGTCATAGAATTTCGGGGTGACAGTTTGGAAGGAGGAGTTGTGTTTGGGTGGAGGTATCTCTCTCTTGGAAAGGAGGGGTGGGATCCCTAATCACACATCGTGAACCCATTCATATTTCACCAATAACAGCAAAGCAATAGAGAGCAATCAATGGAAATAAACAAACAGTAACAAGCAATGGGCAAACAGACAGCAATGTCAATATGAATGTGGGGATCTTGGATGGATGTAAGTCCAAGGGGAAAAGAGAGTGAAAGTTGACTTTATATGGACAATGTCCACAGATGCGATGGGTCTTGAGTGCAGAGAGAAGTCCAAAGGCAAGGGGTCTTGAATGTGGGCAAACAGCAATGCAAGTCCAAGGAGGCAAGAGAAATGCAAGTCCAGGGGGCAATGTCACGTTTGGCTTGGGCAACGCTGTCCATAATCAGCGCTCGTGCTTTGGCTTGGCAAGGAGCCTTGGAATGCAAGCATAGGTGGGGCGGCTGGAAGGAGGGAGCTGCCCGTCTGCTTCAGTGGGGGCTGTTATAGGAGTGATACGGGCACTATCTGGCTGCAAGTGGTGGCATGGCAGTCTTGGGAATGCTGGCTGGTGGTCAGTGTCCAGGGTTGCATCCGGGATGCTTGTCTTCGGCATTTGGATTTCATGTTGGAGGCTTACCTTCCTCTTGAAAGCTTGTCAGAGATGAAAACAGTAGAAAGCATGCATTGGGGATGAAGTCTCGCCCCCCCCATGTCTCTGGAGAGACATGGCTAAAAGGCTAAGTGACAATGCCCTAGGTCAGCACAGAAGTCAGTGGCAGAGAAGCCGAGAAAGAGAAAGAGTTTCCCAAATCACCATACTTGCAATGAAATCTGTCACCGAAAGGTGGCGTATAACGCCAAACACATAGACATACCAACACTTATAGTGTGACAAAACTACTTAGGGCTTAAGGCCCATCTTATCGAACTCAATAACTATTGCAAGGCTGAGAGACTGTATCAACTACACTGTCTTGGAGCCCGCTGGCTGCTGCAAATTATCAGTGAACTTGAGTCCAGCACCTTAGCACTCTTTTACATGGGGTGCGCGGATAGGCTGAAGCTGGTCAGATGGGTCGCAGGGTGATCCCAATAGGCTATACAAACTGTGGGCACATGGGCAGGGTGAAGCGGTGGTTGCCACCTTAGAGTGGGGGTCAGGAATGTTGGGAAAAGTATGCAAATTAGGGTGCCATTTGAAACATAACGGGCTTACTGCAGCAGAACCAGGTCGTTCCTGGGCTTGTAAAAGGTATGGCTGGATCTGGTTTGGAGCGGGGATTTAGGTCCATTGCTCCGAGCAGGTTGGTAATAATGACTTGAAACGAGGTGGACAGGTCTGTGGTTGCTATACTTCTCGTGGCTGGGTTGCCCTAGGTGGGGTCTCCATGAGGGGGCCCTGCTACTGGCTTATAGGGAAGTTCAACTTTGGGTGGTGCTTCTGTTTGCGGCCAACCTCTGTCTGCCTTGGCAAGCTAGTCGAATGGCCTGGACAAATGCAAAGAGCACTCTCATGAGAGCCGCCCTCTGCATTTTGGGCCTTCAGCTACAGCACCAAGTAGGAGTTCGATTAGCTCGCAGTGTGGCAGCACTACGCAAAGCCTTTTCAGTCATACAAAAAGGTGTGGGCTAGTTCCCCATCTTCCTATTGAATGAAAAAGATAGACCAAAACTCTCTCTCTCCCCCCGATACTGAAAGGGAGGGGTGCAGGCAGCGGCTATGGATGGGTGAATGACTTGTGTCTTATTAAGAAGGCTCTTTTTCCCACCTTCATCTTCTAGAGGATGGAGGCAATCAGAAAGGGAGCGGGGCTGATGGCAGTGGTTGTAAAACCTAGTGGCTATTGGTTGTGGGAGATCTAGCCTGCATCTAAGAGCACGAAACTTAGCCACTTCTTTGTCTCTACACTAATGCACAGAGCATGGGAAATAAGCAAGATGAAC
>CM034706.1:146379392-146394563 GCA_020142125.1 Phrynosoma platyrhinos
TGGATGTCCTTTGTGGTCTCTTCCAACTCTATGATTCTATGATTCTATGATCCAACACATGAGACTAATAGCTCCCATGACAGTGATAACCTGTATTGCCAGAATTATTGCAATGGGGTTGGTTACAAGTTTTAGAATTGCCTGTCCTGTGGCTGACCAGTCCCACTTTCCAAACCAAGTATTCTTTGTTGCATCTTTAATTTCCTGAGTGACTTCAATAATCTGCTGGGCCTTGTGGTCTATAGAAATCTTAATTCTGGCCCCAGTCTGCTTGATTTGTTTGGTGGCTTGGCTCAAGTTAGTGAGTAGGTGCAACCATTTTGAGATCTGTAGTTCATCTTCCAAATGAAATCCTTCTAACAACTGCGGGTTTACAAAATATGGCATTTCACTTGTATATTCTCTAACCGTCTCATGGAGATAAAATTCCTTTCCAAAACAATTTCTAACATGCACTTGACAAAAACATGGGTTTCCTAATGATCTATCAATATCCTAATACATTCAAAAGGCAATAAAATAACATGATCACAAGGGGTCCGGAGGCAAAAGCAATCATGGTTAAGTTGGACCATGATTCACCATGGTTCAATTTATGACTGAACTGGGACTATAATGTGGTTCTGTATCTCTTGAATGGGGGTTCCTATTAAACTACTGTAACAATTGGTCCACTGCTGTGTTTTGACACACTCAGACAAATCATACAAGTGAGTGCCATTAATCCAATGTAGGGTTTGTTCTGGCAACATAGTTGTGTTGCTCTCTGCTAAGGGAAGACCTATGTGGGAATCGGGGTGAATGACTTGAGGATCTCATAGCTTTTCATGATAAATGCCAATATAGAGCACCATGTCTTTCCACTGTGCTCCAGTTATTTTAACTCTCAGTGAGGTGTTGGAAGGGATCTTTTTCTTAAACAGAACCATGACTTCTGGGTGAATGAGCCACATCAATGAGGCTTGAATTAACTGAGATGCAAATGCTATAAGGCTGCTTTGAATTTGGTGCACTGAATGGCTATGGATAAATTATAAATACCAGACTTAAGGGAATTTCCTATGTCTACAATGATTTCTTTTTCTATGCCTACCTACTGTGGTAAGAGATGACCAATTATGTCTATGCCTTGGGCCACTTTTGTTAAACCTGAGGCAATGGATACACCTAACTCTTTGGCTTGAGATCCAACCAATCCTAATTTATTAGCCACTACTTCTGTATCTATTGCATTTAAAACTCCTATCCCTGTTCGAATCCTCCTAACACTGTGTCTACAAGATTGCGTTTGCTTCTGAAAAGCGGGTGTGTTACATTATGCCACTTCTCTTCCAATTTTTCCCACTGTGCCCATGCAGCTTTTAGATACGGGCTACAAACGGGGATAGTGTGTCCTACATTTACAGCAGTCAAATTCAATTTTAGGTTGGTGATTATGGGTTGGATCTCCGTGTATGCATAAAGGGATATATTTCTGATTACTACATTGCCAATGTACATAGATGGCTCTTGGATCATGGTGGGAACCTTGGCGGGGATGTCTGGACACATCATGCACCAGCAGTTTATGCTGCAATTAGTGGGGGGTGCAAATGAAATCACGACACATGAACAATCTGGTTTTCCAAGGCCATGTAGGGTGGCACAGATAGTCTATGGTGAGGGTGGTGTAGAAAGAGGTGAGGGTTTTGCTATGTGGTGGATCAAAGCGGTGCCTTCTCCAAATTTTGGCTTGAAGGGGGAGGGGGCCTGCATCTGCCTCCACCCAAGTGAGCTCTTTGAGGCCAAACATATAAACTCTTGAAGCTAGGGTGTTTGTTTTGGCTTGGCTCGGTCTGTTTTTAAGGTGGCAAATGCTTCCTGTTGTTCAGTGCCCCATCTCCATACTGCGTCTTTCTTAAGTAAGGCATATTGGGGCTTTGCTTTGCTAGTAAAAGCTTTTATAAATTAAAGGTTCCTAGGAGCACTCTCAAGGAGGCTACATCTGTGGGGGTGGAGAGTTTTCCTATAGTCTCTACTCTCTGAAAATCTGTGGTCCTACAATCTGGCTGGAGGTTAAGTCCAAAGTATTTGACCTGCATTTGCACTAACTGAGCTTTGTCTATTGGCTTTTAATCCTGTGTCCCTAATGAGCTCTAACAATTCCATGGTGATGTCTGCAGTCTTTTCTTGGGAATCTGAATGGATTAAAATGTTGTCCACATAAGACAAAACATGGGAGCGCAACGTGCCTCACAACTTGGTCCACATCTTGACCACGTGGGCATGGCAAATTGATGGACTGGAGTGAAAACCTTGCGGGACGCTCTTGAAGCACATTTGGTTTCTGCAAAATTTGAATGCGAATTTGTAAAAACAGCTCTCAAGGAGTGGGATAGAGTGGAAGGCATTCACTAGATCTATCACACTGTAAAATTTGGCTCCGGCTGTAATGGAGGCTAAAATTTCGTTGTACTTGGCTACTATGGGGGCTACTGGGAAAGTGACCGCATTGAGGGCTCTGAAGTTCGCAGTCATTCTCCACATGACAGCATCGGCTTTTAACACTGGCCATAGGGGCACGTTGCAAATGGACTGCATGGGGAGTATAACATCATATTTCAGGAGGTTTTTGCTATCCCTTCCTCTGCCTCACGGGGGAATCTGTACTGTTTCTGTGTGGGTGGATCTTTTCCTTCTTTGAGCACACATGCTCCTTTAACTTTGTCACATTCCATCTTGTCTTTAATCCATACATCTAGGAAATCTGTTATCCATGGGTCTTTTAAAATGGGGTAGAGGGGTGCTGGTGCTTTTAAGGTGGCACACCAGTGTATGCTGATATTACAGGGGGACCTTCCTCCAATTGCCACAGGAAACCGTTGGCCAAATCAAGGGTCAAGTGGTTCCTTCTTAAGAATCCTGCTCCTAGAATGCCATCGTCCTCTCCCTGGTTCTCACATGCCTTGATACGGTCTATATCCCCATCCTAAATGAATGGGGATATCTCTCCAAATGACGCCTTGGTGCTTGTCCTTCCCAAAACCTATTAGCTCCATGCTATCCTGTGTCTTATTCCCTACAGTGGCCAGTTTGGGGTGAAGTGTGTTAACTGTGGTGCCTGAATCCACAAGTAAAGTGGCGGGCTTGGGTTTGTCTTAGGACCCCACCTTTACATTTACAGTCGGGCATCCCCAAAAATCTGGTTTCAGGGTGGCTACTATCTGTTCACTAGGCAGAGGGATCATGGGAGTTGAAGGATTGGGGGCACGGCAGGGGATAACTGCGGAGACCGGGTTCCTTGGGGCCTTAATAGCTCCGGTCCTGGGAGTTAGATGTGGGGGACTATGAGGGTTTCAGGCAGGAGGGTCTTCAGCCCAAGGAATCCGAGGGTCTGCCCTGGCTCTCTCCCTGACAAAGGCTTGATGGGTTTACCATTGTTTACCTAAGTCTGGGCATAGTCTAAACAATGCATTTGGTTTCAAAACTTTCAAGGAAAAGAAGCTAGAGAAAGGGGTGCAATCAAATCTGATTACTGTCCTATTAAGTGTGAGACTGAGACAAGCAAACACCATTGTGTATCTTTTCCAGTATAATGGGATATTCCCAAGGACAACTCCCAAACCTGCCTGTCCAGAAAATCTTTAGTGGTCTTGAGCAACTTCAACAGTGCTTACCTGACCTTACATTTAGGGGATTATGGGTGCCATCTCCCAAGGGTCAGGCTGGGGTCATAGGGAACTCCACATGGCTAAAATATCCAAGAAAAATGGAGCACAATACGCTAACAATCTGAAATAACTATTGGTTGGAAACAGCCATGTCCTCTGCATGAAAATGTACAGCATCCTGTTATAAGATCTGACGATACACTCATCCACAAAACACAATTTCATATAGCCTGGAATATATTTTAACAGTAGAAGAACTAAAGTCTCAGAATAGAACAGATACATCTTGTGAAAGGGATTTTTTAAAAAGTCACTTAGTACTTCAGACTTAATTTATTGTTACAGCTTACAGATGAAATTCAGGTGTTTTATTATTATATTATCATGAGCTGAAAAAGGATAAGACTTTCTGAAAAGCAGTCCCTAATAAATCTTAACGTTATACAGAAAAGTGAATGTGGCAATAACTCAGAGTTGTCATAAAAGGTCACTATTCCCATGATTTGGCACTGCACTGAATAAAGTACCACTTTTTTTTCCTAGGCAAGTGTTAACCTGTAATGCTAAACACAAACTGACACTGAATCACAAGGCAGGTAGTGAACAGACACAAAATGTCAAAGACAGTGGCTATAATACAACTGGAATAAATTTGCCCTCATAATTCCTCCATCAAATCTCTGGACATGAATACTTCAGTACCTGTTAAATATTCAGTGAGTCCAATCCATTACTAAATCTGGCTCCATGGCAGGATTGTATAATATCTGCTGTTCACCTAAGTATGTACTTTAGGAAACCTACAGCTTTGTGATAGAGCACATACTCTGTACTTCTATATGCCCCAGGTTCAACCACTGTTTTCTTAGGAAGTAAGAATTTCAAAAGCTTTACCAGAGATAGTGATCACAACAAATAATAAGAATGGGGAAATCCCTCTGAACTTGCTTTGGAAATGAGTTCAGCAAACTGAGATACATCCCTTCCACCCTCTTACAAATATCTGGCACAAATAGCTTTTGATTATGTGTTGTCAGAAGTTATTACTAAAGATTCAAATTGTTTAGTAAAATTGAATTTCCCATAAATCCTGACAGCCACAGTACTGTAATAAAGCCTTGTTGTGTTGCCATTAACACAACAATTAGTAACACAATAAATTACTCATTATGTTCCTCTACTTAAGGCATGAAACCTTTAAAAAATCTCTGTTTATGGATGCCCCTAAAAGCCAAAATTAGATTTTAAAAGTAATTAAAGAGTAATAAGAAATGTTACTTGTTACACCAAAATTGTCATTCATTAAATCACTTTTCAAATGTAACTTTAGTTTCATCTTTGTTATCTGCAGAACAAATACAACACAGGTCAGAGTTGCTTGTTACTCATGATTTTTAAATTATGATTCCCTTTCTGGAAAATAGATCTTTGGGCAGTTTAAATAAAAAACCCTCCCCAAAAAATTCATAAAATCCAAGTGCCAAATCAATGAACAAAACATCAGTTTTGGTATTGGACTAAGCATGTGGTGGCTGTCTCCAGGAAAAGTGTTTTTTAGAAAGGAAAGCTGAAAGCTGAAAATGTTTTCTCTAGTCACCATCTTCCTCACCTCTACTGACAAAAGAATATGATGAGGCACATCTGCAATGGCTTCAACAATGAGACACATTGCTATAGAGATAGATATTCATTTAGAAACATAGGTGACTGAACAAAATCCTGGTAGGACTTTGAAGGTCTGTGCCAGCACTTTGAATTGAACTTTTAAAAAATAGTGGCTAACCAGTTAAATTTTCTTAGCAGTACACAAACATATTCCCATTGACCTGTATTTTTTAGGGAATTTGAGAAAGTTAAGTCTTCTAGCCACATTGTGTGATAGCTGATATTTCTAAGCCATGGTCAAGGTGCACTCCATGTGCAGCACATTTCAGTAGACTTAAAGGTTAACTGAGCATGGATACAGTCCAAAAGAATATATGGCACATTTACTGTACATATGGTACATACATTAAGGAGTAGCCATACTGCAGAAATAAAGCAGTTTGACATCACTTTAACTGAAATGTCTGTATCCTGTGTGATGTGTTTTGTAGTTTGGTGAGGCACCAGAGCTCTCTAACAGACCAGACTGAATAACTCAGCAAACTACAAATTTGATGGGTTCCACAGTATAATGTCATGATTGTCAAACTAGTGTCAAAATGTTTTATTTCTGTAGTATGGAAACCAGTCTGATTAAAACTAGGCCAATTAAACCAGTTTTTTCTTGCACTCAGTGTGACCTGCCTACATGATGCAGGGCCAAATCCCTGATTCAACTGTGAATTGTCTTCATGACATGAAATCCTTGCCTTAAAAAGATATGAAAACTCTCACCTTTTGTTCCAGATTTTGTACAAAAATCTATAGCATTCTGTAGCAACACTGGTTGACTGTCTACACATGTGTCCTCCTGTGTCAGCTGACTATAATGATACTGGGGTGAGTTGCTCCCTCTGAGGTCACAACCCAGCCATGTGATTGATGCTGGGCATCTTGTTCATGACCTCAGAGGAATTGACTCACTGGGTGGCACAGTAGAATGCATGTGTAGATCACCACCCAGTATTACTACAGAGTGTTGAAGTAATAGGGTAAATAAAAAACAGCTCCAGGGCCAGAATATTCCAGGAGCAGTCTGGAGTATTCTGCCCAATGTGTATGAAACCCAGGTCAGGATGATAATTTAATTTATTATTTCCTTGGCTTGCATCAGTGAATTTGTAAGTAATTCAAAATTTCACTCTTTAAAATATGTTTAAAGTCCTAGAATTTGATGATTGATGCAATGTGATATTAGCCATTTAACTTTTGTCTTTTAATATCTCCTAACCGACTATTTGCAAGTTGTACCATTTGATTCAATAGATAATGTCCAAATATATTGGTCTTTATATTGGCTATTTCATATCGCCACTATTTCATAACGTCCATTCATTGTCAGAAAATGGTAGACTACATTTGGTGTTCCTATTTAAAATCAATATTAGTTTGAAGTGCCAAAAGATTCCAGTTAATTCTGTGCATTATCTAGAGGAAGCTCACTTTTCATCATTATTTTAATGGAATAACTTAACAATGCAGAGATCTTTGCCTTAACTGTGTGAATTCAATACCTGTTGGTGGGTGGGTGGAAACCAAACCTCTTTCCTGAAAATCATCTGTTAAGTTTGCAGAGCAAAAGAGCACAATGGTAGAGAGGGGGAGAAAAAATAATTGAAGTAAATAACAAAAAAAGAAAAATCACCTGTTATTAGGATTCTTGTCACCTGCCATTAGGGGTGTGAAGATCATTTGTTGCAGTTTGGTAAACAAACAGATTGTTGTTTCCTATCTTTCTTTACAATTTAATTTATGAGCCAAGAAATTTGACACCTTACATTAGGCAAGCTAGAGCACAGAAACCCACTGGGAGACATTGGGCAAGTCACACTCTCTCAGTCTCAGATGAAGGCAATGGCAAACACACTCTGAACAAATCCTGCCAATAAATCCCTGTGATAGCTTTGCCTTAGGGTCATCATAAGTCAGATATTACTTGAAAGCACCCAAGAACATCAAAGTTAGACCCATGTGTGTGAGAGAATCAATTATACACCTGCTTATACTAAGGCAATAAAACCATAAAACCATACAGAACATCAAATTTCAAATGGAAATTCCTGTCCCTATTTTGAATGGGTGAGCTCTGCCCTGGGTGAGAGAGGAAACATGTTTATTTTCTCACACTTCACCTGTGATAAGCAGTAAATATATTTCTTGTCCTTCACCAGGGAGAAATAGAATTTTGGCAGCAATTTACATGCCTACCTGCTATTTCTCTGTCGATTCCTTCCACACATTGGCAAATCGAGTATTTGCTACCAAAGATGCATTAATCCAGAAGCTACAGCCAATGTTGTCTCCCAGATAAATACTTGTAAACAAATAATGTATGTGATAGATGCTGAGTAAATACAGACTTATCCCCAGTTCATGTTTATATTCTACTCTTCAAATCTATATCTGAAAACTTCTTATTGGTATATGTTAAACATACACACAGTCCATATAAGCCCTAGGGAGCTCTTCACCTGCACAAGTGTAGGTATCATATGAAGAAAGGGATATCATCACACAAGTCCCTTCCCCTAAAGTCACCACTCACTTAGTAGCCTTTTAGATCTATACAGTCACCAAGATCTATACAGAGGTTTAGAACAGGAATAGAAAAAATGTTCCAAAATATTTTTAAAAAATGATTGAAAAATGTGTTCCTTGAGCATTCATGTTGATGAAGAGAATCATGGGGTGATCTTTATACTTCAGGATGTATTCTGCATCAAATTTATATGTGGCATTTTGTGCAAGGAAAAAAATCTGTATAGAAAATGCTGTTTCATGTGTAGAAAATGCTGTTTCTGGTGCAAATCCCAGTTGTAAATTTTGCACAAAAAAGGGATTTTTGCATAGATTACAAACTGTAGCATTATCAGAGCAAGAAATATTATTATTGTGCATAGATTTTTTTTTCTATACAGAAAATGTACATTTCTTCACAGAACATGCTGTTTTCTGCACACCCAAAAACCATGCTAGTTTGCACAGAATAGATTCCAGATTGTGAATACTCATAGAACAGTGTACAATTTCCAAAGTTTTCCTCACAATTGGAGGAAAAATGCTAAATTTATTTGTTGCATACCACATGAAAAATAAAATTAGATCCCTATTCTAGATATGTATTTGGCTCTACATGGCCATAAGATTCCTGTGATTGTCAACTCTGATCAGAAAAGGCTTCGGATCATAAGAGCTCTGGAATTGTAGTCAACTGAACATAGTTACAAATGCTTATAAATTTCATTATGGTCAACACACAAAGACAATCATGTTGTGACATTCTGAGGAAAGGGTGACATGAACATCTACATCACAGATGTTGTGACATGAACATCTACATCACAGCCTGATGTTTAGCTTTATGGATCAGCCTACCACTATAGATACAAGTGGTAGAAACAAGTGGTAGATACAAGTGGTGAACTGGACCCAAGCAGATATCATCTTAAAAATGCAAAAACACATTTTTTAACATGGACAGTTTGCTGGGATGAGACTGAGAATGAAATGTTTGGTTGACAAAAGTTACAACAACATCAGCAAGGGTGATGCTGGCTGATGATGATGATGATGATGATGATGATGATGATGATAAATAGTTTCTTGTCTTTCCCCAAGGCTCATACACATAAAAT
The DNA here is from genome assembly GCA_020142125.1 of Phrynosoma platyrhinos. NCBI lineage: Eukaryota > Metazoa > Chordata > Lepidosauria > Squamata > Phrynosomatidae > Phrynosoma > Phrynosoma platyrhinos. The sequence goes on from CM034706.1 coordinate 146,388,322, forward strand.
CATTTAGTATGCAGACAGATGATATTCCAATTGAACTGCTGAAATCCACATTGACAGAGTCAACTGTAGTGCTAACCATCTTATGTCAACAGATTGGAAGTAATCAATATTTATCCCTATCCATAAAAAGGGATACACAAGAGACTGTGTAGGATGTTGAAAAACTGGAGTGTGTCCAGAGGAGGGTGACTAAAATTGTGAAGGGTCTGGAAACCATGTCCTATAAGGAACAACTTAGGGAGCTGGGTATGTTTAGCCTGGAGAAGAGACGGTTAAGAGGGGATATGATAGCCCTCTTTAAATATTTGAAGGGATGTCATATTGAGGAGGGTGCTAGCTTGTTTTATGCTGCTCCAGAGAATAGGACTCGGAACAATGGATGAAAGCTACAGGAAAAGAGATTCCACCTCAATATTAGGAGGCACTTCCTGACAGTGAGAGCTGTTCGACAATGGAACACACTCCCTTGGAGTGTGGTGGAGTCTCCTTCTTTGGAGGTCTTTAAACAGAGGCTGGATGACCATCTGTCGAGGATGTTTTGATTTTGAGTTCCTGCATGGCAGGGGGTTGGACTGGATGGCCCTTGTGGTCTCTTCCAACTCTATGATTCTATGATTCTATCACTACAGCAAGTATAGGACCATAGCACTGATCTCCCATGCAAGTAAAATTATGCCCAAAATTCTGCAACATAGACTCCAATCATACATGGAAAGAGAGATTCCAGAGGTCCAAGCAGGGTTTAGAAAAGGAAGAGGCATTAGGGATCACATTGCAAACATACAATGGCTAATGGAGCACACCAGGGAATTTTTAAAAATCAGCATGTGTTTTACAGACTATAGGAAAACCTATGACTTCATAGGTCATGAAAGGCTATGGAACACCCCTAAAGACATGGGAGTGCCAACACATCTGATAGTCCTGATGAGGAATCTCTACTTAGAACAAGAAACTACTGTCAGAACAGAACATAGAGAAACAGAATGGTTCCCAATTAGCAAAGGGGTCAGACAAGGCTGCATCCTTTCACCCTATCTTTTTCATCTTGTATGAAAAACATATTATAAGAAAAATAGGCTTGGACATAGAAGCAGTAGGAGTGAAAATAGGAGGAAGGAATATCAACAATCTAAGATATGCATATGACACTTCACACTTATAAGATTTATGGGTACAGTCAGGATGTGTCTGGCTGAAGATGAAATAACATTAACATCCCATCTCCTCTCATTGGATTTTTTTTTTTTTACTTTGAAGAGTAGTAATCTTTAATCCTTTGATATACAATAGCAACTCTTCACCTCAGGCTAGGTTTAAAGGTATAAAAGATACCCCAAATCTCAGGAACATTGGGTCTGTTAGATTTCATGGTGACACTACACCACTGTGAACTCTGACTTGGGTCCCAGCTCTTTCTGTTGTCCTTTCCTTTTTCATAACGGTTGAGTCTATCCATCTTCTTCGTCATTGGAGCAGCTTCCTTCAGGTAATTATTACCATTAGAAAACTTTGTGTTTCCTCTCCAAGCTAACTGCTTTATTCCTGAGTTCTTGGGTGTATGAGTGTATAGTAGAGTGTCTTTGCATATTTGAATCCCTAAATAAATTACAGTTCTTAGAAACTTTGTCTATCAGTCTATTCTCTAGCCACCTCTATAAACATAGGATAAAGGATCCCATTAAAGACTTGGACTTTAGTAATTCCTGAAGTTCAAGTCCTTCTTACATTTTTGGTGGTGAATTTGGCGGCCAAATCCCAAGTGTGGATATTCCAATTTGGCCAGTTGGATTATGTACACTACAGACATAGCGGTTAAAGGGATTGGAATTGAATAGGCAGGAATTCCATGTGTGTGTTGTTCTGTGTGAGTGGCCACATGGGCTTGGGACTGTCAGAGTTGGCTGAACCTGTTTCATTTCTTTGGTTGATTGTTCTGCACACTGGCTCTGGCCACAGAGATTGAGCCACCCGGTTGTGGACTTGGGCATGGAGTCAGAGCAGTTTCCTGATGCCCTATTTTTATTTTCACCTATCAAGGGTTGGGCACCAGTTTTAGGATCCATCAGGTTCCTTTCCCCCTCCCACACCACACATTCAGGATCATCCATAACTCAGGCATTTATTGTGAGTGGGCATGGGCTTGGACAAGCTCAGGCAAGTATAGTAGGGAACACGAAAGGGAGAAAACTTAGAGGATCATTTTTCTGCAGGGATGATCGAGTTCCTGAGGCAAAAGGGTGATAAAGGTTTCACCTCCAGGGTGAAAAGGGAACACAGGGGTCCCTAAAGCTCTACAGGGAGAGCCAGAATGAAAGCAGAAGTAGGAAAGATGAACAAAGGAACAAAGGAAGCAATGTCACCAGTAGCAGCCAGGCTGTTTAAGGAGGAACAGCCTAGAGACCAATTAAAGAAATGGATTGTAAAGAAGGACCTAATCCCTGTAAAGCAGCAGGCTTTCTTACTGAAGAACCTTTTGCAACATTGCTAGAAGTATATAATGCAAGGACAAGTAAATCTGGATTAAAAAGAGTACCTCCAGCAGAAAAGGATAGGTGGGCATCATGGGGAATTTGGATGTTAGCCCATGAAGCCATCCAGGAGTATCAAAAAGTGAAATTGGATTCAAACTCCCTAAAAAAACAAAAAAACAAATAGGAGATCTAGTAACTCAAGTGAGGGGAAAAGTAGTGGAAAACCCAGTGGCAATTCACAATGCCACCATCCAAAGGGCAGAAAATGCAGAAAAAGTGAATGTCTCTTTGCGTAGCTGCATTGAGATTTTGGAAAGACAGCTAGACCAAGCAAAGCAAGCAGCGGACTTCTTACTGTCCAAAAAGGAAGTCAGAGGCTAACGCTGGCCTAAATACTGCTATCATGGCCACAGGACACCCAGAGATTCTTGAATTGGCAGCCCAAGCCAGGGTTCTTCAGGAGCCTTTGCCAGAGGATGTCAGGGCCATCCACCCCATTAATCCACAATAGGAGACCAGAAAAGGAACAATCCAAGTACCAATCCTATATTCTCTCCCAGTTGATCCTGTGCAAACTAGAAGTATGGTGGAAATTAAGAAGACAGACAAAGATGGTACTGTCACTAAGACTTTAGTTGAGACAGCCCAATGTACTTTGGCCGAAGTTAAAGCTAAAGGAGCCCTAGCGGTGCAGTGGTTAAATGCCTGTACTGCAGCCACTAACTCATAAACCACAAGGTTGCGAGTTCAATACTAACCAGGACTCAGGCCTGACTCAGGCCTGCATCCTTCCAAGGTCGCTAAAATGAGTACCCAGCTGTTGGGGGGCAATGAGTTTATAGTTGTAAACCGTTTAGACACTGAATAGTGCAGTATGAAGTGGTATATAAATGAAGCTGCTTTGCTTTTGCTTTTGAAGCTGTAGCGGACCAGTTAGGAAGGCTCTATCCACAAATTGGAGCGGCATGATTTTCCTCATGCTCATGGCTTATCCAAAAGCTAAAAGACAGGATTAAACACAGGTAGTCAGACTATGCATAGATCCTATATGTTACTGGGTACACTGAGTCCCCTTCCTTTTTTAGGGGAGTATAAAATTCTTTATTAGTATTACAACCTACATACAATAATATTTTAAAAAACTTTACATAATATTCCATATATATATATGGAAAATCACATTAATTATTCATTCTTTACTGCCTTATCTAAATCTAGTTCATATCAAACCATTTAATATTGATTAAACCAGTAAATTAAAACAAACATAAAATTGTTGTTAATATCTTCATTCTTCTTACTGTATTCTTTTCACCATATACTTTTCACAATTCAACAAAGGTATATTACTATTAATTTATTGCGAATTCATTTTCCCCCTTTTCTTTTTCTTTTTTCCCCTATCTCTTTCTTTTATTTATTTTTTTTCCTCTTCCCCAAGTGCTCCCCATCACCAGAGCCTAGTATCTTCATATTACTATCCACTATCCACTCCAAAATTGTAACTCTTCCTGTGGAGGTGAAACACCTCCCTCCTTTGCTAATAATATTTGTAGAAATATTTTCCAAATTGCTTCAAAATCATTTCTCATTATTATTATTTTTAGCTTAATTCCACAAGTTAACTTATCACTAATTGCTATTTGCCATATCTCTTTATACCAGTCTTGCATTTGTAGATCTCCCTGATCTTTCCACTTTTTTGCTATGATCAATTTTGCAGCTGTTAATAAATTTATGATTAAGTCCTTTCTAGCTTGAGTACAGTTGATCTTATCATATATAGATAATAATGCTATCTTTGGACAAAATTCTAGATCAATTTCTGCTATTTCTTTTATCTCTTTAAACACTAATTGCCAACATTTCTTTACAGATCTACAGCCCCACCACATATGAATATATGTGCCGATCTCTTGGCATCCCCTCCAGCATAGCCTTGAGTGGTTCTTATTTATAATATTTAACCATAATGGTGTTAAATACCATCTCCATATTAATTTATGGTAATTCTCTATCCATTTTTTAAATGGCGCTGATTCCATTTTTCCCCCATTCTTAAACATTTATTATTGTGCTAAGTCCTCCTCCCATATTATCCTAAGATATTCTTCTTTCTCATTATATTTTAATAGTAATTGTTATATTTCACTTGTAACACCTTTCAAAGTTTCATTTACCTCTTTGCCTAATCATTTGTTCAAATGTTGTGTATTTTCTAAATTCTATAATTTTCCTATACCATTTTTTTGTCCATTGTTCCAATTGAATACAATTAAACCAGGTTAATTTTAGACTTTGTAAATTCTCCTTTATCTTTCTTTTATCCTTCATTGTCTTTATCCATTCTTTTATCCTATATATTTCTTGCTTCCTTAACTCTTTCTCTAATTCTTCATTTAAATTTATTGGAAAGATTTTTATCATTACAACTGGTGTTAATGGTGAAATAGCTGGCATTAATTTTTCTTTATATTTTTTCCAAATCTCTAGTATATTCCTTAAAAAGGGGCTTTCTATTGCTTTCATTTCTTTCATGGTAAGATCCTTATAAATATATATTTTCCACTTTTTTTCCTCTATTTCTGTTGTTTCCATCTCTAACCAATCTAACTCCCCTTTCTCTATAATTCAATCTATAATATATCTTAATTGATTAGTGTTATAGTACCATTTTAAATTTGGGAGACCCAAGCCTCCATCTTTTTGGGGTTTATACCAATATATTACTGAGTCCCCTTGATATATATAGAATCCCCCTTTTCCCTCTTGATTTTACAGTTCTGCTAGATGAGGTTGTAGGCACTCCCTTTCTAGCTTCCCACATCCAATGAACCTCTAAGGCTAATGTAATATGCTACATAATTCCATTCCAATCTAGGTTTCAGATTCTCTTGGCTTCTATGCTGAGGTGAGTCTTCACAGATTCATTAAACTGCCAGAAATAGTGCAAATTGAGTCCACTTTTGGGGGAGCACCCGAGAACGTGGCGGCGGAGTCCTCTCACCCCACCCACCTCTCCCAAGGCTTGAAAGGCAGCTGGGGAGGAGAAGACCCAGGGAGTGGCCGAGAACGTGGCGGTGGAGTCTTACTGCCTCATCCGCCACTAGCAGCAATCTTAAAACCTTGACCCTAAGAAACATAGTCTTAATTTTGTCTTCAGCCTCAGTGATTGTCTTACGGAGGCCACCGGCAGAAGGAAGAAGGGCCAGGAGGCCCAAGGGAGCGGTGGGGAGAAGCCAAGAGGCAGCGACTCCTGATAAGAGCCCCTACCCTTCAGCCCATGCCAGTGAGGCAGAGGACGCCGAGCAACACCAGTAGCAGCCCTGCTCCAGAGGAGACTCCCAAGGCTCCTGTGGGTTTTTGGGGCTGCAAAAGGCCCTCTTACTCTGATGTTTTGCAGTCGGTTTTAAGTGCTTTTCTAACTATAGTTTGATTAGGGATTATATCTAGTATTTTTGCTTTTTCTCATATTTTAATATTTCTGTTGGGGTGCTTTAGCTTGGTTAGATACCTGGACAATTCATGAAAACATGGTAGCTAAGAATAGTATTAAGTGGAAAAGGATGTTAGTCAAAAAAGAAGCTTGTACAAATGTTAAAAGGACTAAGAAACCTGCCAAGAATTCAATAGCGAGTTCAATGAATCCAGAATTATTGGAGGCTGCTACTACTTTGAAGCAATTAAAAATGGAGGAGCTATTCCTGTCAAAAGACAATTATAAGTCTGCTCCTGAAACATCTTTTCTCTCCTTGCATGAAGAGCCTG
>CM034706.1:146397953-146413364 GCA_020142125.1 Phrynosoma platyrhinos
GAACTTGTCATCAGTAATGCCCAAAGATCCATAATGGCTATTTTAAGAATTTTTTTCACTAAAGGTGCTCAGTTCATTCCAGCCGCAATCAAACTTTTTAATGCTAATGTTCGCCTTCAACTCTTATACGGAGCCCAATTGGGACCATATAATAACATCAATGTAATGGAACGTGTGCAATCTAAGTTTCTTAGGAGAATCTTTCAGGTCGCCCATTTTGTTCTGAATGCTGTGCTTAGAAGGGAGGCTGGGACTATTAAAATAGAATCTAGTCTATGGATCAGTATACTTACCTATTGGCAAAAATTGCATAAAACCCCCAGAGGTTTGACAAATTTAATTTTTCTGGACTCTTTTGACTCCTCTTGGGAAACTTCTTTTCATAAGAAACTAAATGAGCTAGGTCTCAATAAAAATGAAATTCTAAAGCTAGACGTTGATAGAGCTAAATCTATTATTAAACAAAAAAATATAGAAGCAGAAGGATACATGGATTCCGCTTCTCTTTCAAATTATGTCTTGTTCAGTTTTCAAGTCCTGGTCCCCTCTCCAGCTCCATATCTATTCCATGTTACTCTCCCGAAGTTTAGAAGGGCTCTAAGTTCAGCACGTTCAATGTGTTGCCCACGGCCATGTTGGAAGGTAGATTAAAAAAAACACCTTTTGAGTTTTGACTTTGTCCATGTGGTTCGGGCGCTGTTGAAACCAATGAGCATGTTCTCCTTTTCTGTCAATTCTACAGGGACATCCGTCACCAACTGATTAGCCCCCTACTGAATAAATTCCCAGGTAAAATAGACTCTTTTTATTTACACTTCTTATTGGATAACAATGATCCTACAGTATCCCACAAGGTGGCTAAATTTTGTTACATTGTTTGTAAACTGCTCCCTCAACTGACAAATGGACAATTTATTACCGTGTAGAAAGATTTGGTTGGATAATGTACATATATAGTCTATTATCAGTTTATACTTTAATTTGTTACTGTTATACTGATACACTATCTGTGTGATTTTGTTTTTATACTGGTCAAAGACTGAATAAATATGAGATGAGATGAGTCCACTTTTAGGGTTAGGGTTAGGGTTAGGGTTAATGAATCATGGGAACTGTAGTTTATTGTGGCACCAGAGCTCTCTGACAGAGAAGGCTCAATGTCTCAGAAAAAAATACAATTCCCATGATTCCTTAGCACTGAGCCAGGGCAGTTAAAGTGGACTCAATTTGCATTATTTCTAGCAGTCTGCAAAGGTGTAGCTCAGCTGCAGAAAGGATACACAGAGATTAAAAAAAAAACCTTATAGAATCTGGAAGGGATTGTACTGGATGATACAAAATAATACAGAAGGAAGGAGTTTGGTGGGCTGTAGATGATAATAAAAACTACAGCTGGATTGTCCCTACAGAGATTAGAGGTGATTTAATCCAATTCCTCCATGTTAATGGACACAAGGGACATCAACCCACTTATTTTTTTATTTTTTTAAATTTTAATTCAATCAGTCATCATACAAACATGCAACATGCATACACTTATATAATTTTACATTCTCTTCTTCCTAACCCTTTGTTCTTCTCCAATCTTCTTTCTTCCTCTTCTTCTCTCTTCTTGTCCTCAGTCTTTTCTCTCCTTCCAATTCCAACATTTTCCTCTTTCTTCTTTCCTCTCCTTCACTCCTCTCTCATCTTCTCTCCAACTTGTCTATCTACTCTAACCATCAATCTACCTACTTCTACCCTCCATGACATTCTTCACTCACTTATCTCACATTCTCACCTCATTATCTGTCCTTCATTCATTCATAACTTTCCTCACATCTGATTCATTTTTATCTTTGCAATATTCTATGTCTTTCCTAATGTTTTCTCTCTGTCCTCTTTACTACTATTCTTTCTACCTATGACTTCTTTTATCATATTATTTATGTTCTATCTTTTGATTCTATGGAACCTAAGACCCGGGGGCTGGATGCAGCCCCCCGAGGTCTTTGGACCGGCCCCATGCCGGTCCTGCCACCACTGCCACCGCGGCCGCTGCCACCATGATAATATTGATTATTGTTGGTATTACTTGTTCTTGGGGTTTTCTTGGCAAAATCTCCACAGGGGTTTTGCCATGGCTTTTCTGGGGCTGAGAGAGTGTGCATGCATATTTTTTTAAAAAAATTCAAAAAATATTTTTATTTTTATTTATTTATTTATTTATATTTGGTGCTTCGGCTCCCCAATTGTCTGAGGGACAGCAACCCGGCCCCCGGCTAAAACAGGTTGCCTACCCCTGCTCTATGTCATTGTATCTTATCTTCCTCTTCCCCCCTTTCCCCTTTTATCCTCAGTATTTTCCCTCTATTCTAAGAAGCTTATAGTTGCCAGTCCTCCCCATTGTTCTCTCAGAAACTTAATGACCAATTCCCAATCTTTGTTAAATTTCTCCAGTTATTGTCTTTCAGCAGCTGTGTTATCTGCTTCCATAATGTCATATAATTTTCATATCCATTCCTCTTTTGTGGGTATTTCCTTCTTTTTCCAATTTTAGGCAAAGGTAATTCTAGCCATAGTGATTAAATAAAATAATATTTTCCCATATTTTTCCCATTTCCTCCTACAATATTCCCAGCAAGTAAGTTTCAGGTTTCATTTCCATTTTTATCCCTAACATTTCATTGATTGTTTTACTAATCATTTTCCACTATTTTGAGGCAACTTTACACTGCTGGTGGTAGGAGGTTCCAGGTGTTTCATTACACTTCCAACAGCAGTTGTTTACATTTTTATAAATTTTACTTAATTTGTCTGGGGATAAGTGCCATCTATAGTACATTTTATACCAGTTTTCCTTAATCTCTGTAATACTTTATATTTCAGCCCTTTATTCTAGATTGCCTCCCACTTCCACAATTGTATAGGATGACCAACATCATTTGCCCATTTTATCATTATGTCCTTCACCACCTTTTCTTCCATTTGGATTTGCAATATTTTTTTGTATATTAATCCTACCATCTTCTTATTTGTCCCATATAAAATTTCTTCTAATTCTGTCTTTCCTTCAGCTATTCCCTGAGTTCTAATAGCTAATGTAGCCCTCTTATAAATCTGTCTGTATTGGAACCATCCAAGATTAAATCCTGTGCTCTCTAAAATTTCTTGTTTCACTATTTGAATTTGCCCTCCTTGTTTTTCTATTATGTCCTTGTATGTACACCATTTATCATCTCTGTCCATTTCCTTCCTATAAAAAGACTCTTGAGGTGACAACCACATAGGTATTTTATTCATTATCCTATTTTTTTTCATTTTTTTCCCATATTTTCAAGAGGAACTTTCTTATACAATGGTTGTTAAATGCCTGCTTTGTCCTTTCTTTGTTGTAAGCAAGGTAAGCATGTAACCCAAATTTTATCTCCTCTCCTTCTAATTCTAAAAGTCTTTTATCTTCTAATTTTAACCAATCTTTAACCCATTCAAACCCACATGATTCAAAGTATAATCTCAAATTTGTAAATGCCAATCCTCCTCTTTCCCGCACATCTTGAAGTGTTTTAAATCTAACCCTAGGTTTTTTCCCTTGCCATATAAAGCTTGAAATGTCCCTGTGTCAACTCACAAAAGGTTCCTTGTTATTTATAATTGGTAACATTTGGAACAGAAATAATAGAACTGGATAGAACTGTCATTTTAATTGCCGATATTCTTCCTAAAAGGGAAAGCTTCATCCTGTTCCAATTTATCAAACCCTTTTTGATCTCTTTCCATAACCTTGTATAATTATCTTCAAATAATTCATTTGTGGGTTTTTTTTTTTTTTTTGTAATTTAAATTCCTAAATATTTCACCTTTCTTTATCTCCATTTCTGTTTTCCCTGTATTTTTTCTTCTTTTAAGTCTTTATTTTTTGTAACAATCACTGATTTCAATTTATTCATCTTACATTCTGTTATCTCGCCAAATTCTTTCATAATTTCCATTAATATTTCTATGTTTTCAATTTGGTTATCTAGGTTAACTACCAAATCATCCATATATGCTCTTATTTTGTATTTATACTTCTTAATTTTTATCCCCTGTAATTTATCCTCCCTATTGATTTTCCTAATCAGTAATTCTATTATCATCAAGAAAATTAGTGGTGACAGGGGACATCCATTTCTTGTACCCCTACATATTTGAACAGCTTTGGTTTTATTTCAATTTATCACTAATAATAATAATAATAATAATAATAAATTTTATTTATAACCTGCCCCTCTGCTCAGCAATTGGGGTGGCTTACAGCAAGTTAAAAATATACAACAGTTAAAACATTCCAACTCCCCACCCCCTCCACCCCGACCCCAACCCTCCTACCCCTTAAAACGAAGTTAAACTATCGTAGAATTACAATCAAATTAGTCATCAAATATAAAACCAGTGGGCAAACATGTCGTGGCAGCCAAAGATATATTTGCCAACTGGTTTTATATTTAAACAGCAGATTACCTCCGTATGGCCAGGTGGTTATTCCAGGAAGGCCTGCCAGAAGAGATCTGTCTTTACTGCCTTTTTAAAGGCAGCAAAAGTGGTAATAAGATAGATCTCGTCCAGCAGGTCATTCCACAGCTTGGGAGCAGTTGCAGAAAAGGCCCTCTGGGAGGTCTGTGAGAGTCTAGTCTAGATGGGCTGCAGCAGATTCCTCCCAGAGGACCGAAGTGCACAGGGGGATCATATGGGGAGAGGTGGTCCCTAAGATAAGATGGACCCAAGCCATGTAGGACTTTAAAGGGCAAAACACCTTGTACTGTGCCCGGAAACTAATCGGCAGCCAGTGGAGGGATTTAAGCACTGGTGTTATGTGCTCCCTTCTAGATGTTCCTGTAATTAACCTGGCTGCCATATTTTGTACCAATTGCAGCTTCTGGGTTAGGCACAAGGGTAGCCCCATGTAGAGTGCATTACAGTAACCCAGATGTGAGGTTACCAGAGCATGCACCACAGTTTCCAGATCCCTCATGTCCAGATCCCTCATGTCCAGCAGTTGGCATATCAGCCGAAGCTGGTAACAGGCACTCCTGATCACCGCATTCACTTGACTAGTCATGTGAAGCAATGAATCTAGAAGCACCCCCAAACTGCGAAAACAGTCATTGTAGGAGAGTATGACTCCATCCAGGACTGGAGACTGTATTCCCAGATCTTGTTTTGGGCCTGTGATGGTGAGTACTTCCGTTTTGTCTGGATTCAGCTTCAGTCTGTTTTTCCTCATCCAATCCATTACAGCTCTGAGACAGTAATTAAGAGGAGAGGTGCCATCTGAAGTCCACGCTGATGATCTGGCCATGGAGAGATATATCTAGGTGTTGTCAGCATACTGATGACACCGCACTCCATGCCTCTGAATGATCTCACCCAGCAGCTTCATGTAGATATTAAATAACATCAAGGACAGGATGGCGCCCTGAGGGACACAACAATTAAGCTCAATTTTAGATGAGCAACTGTCCCTGAGCCTCACCCTCTGGGATCTGCCCGAGAGGAAGGAACACAACCACTGCAAAGCAGTACCTCCAGTTCCCAACTCTCTCAAGCCACCCAAGAGGATGGCATGATCTATGGTGTCAAAAGCCGCTGAGAGATTCAAGAGCACCAACAGGGTCACACTACACCTGTTGAGGCCCAGGTGGAGGTCATCAGTCAGAGCAACCATGGCAGTCTCAACTCCATATCCTGTCCTGAAGCCGGTTTGAAATGGATCAAGAGGGCAGTTGCTTCCCAACTCCAAGCAGTCTTGGATGAAACCAATTATCTCGAGTATTTCTTTGGAATACAATCAATTTGTCCTCCAGGGAAGCTTTTGTACCATCTTGTTTGAAGGAGGCGGCAGACAGGCCTCTCCTGAAAAAACCTTCCCTGGACCCGCTGGATAGAAATAATTATAAACCAGTCTCCTTGCTTCCTTTTGTCAGCAAGGTGATCGAGAGGGCAGTTGCTTCCCAACCCAAGCAGTCTTGGATGAAACTGATTATCTCGATCCATTTCAAACTGGCTTCAGGACAGGAACCTTCGTCAGCTCCCCCACCACAATAAACAGCTCTGCTGGATGAGACTCTGCAGACGCAATGCATGCAGAACAGAAAGATCTCTGTGCTGCACGCAAAGCCTCCCAATAGGAATCAAGATTTCAAATTTAGTCTGCCTCTCTCTCAAATTTAGTCTGCCTACAGGGATGAAAGAAGGCTGGATAACTGTATAGTTGGCTGATCTGCATTACTGGATGTAGAATTATAAGTGCTATTTTGCCTATGTACCCAACACAGTTCAATACCAGTTGGGAATACAACATTCAAACTGAATGTCACTGGGCAGCTTCATATTCTGCAATTTATGAGGTTTTACATGCTATGAAATCTCATGGATGGTATAACAGAAAGGTTTCCCTTAAAGTAGCTACAAGAATTATCATCTCTGCTGAAAAGATCATTTCACCAAGAGTAATTATGGATAACCCCAGAGGAGATAAATGGGTGAATGCAGATGCGGAACACTTTCCATTGAAGACTGGAGTATGGAACCAGAATCACTTCATACCCTGACATGGTAATGTCCCTCCATATTTTCAAACTGCTATTACATTAGATCAACAAAGCTGTCCTGTGTGTATATGGAAAACCAGGCACTTCACACGTGCTAATTTCACTTGAATGCCTGCAAACTGTGAAGTCACATGCAACAGAATGTGGTGGTCATATATATACATATATCTCCCTGATGTTTTAATGGAACAACTTTTGTACTTGGGAGATGTTGTAATCTATCAAGACATCTCCACCTTTGTTTATTCAGAAGTGCAACCCATTTAACCACCCTGGTTCTCAATTTAACTACCGTTAATGTAGCCAGAGCCATCCCTACCTGCAATGTAGCCAGAGCCATCCCTGCCATATTTAAAAGCCACTTGGGCACAGTGGGAACAAAGAGAGAAAAAGTGGCAAGTCATCATGCATCCATTTTTAGAACAAGGAGGGATGCTGTAGACACTGTGCTTGGAACCTTGGGAATGGGAGCTGTGATTTTAAATGCCATTACACAGAAGTGATTTTGAATAAATTGGGTTTGATTGGGTCCAAGACACAAGATTTAGGAGTTTCCATAGGCTCTGGTCTGACGAATATAGCTCAAGGAGTTGATTTAATTGGACATGTTTTACCTCAATGGGTGGAGGTGGAAAAGGAAATCATTTTAGATATAGGACATTCCCTACAAAATAATGTATACAACCTGTCAATTGCTATGCACTCAGATACAAAGCTCCTTCACTGCATTTGCTTCACAGCTAATTCAAGCCATCTTAATGAAATTGGTACAACCTGAGATTTTAAGTTTGTTCCGAGGGAGGTATCCTGATTCCCTAGAATAACCTGCTGATTTAATGAGAGTAACTAGAGCTCAATGGAAAGGCATTATTTTAAGAATTGGTATATACCATGAAAAGATATGGGATCCTATACTGTTACATCCTGTATCTTACCTAGGACTTCCCTTGGCCTAGAGCAACACCACAATCTTGCCAGGAAACATATTACCTTGGTCAAATGGAACCCATATGTATGATTTAAATGGCTGTGTAAAGATACATCAATGGGTTCACTGTTATGACACACTACAAGGCATTCCATTTCAGGATGTTAGTGAATAAACTATAATTTCTGTGCACTAAACCATTTAGTCTAAATGTCTCATGACTATTTTCACTTAAGGACCTCGTGTGACATAGTAATCATTTTACCTTTGGAATACTCTTTAAAAGTAAATTGAGCTTTAGGGAATCTGTGTTTTTGCAGGATAAATATAATAGATTGCATTGATAAAGAATTTTATTTGCATGAACAGGTACGAGATTATGCCACAGACATACCTTACCAAATTGATTCCACTGCAATAAAGGGCTTTCACCTGGAAGATTAGCTTCCCATATTGAAGTGGCTGCGATTGCTAACCAGTTTCAGTGACATTGTCAGGAAAATTGAGAGGAAAGAGGAGAAGATCAAGATGGTAGTAGATATGAAGGCCCAACACATCATCAAAGTCACATAGGAAATAAAGCGAGCCATGAAAATGTCATGGTGGGGAAAGTTTGATTGGAGCACCTTGGCTAAAGCCCTGCTTCACAGCCCAACTAACCCAATAATCATCATTTTATGTTTACAAGTGGCTACTGTCATTGGGACCATCAGCATTGTCATTTGGATAAGGAGAAAAGTGGCAGAATTTGATGCCATCCGCAGAGAAGCCTATCTTCCCTGCAGAAAATATGGGCTGTTGCAAACCGACCCAAAGGGCTGGCCTGGGGGTAGAGTTGGGGTGGGGCAGCTGCATGACATCCACCCCAACCCCATCACAATGCCAACTTGACGCAGTGCAGCCCTATGCACGCCCTCCCAGTGTAGCATTTAAACATGCTACACTAAAAGCTCTTTGAGAGGTGGCAAAAGGAAGGATTGGAGCCACAGTGTGGGGTCACTGCGGTCCCAATCCACCACTCCACAGGGCAGCTCTCTGCCGTCCCAAACGGGCCATGTGCATTGATTCTATGTCCCACTGCTTAGTTCTTCCCCTTGACCATCAAGGAGTAAGGGTCCAATTCTTTTGTTTAACTGGTTAAGGAGGGCAGGGGAATTCACCATTTTCCCCACCCATGAATTAAAATGTCAGCCTCGGTAGTAATACTTTGTGGAGAAGTCAGTTTGGCCCTTTGCTTTAGAGCCATCGCTGAGCTGATAGACAAGTCCATAGATGAGTGATGGACTCTTCTCATGAGAAGGTTCATCACTGCTCTTAGACTTGCCCATGTCTGCACATGGGTGATGCCACCAAAGCTAACAGGCTAGTCAGTCCCTTCACAGGGATGGCCATTAGTGATATTTTTTGGCTATTTTTCCTGAGGACCCTATTGCTTTCAATGATGTTCTAAGTTAGAGTGTGTAAATTTAGCTTTACCCCTAGATGGATTCAGGCAATCTTGGGTTATATGAATATGTAGTTAGTTTTTGTAAACAACTTGTATTTTGGTTGTTTTGGGGCAATTTAGGTCAGGTTTATGTCTAATTTGCATATTTCCCCATCATTCTCTGTCTGACCAGGAAAGCAGAGGGCAACCAAAATAGATGCTGCCAAATTTCTTAAAGGCACAGTGCTTTTATCACTGAGCTGAGCCTTGTTCTAACAGTAAGTTCTTTTTACAGAGCCTGAATGAAAAAAACATCTGTTTATTTATAGCCCTTTTCTAGCTCAAACCTTATTTGTTCCTTAGCTTTTCAAGACCCAAGGGGGGGGGGAGTTTCTTTATATTTTCTCCCTCCTCCCCAGGGCATGTACAGAGGTCTGTGCCTATCTCTGCTCTTCCCTCCTTTTCTATGTAAGTGTGTGTGTGTGTGTGTGTGTGTGTGCTAACAAATGTGTTTAAAACCAAGGTGCCTTTGTCCTGCAAGGGGGGGGTGCCCTCTCCTCTTCTCTAGATATCCTGCATTGATGTCTGGCAAGCTGTTTCTGATATCAGGCCATTTCCCGGACATCCTCCATGATTTACAGAAGTCGTCTTATTATTCCATATCATTGCCAATGCCATTTCCAGACTGAGATGCGCTAAGCTAGACATCAGCTGTAGTTCCTGAGATGTCCACTCCAAAGTGCTCCTCATCTGGGTTCCTGCTCCTGCTTCATGATTCCTGCTGCCCTGCTATCGTTTGCTTGCTAGATGCCCTTCTGCCCTCCTGGAGTCCTGGTTAACCTTGTGCCTGCAGAGGTTCCGGTCTACTCTAGTTGTAGAGGCCCTGGTCTTCCTAAATTCAAGGAATCATAGTTTACTCATCTTTCAGAGACCCCGGTATATCTCGTTCTTCACAAGAGGCCCTGGTCTACTGAAGTGTTTTCCAGGCACCCTGATCTATTTTTGTCTTCAGCTTCAATATTTTAATTCATGGACACTGTTCATTCTTCCTGGGCTGAATGAACATAGATTGTCAAGTCCTCCATGGTCCTCCATGGGGATTGTGACTTTATTACAGCTAATGAGGCATCCCTTCAATGCCTCAACTCAACTACTAGCACACCAAGATGCTATTCAAAAATTTTGGTCCATCTGTTCCAGACTCAAGTCTGAACTTTTTCCACAAACTTTCATCAAATCCATCCAAATTTGCAGGACATATTGATACATGCTTTCTATACCACTACACAACCTGCTACAAGATTTTGAACATTGGTTCCTCCTCTTCATGGCTATTGATCCACAGTGTTGTTAAACTTTTGTCATAATAACTATTGAAAATAGACTTGAATGCACACATGTTAAAGGACTTGGATATCTTTTTTTATGTTACTTTATTACTGAACATTAGTCCTTAGAATTTCTAGAAAACAGTGGACATTGCTACCTCATGATTATACTTCTTAATTATTTATTTATTATTTGATTTACCCATTAATACTTTGAGTTATTGATGGACATTGGTCCATTGAATACTTTATGAATATTGTTACAATGACGGATTTAATATAAAGACCCCTTTTGAGTCCCTGCCATGGCTCTAGACTGGGAGAAACCCAGTTGCCATGGAACCAAGGGGAGAACATCATGTAGGCACCTGAAATGTCACATCTGCACTTACAACAATTTACAGATCAAAAGGGCCAAGCCTAGGAGCTGCAAAGCAGGACATTCACTCCTAGGAGATTTATGAGTACCAGTTAGGATGTGTCCAGCTGGAGATGAGATAACATGAACATCCCATCTCCTCTCCTTGGAAATGGTTTACTTCAAAGAGTAGTAATCCTGAATCCATTGATATACGATAGTAACTCTTCACCTCAGGCTAGATTTAAGGATATAATTATAAAAGATCCCCAAAATCTCAGGTACATTGGGTCTGGTTAGATTTCTTTTTTTAATTTTATATTTTATTAACATGTATTATTCAAACATATCTATCAAATTGACATATTAATTTCTTTTCCAATATTCATCTACAAATATTTACAATTGACTTCCAAGGTATCTCCAGTTTGTACTCAACCTTACTTCAGTGTTCACTCATTGTCTTCATATAAAAGCAAATTTAAATATTAAATCCACTGTGTGTTATAACAACTTTAACCATCTTGATCTTTTATAGTCATTATTACAGATGTTTCCTGTTAATATTCACCTTATTATTAGGTCACTTAATAATTTACACCTTCCCATCAATTTGTATCTCTACTCAATTAAGTTTTCTCTTTTACAGTATGACAGTATCGGGATCCAGTCTTGTTCAATACTTTCTACATTTTGTTTGTTCAGTCTAGCTGTGAGTATATCCATACTCATCATTTCAATAAGCCTTGTAAACCACACACTGGTTGAGGGCACTCTATTTGTTTCCATTTTTTTTGCTAATGTGATCCGAGCTGAAGTTATCATATATAATAATATTCTCCCATATTTCCTTTCCATTTTTTCTGGGATCTTATTTGTCATATTCAACAGGTATATTTCTGGTATCATGTCATATCTTATTTTAAGTATTTCACAGATTACCTTATGAATAGTTATCCAATATTTCCAAACTTTGTCACAGTTCCACCATACATGTAACCAACATCTTGTGGTTTGGTTACACTTCCAACATCTATTATTGCCATTCTTATAAACTTTTGCTAGTTTCGCTGGAGTAAGATACCAACGTTGCTCCATTTTTAAATAGTTTTCTTTCAAGTCTTGGCATTGAGTAAATTTTTGTGTCTTCTTTCTTGCCCATTCCCAATTTTCTAAATCAATGTCCCTGCCAATATCTTTAGCCCATCTAATCATTGTACCTTTTACTAAGTCTTGTTCCAAATCTCTTTCTTGTAAAATCTCATAATATTTGGAAGTTAGGGTTTTTTTTTCCATTTTGCTTAATCGCTTTAGCTAATTCAGTATCTGTCTCTTGAAATCCCAGTTTTTTATAATCTTCTTTAAATCTGTCTATTAACTGTTTGTATGGAAACCAATGTAGATTTTTGGGTCTGGTTAGATTTCATGGTGACACTGCACCACTGTGAACTCTGATTTGGGTCCTGTCTCTTTCTGTTGACCTTTCCTTTTTCATAATGGTTGAATCTATCCATCTTCTTCATCATTGGAGCAGCCTCCTTCAGGTAATTATCACCATTAGAAAGCCTTGTGTTTCCTCTCCAAGCTAACTATTTTATTCCTGAGTTCTTGCGTGTATGAGTGTATGTTAGAATGTCATTGTATGTTTGAATCCCCAAATAAATTACACTTCTTGGAAAGCTTTTTCTCTATCAGTCTATTCCCTAGCCAACTCCATAAACATAGGATAAAAGATCCCATTGAAGACTTGGACTATAGTAATTTGCCAAGTTTAAGTCCTTCTTACAAACAGAAAACCTCACAGACCTGGAACATCTACTAAGGAACATCAAAGAAGAAAGTGCAAAGACAGGCTTAATGCTGAACATAAAGAAAACAAAAACAATGACCACCCAGGACCTTCACAAGTTCAACCTAGGTGCAGAGAAGTAGGAAGAGCAGAAGGCCACATGCTGGATGGATGGACACTATTAAGGAGGCTATGGGTATGGGGTTGCAGGATTAAAGCAGAGCAGTCAAGGACAGAGGGTCTTGGAGATGTCTCATCTATAGGATTGCCATGAGTCAAGATCAACTCAACAGCAGTTAACAATAGCAAATGTAGACAAAAGGCAGCAATCTCATTTGTAAACATGAGCAAATAGATTTGACTGTTAATAAATTTGAGCATATATATTTTTAGTACTGTTGTCATTTCATAGAATGATATGACAACAAAAAGGGTCAGATTCCTACCCCAAGGGGTTCACTCTTGAAATGATAATAGGGAGATGAAGAAAAGAAAAGTGAGAAAAGGACAAGCATTGTTAACTAGGGATGAGTATGAGTAAGTGAAGTTATGTGTATTTAGAATTTTGAGTTTCAATTATTCATTATCAGATAGTATTTTAAAAGGGAGAAAATTAATCAAGTAGCAGTTCTTAAATCAGTTGACAGTTCTCTTTGATAGGCCAGCAACAGTCTGTTGTTTCCAAATTGGTTATTTATGTGAATGGAGTTAAAGCTGTACAAAACAATCTAAAAGGCATTTTGTTCTACACTTAGACATTTTGCTAGCACCCTGCAAAGTTGAGTGCAAAGCAATCAGAAACTCATGATTGGGTGACTCCATGTATAAGGATCTCCCCATGACTCATCCTGTAAAAGCAACAGGAGATGATTTTTTTTCCCTCATGCAGTAAGCTGAATGACTTATAGCACTCAACTGCATGTACCAAAAGCATTACTTGATAGCTTGGTTCCTTTATTAAAATACTTCAGTCTTCAGAAATAATTCTTCCCAGCACACTTTGACAAATTGGGACAAAGGACATTGTGTCTCTGGATGACTCAGAAAGGTTGGAGTGCTCCATTTCCATGGGGTCAAACTATATGGAAATCTCCAATATCATTCATGCTCATAGAAAGACACTGAGAAGTTGGATTTGTATCCATTTTTTCTGCTTCATTTTTGATTGAAGGAGGTGTTTGATAGCCAGGACTACTGTACTGAAGAGATTGATGAGCCAAGTGCCACATTGGGAGGAGAGAAATGCTAATAGGTCATGAGTAGATAAGACCTTTGTTCTGCATCAGCTGTAAACCAAATTGCAGGTCAGAACCACAATGTGCAAAATGAATGAAAACCACTGGCAAAATGATCTTAGTCATCATGCATCTGTGTTGCAAGAGCCAATAACACATTCAGATGCTTATACAGATCTCATGCCCACAACACACATGTCCCACGGCACTGAAAATGTCATATTATTTTCTCGACTCTAGTGCCCTCCCCTTTCTCTGTTGCTTTTCTATATTGAATATTAGAAGACCAAACACCATGAATAGAGACTCCTTTTTCTAATGTTCTGAAAAGCACAAAACATGCAGGCACATTATATACATTAAATGATAGTCCAACACAAGGTCTCTAAGAATGTTACCAGTGCTACTTGAGTATTCCTTTCTTAAGAAAACCCTATGAAATTCATGGGGTCACCATAAATCAAAGAGTGAGTTGAAGACATGTGCATGCACATATACACATGCACTTACACACACAGAGAGACAAACACACACACATACACACACACAAATGTTATGTGAGGATGTACACTGAGGGAATAACATACATGGTTTTCCTTTATTCTTGGATTATTTTTTCATAATTTCTTATAGCATTTGTTTATAGTTATTTCATTTGAAAATAAGTCTATGGTTTCAGACATTCAAGTGTATTTGAAGAAATGTATGCTAATTGATTCATCATGCAGGGTAATGGAATAAGGACCCTCTTACTTTAGAGCAGCGGTTCTCAAATAGTCGGGCGCGCCCCCCGGGGGGGCATGAGGCTCCCTAAAGGGGGGGCCCGTTATGGCTGGAGAGAGGGAGATTGTCCCAGTGCAGCCCCAGTAGCAGCCTGACGTGCTGTATCCTGATTGGTCAAACCCGCCCATGTGACTATTTACAGGCGCACGGGGGGGGCGCAAAATGTTTTCTTCTTTCCTAGGGGGGGCGTGACAGAAAATAATGGAGAAGCACTGCTTTAGAGGAAGTAGCCTTAGTATACGTATTTTCTGTCATTGTTAGTTTGCCTGTTTTTCTAAGAGTTCAGTCATAGTGTGCATTCTCAAGATGTAAGCTTTCACTAATTTTGTTCCTAAATTTCAGCAATTTTCTTCCCACTGCAAGAATGTCTTTGGAAACTTCCAAGTTTTTGAAGACTGTTCAAAGTTTGGTTATCCAATATTTTCTGTTTCAAGTTCACACATTTCTCCCTCAGAAAACAGCACTTTCTGTGAACAAGTATTATTTTTTGCTGTTTCCTCTGTGAAAATGCTGTACAATTTTTCACATAAGAAGTCCCAAACTGAGAAGTTACCCCAAGACCAGAACCCCACTCAACCTCATATTTGATATCAATCTAATATTAAAAGGAGTGAATGATCAGTGAGTGACTTGGAAAGGTGACTCCAAGGTCATACCATATTTGGAAATCTTGTTGGCTTTACCAAGTGAGTAAGCAAACAATGAGATCACCCAAGGCAACAACATAATTCCTTTGTCAAAGGAGGAATGGATGCATGAAATAAGCAAAATTAGAGAGCTAGATATATTAACACATGTGGTTAAGAATAAGAACATGACAAAAATAGAAAAAGACTGGCAACCAATTTTAGAATATTGGGAAGAAATTTGGGGGATAAACAAGAAGTTCTTAGAAAACTAAGACAGCAGTTAAAAGATAAAGACAAAATTAAAATGAGAGGAATTGTGAAATCATAGAATCATAGAATCATAGAATCATAGAGTTGGAAGAG
>CM034706.1:146413464-146440017 GCA_020142125.1 Phrynosoma platyrhinos
TCTAATAGGGCTACCAACTTGCACTTGAGGCATGTGAAGTTCTCCACTATAGCTATACAGTGAAGAATAGAGGTGGAAGATTGAGAACATGCTTGAAAATAATTTTAAAAAATAAAATGAAAATAGGATCTTATTTAGATTAAGATATGATTTTACTTAATGGAATACACTGAGAAAATAAATATAAAAAGTATGATTATATATCATAAAGGGAATTGAGGGGGAAACATGGAGAATTTTTGTATTTACAGTAATAGAAGGAAGGGGTGGAAAATATATTATTATAGAGATGTAAATTTGTGTATTCTATTGTATGATGATGATATTGATTATATATATATATATATATATATATATATATATATATATATATATAATCAATATCATCATCATACAATATATATATTAAAAAAATGATCCCTTTGTCTATAGAGCAGGGGTAGGCAACCTTTCCCCTTTAAGGGCCAAGGGACTTCAGCTGCCAGAAGCCTCAACCATGTTGGCTAATAGTTCCATGTTGGCCAATAGCTCCTGGGATTCTGGGAGCTGAAGTCCCTCGGCCCTTAAAGGGGAAAGGTTGCCTACCCCTGCTATAGAGGGTGATGTTGGGATTCTGTCCAAGGGAGATGATTGTGCATACGTGGTTTTCCTTTATTTTTGTAGGACACTTCTCCAGCAGCAAGGAGTTTTTTTTTTGTTTGTTTTGTTTTTTTTGTCTGAGATATTCACACTTATTATCCAAACATTTACTACAGCTCCCAACCATCCTTATCCCTTGGAAAACCATTTAGCATTGAGGTAATATATTCATCCTGAAGATTACTGCCCTGGGACATGATTTTCAGTTTATATGACCCCATCTAGACAAAAGCAATTGGGTTTAGTTTGTAACTGTGCAGACAGTCTGTTGGTTCTACTAGGCTCCTCAATACACCAAGGTGGATAATTGAGCCATCTCTGTTCCAGCTGTCCAATCATTTGAACCACACTCTAAGATCGGTAACATATTACTCAGGGGTAGGCAACCTTTCCCCTTTAAGGGCTGAGAGACTTCAGCTCCCAGAAGCCTCAGCCATGTTGGCCAATAGTTCCATGTTGGCCAATAACTCCTGGGATTCTAGGAGCTGAAATCCCTCAGCCCTTAAAGGGGAAAGGTTGCCTACCCCTGATATTACCATTAGCAAGGCCTCCACTATGCACCTTCTCCCATCTTTGCTTCATTAGTTCTTGTCTGTGAGAGTGTGTGCTTTGTGTGTGTGTTGATTACTTTCTTAATAAAATGATAAAAATATATTTAGAATTGCCTCTGGAGTTCTATGTGATTTGGAACCAATATACACAGGGTTGATCCCAAGGCTGATATTGCCCTGCCCAAAACATAATTTTGTTTGAGCTATTAAAATTCCCCTAAAACAGATTAGTTTGTGCCCCCCCTCCACAGGACCCCAGCATTTTGGGTAACAGAGAAGATTCTGAACAGTCCAAGTTTCTTCTTGTCAGGGTTTCTTGACATAAGAAACACACTTCTAACCATTTTACAAATATTTTTTTAAAAAAATATTCCTTCCATCCATAATGCATTCATGTCATTTCCTGCTTCTTGGTCTTAGCCATACCTTCTCTATTCCTGGACCAGTTAGTCTGTAGTTAGAGTTTGGACATTCTCTTTTTTTTAGTTTGCAGTTCTGTCTCCTCCATATGTCTGAAGTACACATTACAAATGCTCTCAACATGAGATGTTGTGCAACCTTTAGTACTTTTAAGTAACTCTAATTAATATATTTTCACAAGAGAACTAAGCCTTCTTTCTTTCTTCTATATTATGTGGAGTGGGGATGAGATGGAAACTGGTTGTTGCTTACCTTCTGCTCATGTATGTGGGTTGTTCTGTTTGAAACATTACTGTTCTTCACATTTGACAATAGTTACCCAAAAGGTCTTTAGATGCTGGGATGTTTTTGCTACTCTCATTTGTCCTGCAGACACCTCTTCATTCCATATAGGCAAATCAAGAGAGACAGCCCTATCTACATTAGCTTGTACTTGTTACCAAAAGTGCATTTTTTCTGAATTTTTGTGTGTGTATGAATTCCACATGACCCCAGATGTACACTGCAATGAACCCCAAGGGCCACCACAGCAATGGCAGGCAGGTCATACCTAGGTTACATGGAAGACTGGAAAAACCCCAACCCCAAAGCCAGGCAGATAGTGTGGGAGTTGCAAATGGATCATCATCACCTCCATAATCAGATGTATGAGTGATAATGGCCTAAATGTCTCACCTGATGGTCCAGCTAATGCAAAGCAGCAAGCAAAGCAGCTTATTTATATACCGCTTCATATCACACTATGGGATGTCTAAGCGGTTTACAACTGTGAGCTGATTGCCCCCCAACAGTTGGGTACTCATTTTAGCGACCTCAGAAGGATGCAGGCCTGAGTCAAGCCTCAGCCCTGGCTGGTATTGAACTCGCAACCTTGTGGTCTATGAGTGAGTGGCTGCAGTACAGACATTTAACCACTGCGCCACCAGGGCTAATGACTTAATCCTTTTCCCATTCACCTTGAATATTGCAAGACCAGATTACTTCACCCATGCAATCTCACACCTTTGCTCTGCAGCTAGTTTTAGCCCTTTAAAACCCCTGGATTTCTCCTCTCAGTGTTGCTAGTTGGAGTTCCTGGGAACAGTGCCTCACTGTGCTCTCTAGTCTAGTTACCAACACCTCCATTCAAACCCAGTCTCTTGGAATGGTTTTGTCTCATGCCACATCACTCAATTGGACCTTAGAGAAAGCCTCATCTGTAGTAAGTATCACCCGTAGTTCTGTGTTGACATCTTTTCCAAGCTAACCCCTGATTTTCTGAGCCTTGAAGGAGTGTGTGTGTGTGTGTGTGTGAATTGCTGTGTGATTTCCCCCTTTTAATTGATAATACTTTAATTGGAGACGGGGAGGGGACGGCATCAATTCTTAGATCCCTCGTACTCTTGGCATACACATGGGAGATGGTCTCGAGGATCCTTATAGCCAACCCCCTCTCAATTTGAACTAAATAAAATTCCCCTTAATAGACTTTTGGCTACATAATGGTGGGAAGAAGGGTGGATTGAGAAAAGCAACCAAAGGGGGGGGGGGTTCCACCCACCAGTAGGGTTCTGTTGGACAACAGAGTACTATGAATTTGCAGAATGACTCTTGGATAGGACACCACTACCAGCAGATCCTTAAAAATGCTCTCTGCTTGCCTGTACTGGACTGTGCAGGTTCCTCCAGCATAGTGGTCAGCTCTCTTACCAATGTCAAAGCTAGCATCCAACTCCCAGCAGTGAACTGTGACATCATGTCTTTTCCCAAATAGTCCTTTGCAAACAAACAATTGAAAATCAAATAGAACTAAATGGAAATAAATATTAAAAGATATTGGACAAAATAAACATTTAGGTCTATATCAATTAATAGCCCCAACTAATGTAGATCTATGGAATCAACTGCTGACACTTTTGTAAAGCCCACTGTGCTAGTTGGGAGTAGCAATTAGATTGCAGCCTTAATTATGAATTCACTAATTCTGATTAAGATACATTTTTAATTATTAAACCTGAATTAAATATGTAGAGGGCTGTTATATTTATCTATCTGTTTACTTAGTTTGTATTAAACCAGTGCCCTTTTCTAGAATCCATTTATCTGAATCCAAACTTTTTCACATATTAAATACCTTATGAAAATATGAGGGACACCATTCATTTCAATGGATGAACACAGACATTCATATGTTGGCTTCCATTAATATTCCTCTTACTCTAGAGAGGGAATAATTTTGCCCTTCAAAAGTTGTGAGAATGTCATTTCCTGCATCTTTCACTTCTGGCTATGCTGATTCAGGCTGCCTGGACTTGCAGTCTGGGTATCTAGAAATCCAAATAATTTCTACCCTGGTCTCTTCATACCTCTGCAACAGTGCTGCTAAATACAATCTTCCCAATAAAACAAAATTAAACCAGTCTTTTTCTTTAATACAATAAGCTTTCTGTGGAAGAATTAGTTGTTACTAGAGCCCACGTCACAATGAAGCTGCTGGTGCAGTAAATTATCTGCTTTAATATACAAACCTTGCACTTCTGGCTGCTATTTCTGGAGTATGAAATGATTTTCTTGTTCCAAAAGAAGTCTCCTGATCTCCAAATGCATACAAGTAGTCAAAAGTGCAATATTATGAAAAGCTCTTTAAAGACACTAGCTAAATTTTATTTCCTAGTTCTATTTTATTTTATTTTATTTCAAAAAAGCTTAGAGAATATAGGTAAAAGGCATTTGTTTTCTAGTAGAAAAGCAAAATGAATATCTAGAAAGGGAGGTTTCTGTAAAATAAAATGAGTCAATGGTATTTTTGACCTATTCTCTATATTTCTATATCTCTATCTATCTAAATCTATTAATATAGTGTCATTTTAATCTACATTTTGAGGCAATTCACAGTGATATGAAACACATTAAAACACAGATGGCCCCAATGGAGTGGGTCTGCATCAGCCCTTCCCTCACTGGATTGGGGCAGTGGCAACCACCACAGGACTGTTCTGGTACTTTGCCATGCCAAAAAGAAATGGTAAAATGCTGCTCCTTTTTAGATTGGCAAAAAGTCATTCTTGCAGTGGCAGCGGTGGTGGCTTTTCAGCATTTCATTGGCATAGCATGTCTAAATGCTGCACCAAAGAAATGGCATGAGGCCATCCACCATGGGGGCGGGTGGGTATGTGGTCTCCATGCCCCCACTCCACCCAATGCTGGCATTTTATGTCAGTCTGTAGAGGCCCACAGTCTTATATTATACTGTGCTACATCAGCAACATGGTATCCTTCACACATAAAATGATTCAGCTCCCATTACTCTCAAGGAGTATTACCCTTGGGCATCATAGTCTAACACATCTGGAAGGTACATGGGTGGAGAAAGCTTCATTCAATTAACAGAATAAACATAATAGATAGGATAATGGAACAGACAGAAAAACCAACTTGATCTGCTCTTGTTTCTGTTCCTCCAAACTATGATTTGGATAACTTAAGAAGATGTAATCTTAATAGCACTCTACATCTTACACAATAGAAGTTTGCAGAAACATTCTCATAGGAGATAATTTTCTTAAACACCTTAATTAAGGTGCTTTGCAAACTCGACCTGGGGGTGGAGTTGGGGTGGGGCAGCCACACGCTGGTTTCCCTGACTCCACCCTGATCCTGTCCTGATGCCATACACCTTTTCGCATGGTGCACAGCATCAGGATGCCCTCTTAATACAGCGTACACACATATGCTCTTTTAAAGACAGCAAAAAGGAAGATCAGGGCTGCAGTGTGCGGTTGTCACAGCCTCGATCTGCTGCTCCCAGGAGCGGCTCTGTGCCACCCCTTTTGGGCCATCTGTATCGGCCCTAAGTTTTGTAACAATATTGGGATGAGTTAACATGGTGATGGTAAATAGAAATTCTGAATTTGTCTTAGGGCTCAATCCAAAATCATGGGACATTATAATATAGAAGGACAGTTCCACTGAGCATACAAGAAGGTCACTTGCCTCACAACTATGAATTCATGGGGTTCCCCCTTATATAGAACCAGGAAGCCTCATTTCTAGATCAAAAGAATATGTTCCATATATATTTCAGTAACAAAATTTCTGATTTGAGGAACTAAATCTTTCTGGCTGTGTGTTGCTTTCACTCCAAAGAATATCAGAATACTTGTCCATACTAATTTATTTGGCCTAAATCCAATTGTTTATTCCAACTAGTGTAAATCCAATTAATCCATGGGAACCTAGTAAGTCAACACTTATGTAAGTTTCATTGTTTTTATTATTAAGACCACTGTACAGGATTTACTAGTCTATGGAAGAGCTCCTTCAGGCACTAAATCTCTGCAGGGCTTTACAGGCTAAGTTTTTGAAAAATGGGCAATTAACAAAAGTTACTCCAAGTGGGAATAAGGTAGAAGGGAAGAAATCAGGTTGAAGACAAATTGATTTCACAGCCAAAACAATTATTTCTTTATTTAAAAGATAGAGAAAGAAAACAGCAGAAACTGTCAGAACAACCTATATTCAATGCAAGCTGTTTTTCAGAGTAAAAAAAGGGAAAACAGTACAGATGCTAAAATCATACTCTCGACCAATCTAGGAGGGATAGAGGGGTGTTGCTAAGTTTAAGGGACTGAAGACTAAAATGTACATATGGATTTTCCCACTCTGCACTGTGAAAGAGTCTACGTAAACTGGCTGGTTGGAGATCAGAGCAGTAGCTGCACAGGGGTAAAGGTGGGCATGAGGAAGGTTCAAAATGAAGAAGACTCTCTGGTGAATCTCTCTCTTTCTCTCTGTGCCTGAGTCTATCTGTGTCAGTTGCTTTGCCCCTTTGTCTATATTTAATCTGCAACTATATTTAATATCTCAGCTGGAGTGAAATGACAGTGGAGTGAAGAGGTCACCTCTGCGTGGGGCAAAATATGAGCTCAGTGTTGTTCTATGGAGGGTTCAAAAATAAAAACATGTGCTTACAGTGATGAGTGCAAAGCTTGTGCCTCGTGTGTAAACTTTTTTTTAATCTGTGCAGAAGGCAGTTCTGAATAGGCCTGCTGGACACGGATAATGTTTCTTAGATGGTCTGGGGAGTTGAAAACAATGGAGTTGGATATATGATACAAAATAAATTAATTAGACATTGTGGAGAGAAGGCAAGTTAGAGCCAGCCCTGGTGACAACCAATCAGGACTGAGCTGGTGACAGCCAATAGAATATTGGGCTATAAGGGGAAAATTCAGTTAGGAACAGTGGAAAGTCAAATAGGGTTTGGATTCCAGACAGTGAGGGTCTGGTGGAGAAAGTTCCAGAATAGAACAGGGTTAAGGTCCAGAGGAGAAGACCCATACTAAACTCCAAGTGAGGAAGTTAAAGAAAATATCCTGAGGGGTATTGATAGCCTTAGAGGCTGGTTAAGAATTAGTGGTAAAGATACCCAGAGAAGGGCTAAGAATGTCCTGCAGGGTAATTACATGTGTTCCAAGGAAAGGAATGTTTTAGAGTATTATCATTTGTAACTGTAACCAGTTATAACAAATGCAGCAAGACCAAGTGAAACATTATTACTTGTATTAGAAAGCTTTGTTGTTACTTTATGAACATTTGTCTACAGTGTAAATGAATATCCATGCTACTAAACCTTATACAAGATATGTTATACCAAAGAGTTTTAGAAGAGAAGGTTGGTGAAGGAGTGGCTCTTTGCATAGGGTGGTGGTAGCTGTGGGACAAAAAGGGTCCATGGTGTGGCCACAAATGAAAGAAAATAAAAAGTGCTCTTCACAGACATTTACCTTCTTTCAAGGCTTGTTTTAACTTTGTATGTTTTAAAATGTTGTAACCCGCCCCAATTGCAGAGCAGAGGGGTGGGCTAGAAATAAAAAGTTATTACTATTATTATTTATAAGTCCATATAGGATTGCCCAACATCTCTGAAAACTGCTTAACTTTTCTTTTTTTTAATAGTTTTATTTATTGATTTAAAAAGGTTACACATCACATATAACATACATACACATTACATATAACATACCATAAAATATATAATAGACATACAAAAAAAGACAATTCCAAATTATAAGAACAAACAGTGAAGAAAGAAAAGAGAGAAAAAAGAAAAAAAGAAAGGAAAGAAAAAGAAAAGGGGTAAGTGATGAATACCCCTATCGACTTCCTGGAACCTGTGTCAAGTCATTCTAACCTTCACTTCTATGTTCTCCTTCTTACTTAGTTATAGAATAGTCTGAGATTTAAATAATTACCACAGCCTTCTCACCGCTTACATTTATATATGTACATTGACATATAAATCCAATTCCCACTAATATTTTTTCTAACACCATTGTAACCTCCTATGATCTTTTATCTATAATACTTTACCATCTCTAATATCTTTACTTTACAGACATCTCTCCCACATTTTACTTATCATTTAACCTTATCTCTATTATTAATATAATTTAGGAGCGGCTGCCAAGTTACTTTATTTCTTTCCCAATTTTGCTCCCTCAACCTTATTGCTAATCTGTCCATTTGCATCAATTCCAATAGTTTCCTTAACCAATCCTCTTGGTGCAGTAATACTTCACTCTTCCAATTATGGGCCTAAACCATTCTAGCACTAGTAATCATATAGTATATAAGTTTCCCATATGTTACCTCCAAATTCTTATCCAAAAAAATATTCAGCAGATACAATTTAGGATCCAAACTTATTTTAGTTTCTAGTATTTCTTCCATTATTCTGTGGATAACCGTCCAATATTTCTTCGCCTTTTTGCAATTCAACCATATGTGAAATAAAGACCCCTTTGCTCGTTTACACTTCCAACACTTGTGTGACACTCCTTTATAGATTTTTGCTAATTTCACAGGGGTCAAATACCACCTATGATGCATCTTAACGAGGTTTTCTCTCATATCAAAACTAATTGTATATTTTTGGTTTTGGATCCAAGCTTTTTCCCAATGTTCTAACTTTATAACTTAGTTAATATCTTGGGACCATTTAACCATGTATTCTTTTATAACCTCTTCTTCTAAATTAATATCTAATAGACACTTATAAAATAAAGCAACTTTTTTTGGATTATCCACTACCATACACTCTTCAAAATCAGTCTTATTAGCTCTAATTCCTACAGTTTTGCTATCTAAAAGATATCTTTCCCTAAGTTGACGATGTAGGAGCCAACCCAAAGTACATCCTTCATTGGTCAGCTGTTCCAACTTTTTAAATTCCATCTTACCATCATTACACTCATAATTAATTAGGTCCTGATAAGTTAACCATTCATCATGTTTAACTGTCTCTCTATTATGAAAGGCCTCATGAACTGAGGCCCATGTTGGTATATTTGGGCAGATTCTTTCTTTATATTTAATCCACACTTGTAACAAAGCCTTCCTAATGTAGTGATTCATGAAGTCTTTATGTATCTTATGTTTCTGATAGAAGAGGTAGGCATGCAGCCCAAATCTCTGATCAATCCATTCTAACACCAATTTTTTTTTTATCTTTAAAATTGAACCATGTTAGTAGCCAATTTAAACAATTCGCTTCATAATAAAGTTGCAAATTAGGAAGGGCCAGTCCACCTCCTTCTTTCCTATCTTGTAAAACTTTTAGTCTCACTCCAGGTCCTTTATATCATGAATTTTAAAGATTCTGCAAGCTTTCCCTTGCACTGTAAACATTTCAAGCCAAATTTGCTTTTCAGAACCTTGTGTACTGGCAGCACCTTCCAAGGAGCATATGGCCAGACAGTGCTATTCAAATATTGCTCAGAACTCACCCAAATCAAAGAACCATTAATTTGAAGGAAAAATGCAAAGACATGCCAAGTGTTTGACTCAGCCATGCCAAGAAATGACTGTGTCAAAATAGAAAAGAGTGCTTGGTTTAATTTTAAGCTTATAAACATAATTTAAGGGTTCTTTGATGTATTTTTCTCAGTGATATAAGAGACATATCCACACGGGAAAATGCCACCTTGTAATCATAACATTAGGAATAAGGAACCATAGTGGCAAGGCCAAGTATGCCAATTCTAATTGTAATCCCTTTGAGACTTTATGCTTGTGTAAATAGCTGGTTATATGAGTGACTGGACATTTTATACAGTTACAAAAGGAAGTCTTTGAGACCCATTTGTGAAAATATTTTCCAAGACTATCTAAGAATCTGTGGTGCTCCCATAAAGATATACAGATGCAGCTCTGGTCTCTCAACACCATTCTTGAAACCCCAATGCTCTAATAATCCAGTGGAGTTGTGCCAGTGTAGCATTACACTGTGCTGGCTTTCACAGGATCATGACCACTGTCACCAGTTGAGGAACAGCAGGAGATTATTCATTGGGGAGGACTTCCTTTGGCCTCTCCCACATTAGTCCATCTTCCAAATGTTACTGAAGCTTGACCACACTACACTGGGCCCATGTTATTGCTTGAAAAAATGCAGCCAGTTTTCAGATAAGGTAAGAGACTCTGGCTCAGTAGTAGACCACATACTTTGTGTACACAAAGTCCCAAATTCAATACCCTGCATTTCCTGAGGGAAATGTTTAGGAGCCTGTCTGAAAACCCTGGAGATTTATTGATGGTGTTTATACTATCACTAGATGGGACAATGGTTTGGTTTCTGATAAGGCAGCTTCCTATGAAGTGCTCTTTACTCTTGTTTGTTTTAGTGCTACCATAAATTGGGTACCACAACTTCTAGGGATGCTAGGACTTCATTGGTTCTGAACCCTCAGGAAACCAAATATCCCATGTGCTGTATTTGCCTCTCACCCATTTTGGTGTTCTCAAATAACTCTCTTCTCTGGGGACAACCTTATGGGAGCATTGGTCATAAGGATTGTGCTGTTCTTTGAAACACCCATGATTGAAAGGTAATAACACCAGAAAGTCACCTTTGTTGCAATTCCCCCTGCCAAATAAAGTAAAATTCATGGCCAAAAGTATCTTCTTCAAATGAATTCTTTTGAAATGCCTAAATCTGGAAAGAAAAGGTTGTCTGAAAGGGATGATTTTGAAGGTGAAATAAAACAGGATTATTAACTGTCAGAAACAAAAGCCTTCAGTTAGTTAGTCAATGCTGGTTGTTCCCTACCAGTGTGCTTTGGCTTATTCTTAGCTTCCCCAATATACATTTCCAGGCATACCATTGTTTGAATTTTCATCCCCATGGCAATGACAGAATATGACAAGACAATGTGTGCAGTGGTTGAGCCCTAATCCTAATTCTTGCTTGATAATAACCTTACATTTCTAAATCCCTAATCTCCTTTATTCACACAGTGACAGCTTTTGTAATTATCCCTGCATGCATAAAATAATCACAGTCACCGCTGGTAACAGCTATGGATTAATTTTGTTTCATTCCATCTGGATGGGATTTGCACCAGTTTTGGTTTGCATTCCATGGGGATGGTCAAAAACAGAAACAATGGACATTTCAGGGAGTCTCACAAGTGAAAATGTAACTTAACTGACAATAGAAAGAACCAGAACCCTAGGGCAAATTTCTAGGAATCAAGCCAGGATTCTTTTCAGATAATATTTTGCAAGCAAGAGCTTAGAAAGTTATTTTTTTTTAAAGTAGCCATTTATCCTTCCAAGGACTACTAAATTTTAGCTATTGCTATAGTTACATCTTAAAAATTAACTGCTTAGTCTCGTTTCTCACAAGTAGCTATTAGTTACTTTTAGTCACTATAAATAAATCCTGAATGCTAAATGTTGCTGGTTTGTGCTACAAAATTATCCTCATCTTCATAATTTAACATCCTTGAAATTGTTCCACCTCCATTTAGTGAAGGCATACTCCAAAATATAAAAAATAATGATATAGTGACATTATCCATCCCTTAAGTTACAGCAGTAATATTATGTAGTTATAGTTTTGTTATCATTCCAAGGAACTGTCCATATGTAACACCTGGTGCAATCTTCATCTTAATCAAGTCAAGCCATCAGGAATAAGTCATGCCTCCCACAAAGCATATGTCAAGAAGGTTCTCACACAAGTTGCTAAACATATAAACGAATCATCCCCCAGTCCAAATTTTGACGTCATCACTAAGATTTATGATGTAATAGAATTTTTAAGCTGATGATGTAAACTCTTCATCCCTCTTAACTGACCAAATATTGTAAATTCAGATATCCAATTATCCCCAGAGGGAGGGGGAGAATCCCTGTCCCGCCTAAGCTGAAACAAGGCAATCACATAATAATTAACTAAAAGACAAATTAGTGATCAAGGAACATACAAAAAACAGTCATGTTTGAATTATTGACAGATAAGTGACAATACCAATCATATTCTAAACCAAAACTACAGTGACCTCAGAGAGGCTGAAAAACCCAAGTTACAATAACTATGGGAAAATTCTCTCCTGGCCCCTGAAGGTGACCAGCCAAAGCCTGAGGGCAGTAAACAACCTGCAAAGCCAAGGGTGGGTGGGTTGGGTCTCTCAGCTGCTGAAGCTCAGAATGGCTGCCTCCACATGGCAGCAGAGGATTGAATAACCCCCCATATCCTGACCAAAATCTCACAAGACTGTCCAGTCTCATGAAATTATGCAGGTTGGGACGTGAAGGGAGGGCGGGACTCCCTGCCCTCCCAACCAATCACGGTGTTGGCTTTCAAAAATGGCCGGCGCAACAGTGAGCCCCTCCTGACATGTCGGGGGGGGGATGGTCTTTGCATCGACACAAAGAAGTCCGAACACCATTTTATGGATAACAAAATTTCCACAACTTTATTCATCTGTACAGGGTCTGAAAAAATAACTTTACATCCAAAATTCTTCAGTTGATTTTAACTTCCTTCTTGGCACATGTGTATGTGTGCATGCCATAACACCTGATTTTGACATCATCACTAAGATTGATGATGTAATAGAATCTTTAAGCTGATGATGTAAACTATTCACCCCTCTTAACTGACTAAATATTGTATATTCATATATTCAATTATCCCCTGGGGGGGTTCCTGCCTGCCATAGGAGGGGGCCAGCCTAGCTTGGCATCCCCTCCCCCCCCAGAAGGACCCGTTTAATATGAAATGCAATGGAATCCAGCCTACCGGGTAGAAATGAACCCCATCACCCCTGTACATATGTGGCAAATCAACTCTGATCCTATCATGCATTACACAGTATGCCCCCAAATCTTCCAACCTCCTTAAAACACTTCTATTAACTCAACGATGAGCTGCGTTGATAGCAGAGTCTTTCCTTGCCCCAGGCCAATTTCGTTGTGGCAACAGCTTGGTCCATAAAATAATAGTCCCTGGTAATCGTCATCGTACTTCCTGTAGGTCCACTATAATCCTTTTGACTAGCTGCAATCCAGTAATCTTAACCAAGTCGTTTTCACATAGGTGAATAAGTAGAATCCGAGGTGGGAAGGTTGCAGCCAACTCAGTGATACATGGAAGAAGGGCCCCCATAGCATGCCTCTCTGCCTAAACCAGTGAATGCACCCAATTCGCTCCAGACTCAAGTTTGGATCTCGGTCCGACTGGATAATGTGCTGTTCAGCCCACAAGACCAAGCTGTGACCAACAATCCAGACATCACCCTGTTCCTGATCTGCTCAACAGAAAACGCACATTATAACATGAATGCAGGATCGCATCAGCCCCCTGGTACTAGAAATCCACATCTAACCATAATGAGGGCAAATGTAAGATTTGAACGCTCCAGAGCACCATCACCCAATACGTCGGATCACAGCATCACTTAGGCCATGAGCTGCTGCAGCCATCGCAGCTCCAATCTGAAAAGAATGAGAAGAGAATTGGGCCGCTGGCAAACCACATGCTTCAGAGCCTCCCGTAACACCGCTCGAAATTGAAACTGCATCAATGGAAGGCCCGAGACACGCAAAAACTGTCAGAGTATAGATGGGCTATGCAGTCAAAGGTGAAATGCAAAGATGTGTGTGTCTGTATTTTTCCACTTGAGAATATGCTTCTAGGCCAAACACAAATAACTTAGTGCAGGTGGCTAGAAAGACAAAACAATAGGAGAACCACTAGATGAAAAAGTGTCCTTGTTTACATAAGGAAACAATAACAGAAAGTTGTTATGGGAAAGTAGATCACATGGTGGAAGATGAACAACAAGAGGTTGGGTTAACATACATCACATACAATCATCCAATTTACCTGAAGGTTAACACCCAAAAGGTGGAGATGGGCTGGGCTGAGAAACTTTGTGTTAAGCATTGATATTATCATTATTTGCTTCCATTTTGAATGACACTTTTTCTTCTCTTTACTTCGCAATGGATCTATAATATGTTTATAATGCTTCACAATGTAGCCTTAAGATCTGCAAACATGGATCTATAGTTTTGTTCCTGTTTAGCCACATCTGCAAGATGTGATTCTTTAGTGGACTGTGTTTTACTCTGCATGTTGTTATTATTCTTCCAACAATAAAGCTCAACTTTTAGAAGCTTGGATTTTTGCTTCCTGATTCTGCTGGATTTATAAATATACTCTTCCACCAAAACTGAACAAAAACACATAACCAGGGGATGCTGGGTGCAATCTGATGTAATCTGACAAGGCCAATACTGGGCAAATCTGGCCATTGGGAGCCCTGGACAAGACTATAGTTTGACCCCTAGCCAACTGATCTATCTTTGAATGCCTAAAGCACAAATGTAGGCCCTGGTCCAAAACTTGAACATCAGATAACAAGAGTGCCCTGCCTGATGTATCAGAGTGAGAGCTAGGGACAAACTCACTAATTCTGGTAGCAGCAAAAAAGGCCAACAAAAAAGCAACCCAAAACAAGGTGACCTCCTCAGGCGAGGAGCACACCATTTGGAGAGAATGCCAAATCTGTATAAGGATTGCATCCATCACCAGCATGTGGGTATTGCGTGCCTCAGGCAGTTCCCTAGACCATCTCTCCACAGCCCTCTGAACCCTGAAATCTACAGTAGGATCCATACCCCCACACACACCCAGGAGTAAAAGGCCAGGGTTGCCAACCCGAACTGTCTGAAATGCTGCAAAGCAGAGAATAACCTCCACCCCAAGGGCCAAACCTCAATTTCCCCTACATCCACCAAGAACTGTCTAAATGCTGCATTGCAAGCTGGTATGACTTGCATGTGGAAGGGGCAATGGAGTGCAGAATAGCCCTCTTGATCTCTATTAATTAAACAATACTCACCTGGTATCTTCTTGGGAACCACACCCAGGGGTGACAACAGTAATGTTGGCATGGGCAATTGTTTATGGGGCCCAGATATCCTCCCTGCTGCCAGCTCTTTCGCCAGCTCATCCCTAACGATCCCTGGTAACTCCCTCACTGAATGTGCATTAGGTGCAAAATGATAAACTTTTAAACCAGAATATGGAATGTGAAAACCATATGTAAAACCATCAAGTAGGTACTGGGCAGAATCCCGTTTAGGATAAATCCCCAGCCAAGCAGTTAAAACGTTCAACTTAATGGGTGTTGGTGCCTTTTCCTCTAGCTGGGGTTGCCTGAGGGGCAGCTCCATCTCTGGTCTGCTTACCTTTAAAGCAGGAAGTGTTGGGGTGATTCCCTCTGCAGGGGTTACAGTGGTGTTCACACCTGCAGGTCTGCCACCTGCACTTACCTGAATTAAACTTCCAACAGACTCCTGGTGATCTCTTTTCCCCTGTGCCAGGCCTCGCATACTGGCCTCTCAGCTGAGTGACCATAGGCACAAAGCCGCTGTCACACCTTCTCGAAGGGGAGGCACCAACCATGATGTCCACCCACAACTCAGCTTGTACGTGCTGCCATGATATGGAATGATCTAAAGTGGCCCGCATCCAAAACTGCTCATCTTACTGAAACCAAGCAGACCCTCTTGAATTAAAATGACAATTAGTATATGCCTTCATCATTATCTCCTGATATTTGGATAGATCTGGAGACCTTAAGGGCTCCCTCTCCTCAATAATACCCCTATAAATTGTAAAGCCCATTATCCAATTAACAAAATACCAGGCGCTTCTGTGCCTTGAACTCCTTAGGTAGACTAAATACAACTCCGTCTTTCACCATAATTCTTGGTTCTGGGTCATGGAATGTTAAAGAAAAAAGATCAATAAACTCACCTCTCCAAATCCGCTCCTTCGTTGCAAGTGGGAGATGGGAGCCTAGACAGGTGGACATACCCGCATAAGGGTTGCAATCAGCCATTCTTTCCACCCCCACTTGACCTAATGCTGCTACTGTAACAGCTCCTTTAGATGGACCTACCTTGGCCACCAAGGGCTGCTCCACCTGGACCCTTGCTTCCTAAGTCTGACTTGCCCAAGCAGCTGCTGAAGGTGTGCTCAGGGAAACTGATGGTGAACACTCAGCTTTGCTGCCCTGGCCATCTTGGACACCAGGTGCCCATACTGTTGCTGGCCAAGCCCCCAATGAGATAGGTAAGGTAGATGCACCTGAGCCCGCCAGCTGCTGCAGGATATCCACTGATGCTTGAGCACCTCCAAGTGAGTGTGATGGAACTGGAGCTTGGCTGTTATGCTGCAGGGTGGAGGAAGCACCTCCCACCACATTGCTTGGTAGCTCAGAGGTTTCAGCAGCCGGCCTGCTGGTCTGGCCTGAAACCACTGCCCTTTGTTCCATGTTATACAATCAGCCAAAGTAGGCTGTGCAGATGCAGAGGCTGCTGCTCCCTGCTGCACCAAGCCTGGAACCTTTTTCATAAGTTCTATCACTTCAGCTACAGTTGGCTGCCTGCCCTCCATAGCTGGAGCATCTACAGGACCACGTGATGTGTTGCCCACTGTCATACTAGGTGAGGGTACCTCCTGCACCTGTGTAGTTTGTAGCCCCACCATTTGCTCCTCATTCTGAGGCTGGAAGGGCCAGGATTTCAGAACTACCACCCTGCACCCCCCCCCCTCTGAGCTAGTTGCTTACACACAGCCACACATGCTTGCATTGTATGATCCAACTGGGTCAAGTGGGCAACAATCTCATCTTCCTTACCCTGGGCCTTAGCCGAATGCTTAAGTGCCAACTGGCCGGTGCTAGAGCCAGCAGGCACCACACGCCGCTTGGACAGGGACTTGCTCCATGGCATAATGACAAAAGTTCCCTTTTCTATAATTACCAAGCCCCTGGGTTATAGCGTCCCAAACAAGTGCTAGAACCCTTCAACAAGTGTAAAACCAATGAGGAAGAATCCTCTTTTAAAACTAATAAGCAGGGGCAAGGAGCTCCCCCCGTGGGCTGCCAGCTGGAAAGGAAAAATTTCCTCCACAAAAGCAAGCCTCCCAGGTGCTCCAAAGTCCCAAACAAGGACCATTTTTTTGGCACCGGCCTCACTGACAAGGAGACCAGGCCCAAAGAAACCTGCTGGATTTCCTAATGTTTGGCAGCTGATCCTGTCTCTCAGCTGCCTAAGTTCAGAATGGCTGTCTCCACGTGGCAGTGGGGGATCAAATATTCCTCCAAACCCTGCCTGAAATCTCACGAGTCTATCCAGTCTCGTGAGATTATGTGGGCTGCTGGGGGATCTTGTGAGATCCCCCTGATTAGTTGGGAGGTGAAGGGAGGGCAGGACTCCCTGCCCTACCAACCAATCACGGTGTCAGCCTTAAAAAAAAGGCTGGCACAACAGAGAGCCCTCCAGATGCATCGGGGGGGGGTCTTTCTATATTAATTAATGTAAAAAACAACAAACAAACAAATCTCTGGCTGATGTTATTGGATTCCAACTCACGTCAGCCCCAGCCACCATGGCTGCTGGTCAGGGATGATGACAACTGTAGTCTAGCAACATCTGGAGGGCAACATGTTCTTCATTCCAGTTCTAGTCAGAGAGAAAAAGATATAATTGTAAGAATATGATATTGTGCTGGATCCAGATTAGGTTGGGTTGATTAATGGTCACCCTGGTCTTCTGAGTTCACTCATTCATAATTTGCATTCACAATTACATTTTAGATATTATTCAGATTTGTGGAATTGGTTCACAACTGAAATCTTTGAAAAAGGACTGAATAATACAGAACTAAAATGTAAATCCACTTCATTTTTTTCTTATTATTGATTTAATAAGGCCTATCCACCTGACCCAAATTAAAATATGTCCTAATGACCTCCTGGGTGAAGGAAGACCATCACCACCTATGGCACAGACTGGTACTTCAATTTTATTGTAATTTTAATAATTTGTAATTTTATTGTAATTTTAATAATTCAATCATATTAATTTTATTTTTATCATTTTTATATTGTTATGGTTTATTGCTATGTTTTAACATTGTTGTATTGTTCCTTTTATCTCTGTACTCCTGCCTCGATCTGCAGGGAGAGGTGGGATATATAAATAAATTATTATTATTATTATTATTATTATTATTATTATTATTATTATTATTGATGATTATTATTCTAATGCAAATCAAATGTTAAACCACACTGTTAGATATATCTTTTGCTTTTGATCAATGAGGTAACTTGTTAGAAGTCTATTGCATATGAAGTAATAATATTCAAAGTGGACAAAAATTGATGAGATCTGAGATACAGTTATCACTCATTCATAATTTGTATTCATGGCTTATATTTTGGATATTCTGGATGTTGTATTTAGAAAAAAACAAACTTATTATGAGCAATCCCTTTTTTCAGTACAGGTTCAGCCTTCCTTATCCAGAATTCTAAAATCTGAAATATTTCAAAATCAAAAAATTTCCACATAGGAGGCTGAGATAGTGACATCTCTACTTTCTGGTGTTTGAGTGTACACAAAGTGTGTTTCATGCACATAATTATTTAAAAGAATACATCATGTATTAAATTACCTTCAGGTTATATATATACGGGATATGTGTGTGTGTATTGTTTCAGAGTTATAGCGACCCTAAGGTTGTTTCCGAGTTATGATGACCCTAAGGCAAATCTATAATGGGTTTTCTTGGCAATATTTGTTTATAGGATGTTTGTCATTGCCTTCTTCTCAGGCATTTGACTTACCCAAGGTCCCCTCGTGAGTTTCATAGCTAAGTGGGAATGAAACTCTGGTCTTCAGAGTCATAGTCCAACACTCAAACTACTATACCACACTGGTTCCTATAAGGTATTGGACAATGACTAGAGTGCATCTGGTGGAAAACTTGACTCTTATCTGACAAGACTCATCATAGGAAATTTCTTTGTTCCTATAGAGAGGCAATACGTGCGGCACAGAAATCCTTCTCCTCTGCATGCATTGCATCTGCAGAATCCTGTCCAGCAGAGCTGTTTGGGGTGGTAAGGGAACTGACACAAGTTCCACCTGTGCAGAACCCTTTATTTAACCCTATAATGACCTGCTGTGATACATTTAACAATTTCTTTGCAAATAAAATCTCTCAGATAAGAGCCAACTTAGACACCAGTGTTGTAGCAGAATCAATTGATGTGGTGTCCAGCAGCTCCTTTGATGAAATTATACTGGTTCAGTTTCAATCTGTGAGTACTAATGACATGGACAAGCTTCTTGGTAGAGTGAGGAAAACAACCTGCCCTCTTTATCTTTGCCCTTCATGGCTGGCCATCCAGGGGGCAGATGACTTGAGGATGTTTCTTAGAGACATCATCAATGCATTCCTTAGGGAAGGTCATGTTTTATCCTGTTTGAAGGAAGCGGCAGTTAGGTCACTCCTGAAAAGACTTTCCCTGGACCCTCTGGACATGAACAGCTATAGGCCAGTTTCGCTACTACCTTTTCTTTCTTTCTTTTTCTTTTTTTTTAAATTGAATACATTTTATTATTAAAACATAAAAATACACTCCCATAATCAACCATTCTAAATACAATCAAATCCTTATCCTAATCCAACCCCCCCTCCATAAATCCAATCCAATATCTATTATCTACTGGTTGATAACAATTATTATTTGTCAAAACAATTGAAATAACATCAATAAATTATAACACCTCAAAAATTTTAAATTGCTCTAAATTACTAAAAGTACCTTGTAGGAAGTTTTCTTTTCTTTTCCTTTCTTAAGTCGAACCATCCTTTCTTTCACCCCTTATATCTCTCCTACTTCTCTACTTCTATCACTCCTTTTCTCTCTTCCCTCTTCCCCTCCGCACTCTACGTTTCCACCCTTCATCTTCATTTAGTCATTTAATCTCTCTTCCACATCCTCCTCACCTTACAGACCTTTACTTCTCACCCTCCTTCTTCAACATACACATACTATCTACAACTTACTTTCTCCCTTCGTTTACTCCCTTCCCTCTCATTCCTCTCAACCTACATTCATTCGCTAATTTTAAACTTCCTTCTTCCTTCCTATCCTCACTGGATTGATATTTGGAAGTGTTTGACCTCCTTTTCTCTATATTTACATCATCTTTGTAACTTTTCTCCCATTTTTTTTTTTTTGATAATTTTTCTGTAGAAACTTGTACATTCTAGATTTGTTGCTCCTTAATTCTTTGTGCCTTATGTGTTACTCTATTTCGATCCCTAATCATTTTAATCCTTTCATCATTATATTCTGACCTATTTCTTTCCTTACTTCACTTTTATAGCTTTCTTAATAAATGGTTTCTTTAAGATCTTTGTACCTATTTTCAGTAGATATTATCAATTTTCATTATTTTGCTATGAGTCTGTTTACCTTGTTTAGTCTCTATTATTACTCTTGTTGGCTTATTTTTACTTTTTATAATTTCTTAATTGTTTTGGGACATAAACACATTAAGATAACTATCTATAACTACTAATAACTTTAATTTCACTACTTATTTTTCACTTTTTGACTTTTCTCCTAAATTTAATATGTGATTACCGCAGATTTTTCCTAATGCTTTTCTAGATATTTTAGAATTGGTAACCATTCACTTACATCATTTTCTATATTTTTATCTCTGAGATATTGCATTAATATATCCATTTTGATGGCATCATAGAATTTCGTAAACCACTCATTCACATTTGGTACTTTCTTTTTTTCCATTTCTATAGTAATGCTACCCTTGCCATAGTTATTAAGTAAAATAGAATTTTTGCTACTTATCTATCTAAATCTTTTTCCCATATATTCAGTAGATTCATTTTGGGTTGGATTACTATATCTTTATTTAAAATAACTTTAATTATTTCGTTCACATTTCTCCAATATCTTTCCACTTCTTTGCATGTCCATAGACAGTGGTAAAGTGTGCCTGGTTCTTTGCAGCATTTCCAACACAAGTTGCTGCTTGATTTATAAATTTTGGCAATCTTTACCGGGGTTAAGTACCACTGAAAAAAGATTTTGTAAAAATTTTCCCTAAGTTTTTGTGAAGCTGTGTATTTCAATATTTTAGTCCAGGCAAATTCCCACTTCTCTAATTCTATTGGGTGACCAACATTTTTTGCCCATTGAATCATGTTATCTTTGATAATTTCCTCTTCTAAATCCCATCTCAATAATAGTTTATAAAATTTCCCTATCCATTTACTTTCTCCGAGCCAAATTTTATCCATCTCATTGTAGCAAAGGTCTATTCCTTTAGGTTTTAAATCTGAATTATAACAGTCTGTAAGTTGTCTATACTTAAACCAATCTAGTAAATATCCCTCATCATTTAATTCCTTCTGGGTTTTCAATTTATAATCACCTGTGTCCACTTTTTTAAGTAAGTTGCCATAAGTTATCCATTTATGTTTATGTTTCATTTCTCTTCTATGAATTGCTTCATGAGGGGAAAACCACATTGGGAATTTAAACATAAACCTTTTTTTATACTTATTCCAAATTCTCATGAGAGGCTTTCTAATACAGTGGTTGTTAAATTTTATTCACTTTAATTTTTCCATAGCCTAGATATGAATGCCATCCATAGCATAAACCTTCTCCTTCCAATTCTAGGAGTTCTTCCGATTCTAACATTATCCAATCTCTAATCCATGTGAGGCTGCATGCCTCAAAATAGATTTGTAGATTGGGTAGCCCCAGTCCTCCTCTTCCTTTTTCATCCTGTAAAAGCTTAAGCTGAATTCTGGGTCTCTTGTTTTGCCAGATAAATTTACTAATATCTGCCATTGTTTGATACAATTTCCATTTGTCAAGATTGGAATTGTTTGAAATAGAAAAAGTACTTTTGGGAGTATCACCATTTTTATTGTTGCAATTCTCCCCAAGAAAGATATTTTTTAAAAAAAAATTCCATTGTTTTAAGTCTTTCTTAATTTTTGTCCACATTTTGTTTTAATTATTTTCAAATAAATCTACCATTTTCTTAGTTAGTGTAATACCTAAATATGTTACTTTCTTTTGTATTTTCATGCCAGACTTGCTTTCTAGATCTGAATCTTCACTTTGAGACATGTTTTTTGTAAGAATTGATGACTTTTCTTTGTTCAATTTGCAGCCTGTTATATCCCAAAACTTTTCTAAAGTTTCAATTACTTTTTCTATACAGTTTGCCGGGTTTTCCAAAACAATGACCAAGTCATGGGCAAAAGCTCTTATGTTATAACTGAATTGTTTAATTTTGGTTTCCTATATTGATTCCTGGTTTTGAATTTCTTTTATTAATCGTTCAAGCACAATTAAAAATAAAAGTGGAGAGAGGGGGCAACCTTGTCTTGTTCCTTTTGTTATTTTTATACAATTAGATTTTATCCCATTCACCATAATTTTAGCTCTTTGTTCTTTATAGATTTGGTTGATCCAATTTGTGAGGTTCTGGCTTAATTCTATTTTATTATTATTATCTCATGTAGTATTTTTCAATTAACCAAATCAAATGCCTTTTCTAAGTCTATGAATAGCATGCCTATTTTTTTTATCATTATGTCTCTCATAATATTCCAATATATTTAAAATTACCCTTGTATTGTCTCTTATTTGCCTACCGGCAAAAAGCCCCTTTGGCTTTCGTCAATCCAATTTTTTTGATACTTTTTAAGTCTATTGGCTATGATATTTGAAAACAATTTATAATCTGAATTTAGAAGGGAAATCAGTCTATAATTTCTTATCTCTAATTTAGGTTTCCCTTCCTTGGGGATGAGACTAATATCGGCTTCCTTCCAGGTTTCAGGTATCCCTTTTTGTAAGATGGAGTTCATCACTTTTTGGAGAGGTTCACTTAGCTCTTCTATAAAAACTTTATAAAATTTGTTTGTAAACTCATCAGGACCTGGAGCCTTTCCTTCTTTGGATCTTTTGATAGACTCTTTCACTTCAATAGTTGAGATAGGTTTATTTAATTCTTCCAACTGTTCTTTATTTGGCGTACAAAATTCTTGTTTGTTTATATACTCCTAATTTCCTCTTGATTTTTGGTTTTTCCTTCATATAATTTTGAGTAAAAAATATAAAATATTTCTTTTATTTCTTCTTGTTGTGTTATAATTTGACCCTCTTCCTCTATTTCTAATATTGTTTTTCTGTCTTTTCCTTAATTTCCCAGCTAACCATTTACCAGTCTTGTCGGCATACTCAAAGTATCTCTGTTTTGCAGCATTAATTTTTCCCCCCTATTTCTAATGTGTTTTTTCTAGTTTCTTGTTTTTTCAATAATTTAAGTATCATTATTATTGTTTTATCTCCTAAGTTTAATTCTAATTCTTTTTTCTTTTTGGCTTA
Organism: Phrynosoma platyrhinos; assembly: GCA_020142125.1. Taxonomy (NCBI): domain Eukaryota; kingdom Metazoa; phylum Chordata; class Lepidosauria; order Squamata; family Phrynosomatidae; genus Phrynosoma; species Phrynosoma platyrhinos. The sequence goes on from CM034706.1 coordinate 146,436,653, forward strand.
CATGATTTCTTATTTAATTATCTTTTTCTTTCTTAATTTTCCGTATGTATGCTTCCTGATTTATAAAAAAACAACCCACTCTAAATACAGCTTTTGCAGCTTCCCAAATTGTAGTTGTTTTTGTATCTCCAGTTTTGTTTTCCTGAAAATAATTTTTTATAAGTCCTTTTGTATTCTCTACTATCTTTTTGTCACCAATTAGGTAGTCTTTTAATTTCCAATTAAATTGTTTTGTTTGTTCCTTAAGTGTCAGTATTAAAGCGTTGTGATCTGAAACTTCTCTTGGTAAAATTTGCATATCTTTGGTTTGGCCAATTATTGTTTTAGATAACCAAAACATATCAATTCTAGAAAGTGAATAATGTCTATTAGAGTAAAAGGTAAAACCTTCTTTGTTTCCATATAAATGTCTCCAAGTATCATAAAGGGCATAACCTTCTATAAACTCAAAAAAAGTTTTAGGTAACTTTCCTTGTGAGGTCTTTTTACTACTTCTCGATTTCCTATATTTTCCTGGATCTATTACCCCATTGAAATCTCCCATTAATATTATTTTGTCATAGTCTCTCTCTTTCACCTCATTATATATCTTTTGATAGTAGATTCCTTTGTTTGAGTTCCATATATACCCAACAGTAATATTTGCTCTCCTTTCCATGTTATCAATACTCCAATATAGTGCCCGTTGGGATCATTCACTATTTCTTTTGCTTGAATATTTTTAGAAATATAGATCACATACCCATTCTTTTTATTTTTACTAGCTGATATAGCTTTTTCCTAATTTTTTATTTTTTAATAACCTAATTCTGTCTTCTTAATATGAGTTTCTTGGAGACACAATATCTGACATTTTTGTTTCTCTAGATAATAGAAGATTCTTTTTCTCTTGATTTTGACATTAAACCTTTTACATTTAAGGTTAAAATTCTCATTTGTTAATCAAATTTACTGTTTTTCTTGGTTAGTTAGACTTTTTAAATCTCCTTTGTTTCTGAGAATTTTTTTTCATCCCATGTTCCCTTCCTCCTCATCCAAGCTCTCTAGTCTTCCACCCCTTGCTAAGTACTCCTTACTTCCTTCTTCTCTATTCTGTGTTTCTTCCTCCTCCTCATCAGTTATACTTTTCTCTGGATCATTTTGTCTGCCTTTGTCTTCTTTTGTGTTATCTGATTTGTCTGTATTTCTGGCATTAAAAGTTCTTTGCTCTCTTCTTCCTTCCTTATTCAGATTTCTATGTTTTTCTCTAGAATGTTTTTCAATTTCTTCTCTGTGTTCTTTCCAAAATGCACATGCTTTGTATATCGAGTTCAGTCTGTATCTTAGGGCCTTTGCAGACTGTCAGGAATAGTGCACATTAAATTGAGGCACTGCCCTGGCTCAGTGCTAGGGAGTCATGGGAATTGTATTTTTTTCTGAGACATTGAGCCTTCTCTGTCAGAGAGCTCTGGTGCCACAATAAATTACATTTCCCATGATTCCCTAGCACTGAGCCAGGGCAGTGCCTCAATTTAATGTGCACTATTTCTGGCAGTCTGCAAAGGCCTTTAGTTGGTTCCACGTTACTGAGAGGCCTTCGATCTCTTCCCATCTGAATGGGATCCTATGAGGCTTCAGTTGTTCAGACAAAGATTGATAATCTTTCCGCCTTCTCAAAATTTGGGCCGGGATATCCTTAAACACCTGAATTTCATTGTCTCTGGTCACAAATCTCATTTCATAATTTCTTTGTACAAATTCATCATTGATTTGCTTCCTCATCCAGTAAATAACAAGAGGCCTAAGCAGACTGCCAGAAATAGTGCACATTAAATTGAGGCACTGCCCTGGCTCAGTGCTAGGGAGTCATGGGAATTGTATTTTTTTTCTGAGACATTGAGCCTTCTCTTTCAGAGAGCTATGGTGCCACAATAAATTGCAGTTCCCATGATTCCCTAGCACTGAGCCAGGGCAGTGCCTCAATTTAATGTGCACTATTTCTGGCAGTCTGCTTAGGCCCTATATCTCTAGGTAGTTTCCTGTTTTTTGCCAATCTTGAAATAATCCTATACATCCTATCTATGTCATTCAATATTTCCTGTATTGACCTATTTAGATACTTCACTAGGTAGGGAGACAGGAATTTGTATAGGTTCTCATTTGGTTGCTCTGGAAGGCCTCTTAGTTTAATACATTTCTCTCTGTGTCTAAGTTCGAGTCTTAAGATGGAGTCTTGATCATCCTGCTGTTGTTTGTGCACTTCATCTAATCTCTCTTCCATTCCTTTTGTTTTAAGTTCTAATTATTCCATTTTGAATGAATTTTTTCCATATCTGTATTAATCTGATCTAAATCTTATCTAATTAGTTTTGATTCATGTTTTAGCTCTCTTTTGGTTTCTTCTCTAGATTCCCTAATTTCCTATCTTGTCTCTTTTTTCGATTCTCTTATTTCATTTCTTAATTCCAAATGTAACCTTTTAATTTCATCTAGAAGGAAATTTGGATTCTGCTTATTCCCTTTTGTTGCCATTTCTAAGGAAGGTCTTCTTTGATTTGCCTTTGATTGTTAATCTTTTTCCCTTCTAGACATCATTATTTTCCTAGGACAATACGATTAATTTTATTTCAAATCTCTCTCTTTGTTTTAAATCTTTTACTTTATTTTGTTTAATTCTTTCCTTCCCTTTTTTTCTTTACTATTTTTCTTCTTATTACTATTGTTATTTTTTATTTCCAAATTAACTATTAATTGATATTGTAGTATTTTGTCAGACTCTTTACTATTTTCTATTATTTGGGTTTTTTAAATATATTTTATTTATAATTTTGAATCTCCAATTAATAAGAGTTTTTTCCTGTACCTATTATTATCTAAATTACCAATATAATTATTTCTTGTTACTATTCTCAAACTACTTAATCTCTTTTCTTTATTTTTTTTCTCTTCTCCCCTCTTTTTTTTTCAATACAGGTTTTTCCCTTTTATAGTTCCTCTTTGTAATATTTTTTTTTACTTTTTGATTCAAATACTTTCCTGCTTTAATTCATTAATTTAATACTCAGAGCAAACCTTTCTACACTCTATTTTCTTATCTCACAACTGGTCTTTAATAATACTATTAATATGTATCCATGATTCTCTGCTGATAAGGATAAGAATACAATATTGACAGTAAAATATCCCCAACAACCCAATAAATATAGAATCTTAATAGTCTTAACAATCTTATCAGAAATATTAATGTATCTTGATCAAATTACATATTTTACTATTCAAAAGACAGCTAATAATATTGTTATTTTTACCCCAACAACCACTTCCCACACAGATAATTCCCTTGTTTCTGATATATATATATATATATATATATATATATATATATA
>CM034706.1:146462803-146479325 GCA_020142125.1 Phrynosoma platyrhinos
GATACCCTTTGGATTAGCTCTGCTTTAGACCCCGTGTGATAAGGTCCGATGTATTGGTTTGAGTGTTGAACTAAGCAGATCAGAGTAGGAATGTATGCTCAGTCATGGAAATCAGAGTGATCTTAGGCAAGTCATACTCTCTCAGTCTTACTGAAAAACAATAACAAACCTTTTCTGAAAAAAATCTTTCAAAGAAAACGCTATGATAAGTCTGCCATGATGTGGAATTGACTTGAACTAACAGCAACAGTCTTATATGGTAGCAGCTACAATGATATTTCCCATCCACCAAAAAAAAAAAAAAAAAAAAGTTGTGTGGGATCCAGACAAAATCAGAATTCATGACTTGGTTAAATCTTGTTGATTTAAGTGCTAGGTGTGAAGAAAAAAATACAAAAAAAAAATAAGACTTTTCAGGAAAACACAACTTTTCAAGTTATGTACTACAATGTGAAAAAATATTATAATTCTGTTTTATCTACAATACAATATTATTTTAAAACGGAAAATAATTAATGCTTAGCAATTAATAAGCATGAAGTTGTAGCTTCTTTTTGTTGAATGGAAAGACTAAAGAAGGCATATTTGCTGCCAATAAAAAAGCACAGTAAATAAATTTAAATAATAATGCAAAGAAGTTTAAGAATAGATGTGACAAAAAAGTGAAGTTCCAATGCACTAATTTCTTTGAAATTTAAGTGACTTAAATTCTTCCTGCCAACCTGTCGATCTTGCAATCAACAGAGTCAGCATCTTAACCACTTGAGTCACTGAATCCCCTAAAATTCTTCCTCTTGAAACTATATTTTTACTTTCCCAGAATCTCCTATAGCAATAACATTTGTTCTTGTAGTGTATACTTGGTGTTTTTACCTCAGTGTCTTAAAAATGAATAAGTTAAGAAAAGTCCTGGAATCACAGGGATCCATCTGTTTGGCTGTGAGAGTCACTTTTCTCCATAGAGCCCAATGTGATTATGTAAATTTCCCACTAGCACTAGGAATTGTTTTAATGGCAAAAAATAAAGAAAATTAGTGTCAGACTACTGAGATTATAATGGAGACAGGTAGATTTGTTTTAACACCGATATTCACAGGAATACCACACTGTATACAAATGACAAAGAAATCATACCATGTTTGTCTAATAATGTAGTTTTGTGCCAGAAATTAACCAATCATGTGTCATTGCAGTGGTCTTGGGGGTTTATAAAGAAATTAGCTATAACTACCCAAATTATAACACTTCCCATTCTTTTTTTTCTACCCATAACCTAACCTTCTAAAGAATGTGGGCTTTCTGTTGATAAAGCAGCTTAACCAGATGGGCACTCTCATTATCAGCATATCACATACTCTTGGACATATGTCTAAACATCTGTTTTCTAAGAATTTAATGAACTTCTTGTAAATTTGTTTCCTAATAAACTTTCCATATTTTCTATGCAAACTTTTTTGTTTGTTGTTCTCTTGTTTTCATATTTTCTCAAGCCATATCATCCCCCCCAACCAAACAATGTACTACAATCAAAATACTACATTGTACTAACATAATATAAACCTACACACATGTAATCACTTCAATACCATCCTTCTGCAAGTTGATCTACCTGTGTGTTTCCTTATTGTCCCATCATGCAGTGGCGATTGCATAGTAGCTATAGTTGTGCATATATTAGTACATAGTTGACAAATACCTTCACACCATCCAAGAATGCACAACTATATGAGCGGAATCTTGTTGGTTAGTACCAACTAACACAGGCCCATTTATCTGAATTCTGAATGGTAAGTCAACACATGGGTAAATTCAATTGATCAAATAGGTCTTCTCAACTTGAGCCCAACAATAGGATTTAGACAAATGTGAAATGGTTATACTTATGGAACTTTTCTTATGCAATCATGAACTGAATATGTCTGTTTCACAATGGCCAAAAAAGGAAAAACTATATTTGTAATAGCACTTACACATATATATGACATCAGCAGGACTTGGGCCTGTACTTTCTTACTCCACTATAAATTTACAATGTCACTGATTTCTACAGGGTAAAATCATTAGTTCATTTATCTTAGTATTACCTGTGCTGATAGTGGTTTTCTATGGTCTCAAGACAAGGATGAGGTATTTGGTTCTCCAGACATTTTGGACTACAAGTCAACTTCCACAATCCCTACAATTGGCTTTTTGGGCTCAGAATTCTGGAAATTCAAGTCCAAAACATCAAGGGGAGGGAGATTCCCTGTTGCTATTTTAGACAGAGAACATTCACAGATTGGTACCAGATATCCTTCAGAATAACTGGAAGAAATCAGAGAACTGAAACCTTTCAAGGTATGGGCTTTGTCAATGAACTGTTACCCTTACCCTAATTTTAATATACTGTCTCTAGTATTTGAGATTATCTAGATTATAAATAAAAAAACAAAGATTCTACATAACAGTCTGCATTTTGTAACTTTACAGATCCATAACTACATTGTAGAAATTCAACATAACCCTCCTGATGAACTGTGAAGATGAACTGTGAAGATGAACACTGGAAAGAGTGTTCCAACATATATCAGTTATTCTGATGTGCACTGAGTACTTCCAATGTCCACCAGATATTTCTGATGCTCACTGGGTACATGTGATGCTCATTGAAGAATTGTGATGCACATTTGACACTTGTAATGTGCATCAGTCACTTCTTATGCACATTGAGCACTCCTGTTGCCCTACAGCACTTCCTAGCTGATGTTCAGATGTATGTTGGGAGTACTCAGAAGTGCTTCAGAATCTAGTTCACATTGGGGCCATGGCACATCAGTCACTCCACTGCTACCATTGTGAAACAGAGATCCATATGTTGTAATATCCTAGCAGTCTCTAGGTGAATATGGACATTGCTCGGTTCATTTTTTTTCTATACATAGAAGTCCACTTATTAAGACATATGGTCCATGCTGAATTCCAGCCTATGTTTTTAAACAGCTGCACAGTTCAAGTGACTACTTGAGTCCTCTGAAGCTAACAATAGATACATTTAAGCTTGAGCTGCTGACTCCAAAGTTTTATAATTAACCCATTCTTTTCCTTCTTACTCTTAAGAAGAAAGAAAGAATACAATGGCATATGCCATCCACAATTTCTCATATATGTAGTTGGAACGTAAATTATGATCTGCATTGCTTCTCTCCCATTCCACAACATAGACAGGAGTCATAATATGACCAGTCTAGTATAAACATTGGGTCAAATAACTGCTTTGACTCACTGATGTCTGTGGTTTTCCCTTTCACAAGACTACATCATGATCCAATTCACTGACATCATAGTCAGTGGCATCATTCATTCCATCATACTGAGGATGGAGCAAGGTTTTTTTTGTGTTGCTCCAGAGAATAGGATTTGGAGCAATGGATTCAAACTACAGGAAAAAGCATTCCAGCTCAACATTAGGAAAAATTTCCTGACAGTAAAAGCTGTTTGACAGTGGAACACACTCCCCAGAAGTGTGGTGGAGCATCTTTCTTTGATGGTTTTTAAACATAGGCTGGATGGCCATCTGTCTGGGGTACTTTGATTGTGTATTCATGCATGGCAGGGGGTTGGACTTGGTGGCCCTTGAGATCTCTTCCAACTCTATGATTCTATGACAACTGTAATTCCAGCTGTCTGTTGGAATGGGCATTAATGGACCTCTTCAAGATAGAATGTACTCATGTTTTCAAAATGTGTATTCTGTGTGTCTTTATTAGTATTAAGCATCAGGAGCATAGGATGCTGCTGTGCTATACTTAAAGCAATTTGCTCTGAAAGATGAGGATCCAGCAAACCATTTATTTAAATGAGTCATCCTGAATGAAAAGGGGGCAAAATTACAGCCTTTAACAAGGGGTGATTTTATGTTCTAACCAATCCATCAGTCAGGACAGAAAAACAAGACATAATAAAAGAAAATGGATTTACTGATGTATTAACCTCAATTAACATTTCATTTTTGCCTGAGGTTACCACTAAAGCTGACATGATTTTGATCTGCAGGTAAATGCAGTGCTGCTAATAATTGCTGCAAGAAAAAAAATAAGATGTTTAAGTGATCTTACACAATGAAGATATTTCCTATAAGGCATGTAATGGTGTAGAACAGAAGAGAAAATGGATATGATTGGGAGGATATCAATATCTTTCCAATACATAAATGCCCTGGGACCTCAGTAATTGAAAGTAATCCTCTTTCTACATGCATTTGCTTAAGGATTGCATGAAAGGCCCTTTTCTTATCCCACCAGTGAGAGTACATGATAGAAAATCTTCTCTATTGTGGCATCTGCCCTTTAGATGTCCAATTGGTGCCAATGCTGGTATTATTCTGGCATCAAGCAAAACATGGATTGCTATTAAAGCTTTTTGAGCAGATGAATTTTATCCAAATCTGTACACTTTATGATTTTGAATTGTTTCACATCATTTTAACAAGTTTTAACTTGGGCCATTTGTTTAAAATATTTTAATCTTTTTTATTTGTTGCTTGTTAATTGTGTTTAGTATATTTTTTATTTATATAAATTATTTTTTATTATTTTAAACTGTTTCAAATTTACTTGCAAGCTACTTTGAGACAGACATATAGATAGATGGATAGATAGATAGATAGATAAGTATGTAGATAGATGAAAGACAGAAAAAAATTGAGAGAGAGGGAGAGAGACGAAAGGAGGGAGAGCTTATTTAAAATATTTCTGACATTTTTATATATTTCCATACCTGTCAACTGTCCTGGTTTGGCAACAACAGTGCTGCTTAATCCTCCATTGTTCCATTTTTTCCAACTGTTCTGTTTCTGTCTCCTCTCTCAGTTTCCCCCTTTGTCCTGTGTTTATTTCAATTGCTGCAACCTGAGTTCTAAGAATAAAAGTATATTGTACTCAGTTAACTCTGTGGGGAGAGGAGGTCATTGGATCTTGCCTTTCCTAGTAACCTTAGGCAAAAGCAAACTATGTAAACTTGCCCTAGCTTAGGTGTTCTTTCTCATTAATAAGTTTTGCCATCTTGACCACACTATGATGAGGATTGGCCACATGTGTCCCATTTTTCCACCCATCTCATTTTGGACTTTTTTACAGATACACATTAAACATTCTTACATATTTTCTTTTTCAGTTTATACATTTTGTCCTATACCAGTTCCCCATATCTGACCATATTCCTGTTTTACATATTCAATAAATGGTTTCCATGTTTCCATAAACATCTTGGGATCTTTCTTCTGTAAAATTTGAGTTAGACTATCATTTTCCATTAGATCATACAGTTTCCAAATCCATTCTTTTTTCTCTGGGATGTCTGCTTCCATTTTGAAGCACTCTAGCTGCTATTGTCATGTAAAATAATAATCTGCTATATCTCATTTCTAGAGCATCATCATTATTTATATTTAACAAAAATTTCTCTGGTTCCTTTACAATCTTAAAATTTAAAATCTTTTCCATTACATGATATATTTCATTCCAATAACTTTTAGCCTGTTTACAAAATGTAAAATGTAAAATTTCCTTCTTACATTTCCAGCATTTGTTTTTTTCCATTTTTGTAAATTTTCGATAATTTGAATGGGGTGATATACCATCTGTATAACATTTTATAGTAATTTTCTTTTAAATTGTTGCTTAATGTGTATCTCAATCTTTTGGACCATGTCCTTTCCCATTGATTCAAATCTATAGAGTGTCCTATATTTTGTGCCCATTTTATCATCTGGGGTTTAATAATCTCTTCCTCCATTTCAAATGATTATAAAAGTTTGTATAGCTTTTTAATCCTGTGATCCCTCATCTGATTTCACAATCTCTTCAAACCTCAGATCTGGATCTTTTATGTTGTCCAATTTGGTGTCTAATATAAATATTTTTTTAAATTGGAAGTAAGAAAACCAAGTGAGATGCATTCCCTCTTCTCTTAGTTGATCTAAAGTTTTTAACTTTATTTTATTTCTTTCTAATATATCTTCATAAATTGTCCATTTCAACCCTTTTATTGGAACTTTATTAAAAAAAAAAGGCCTCATTTATGGAAGTCCATTTTGGCACTCCTTCACACACAATTGGTTTTAATTTAAGCCAAATTCTTAATAAGGAATTTCTTATATTATGGTCATTAAAGTCCTGATTAACCTTACTTTTATTATAGAATAGATATCCATGCCAGCCAAATCTTAATTCAGGGCCTTCTAACTGTAGTGTTCTCATATCATCTAATTTTAACCAGTTCATTACCCAATCCATTGCACATGCATAGTAATAAATCTTCAAATTTGGTAGGGCTAAACCTCCCCTGTTTATCTCATCATATAACAGCCTGTATCTTACCTGAGGTTTTTTGCCTGACCAAAGAAATTTTTAAATGTCTTTTCCCAGTTTCGAAATGGGCTATCATTTTTAATAATTAGCAAGTTTTGAAATTTAAAAAAATCATCTTCGGCAAAATGTTCATTTTGATAGTTGATATTCTTCCCATCCATGATATGTCTAATTTAGTCCATTTTTTCTAAATCGTTTTTTTATTTCTTTCCATTTTATTTCGTAATTATTTTTTAACAAATCTGAGTTTTTTGTCTTGAAATAGATCCCAAGGTATCTTACTTTTTTCACCAGTTGATATTTAGCTTTTTTTCCAGTAATTGTTTCTCTTCATCTGTTAAATTCATAGATAACATATACATTTTCTCCTTATTTATTGATAATCCAGAAACACTACAATATTTGTGAAAGGTTTCTAATAAATCATCAATGTGTTCTATTGGGTTTGCTAAAGATATCATTATGTCATCTGCAAAGAATCTCAATTTATATTCATTTTTTTTAATTTTGACTCCTTTAATTTTGAGGTTGTTCCTAATTGCATTATTTAATATTTCTATTGTTGTTATGAAGAGCAATGGTGATAAAGGACAATCTTGCCTAACCCACCTTTGAATCTTATATTTTTTGTAAGTTCGCTGTTAATTACTAATGCTGCCTCTTGATCACTGTAAATATTTTTGGATCCATTTTCTAAAGTTGATGCCTATATTCATTCTTTCCAAAATTTTAAACATAAATTGCCAATTAACTTGGTCGAACGCTTTCTCCGCATGCATAAATAGTAAAGCCAATTTTTTATCTATATTTTTGAGTGATATTCTGTTATATTCAAAAGGTTTCTTATATTATCTTTCATTTGTCTTTTTGGAAGGAAGCCAGATTAATTGTTATGAATCCAATTACTTAATATTTTTTAAAAAATCTGACTGCCAATATATTTGCTATGATTTTATAATCACTGTTCAATAGTGAAATAGGTGTATAGTTTTTTGTTTCCATCTGGTCTTTGTTCTCTTTGGGAATCAATATTACATTTGCCATTGTCCATAATTTAGGAAACTTGTCATTTAATATATCATTGAAAACTATCTGTAAAGGAGCCATCAGTTGTTCTTTAAATATTTTATAAAACTCGGCCCCAAGGCATCCGGTCCCGGTGCCTTTCCTGATTTACTTCTTTTTATAGCTTCTATAATTTCTTTACTCGTTATCATTTTTTCAAAGTTTCTGGTTCTTGATCTGTTTTTTCTTTATTAATTGTTCATCCAGATATTTATTTATCTTGTCTTCTTTAATCTCTTTTTCTTTTGCTAAATTAGAAAAGTATCCAAAAAAGATGTCTTTTATTATTTTTGGGTCAGTCACTATCTTATCTTCTCATTTCATTTGATTAATATACTTTTTTCTTTTTCTTTTCTTAATTTATAAGCTAGATATTTGCCAGGTTTATTTGCAAGTTCAAAGTTTTTTTGTTTAATTAATCTTAATTTTTCTCCATTTCTTCTATTGTTATTATAGAGATTTGTTTCTGTAAGGTTTTTATTTCCTTTTGTTTTTCTTTATCTTTAAGATATTTTTTCAAGAAATTCTCTCTTTTTTACCTGGCCTAAAACCATTCTGAAATGGGTCCAGATAATCTGTTTCTTCCAAGAATATCTGAAGTTCTCCAGCCATCACATGTTTCAACCATCTTGTCCAGAAATATCTCATTTGTACGCAATGTAAGCTGTCAGGATATACCTCTTTTGGTTGAGAGTGAGAAGTTTCAGGGATCTGCCATTTTTCAGCTTTTATAAAAATCTGTTATTGTGCTAGAGTGTCTGGTGGTCATGAGTTTATTTCAGATGAGATTCTTTTAGGTTAAAGTACCAAGCCCTATTTTGTGTTGAGATATTATGGCTTGTTCTTGACTCTTCAGATTCAGCCCTGAGATGTCACCTGTTTAGATCAAGGTATCACTTTGCACTTGGAAGGATTCAAAAATGACCAAAGGGGTAAAATTGGCCCTAGGTGTAAAGACATTTGCATTTCACCACCATCTGCTCATACTGGGAATGTGTCTTCAGTTGTCATCCTTGAAACATTTATTGCCATTTGTGATTCTAACCACTTTTTGTTCTGTTGCACTGACAAGTTGCCTTCCTCTGGCAAAAGATCAGTTTTGGTCAATTACCAAGTGATTTTTATCAGCTTTTGGTCTGAATACATTTTCCTCCTGAATTTTTCAGACTGACATTGCTAGTGCAGCTTCTGTCCTTGATTTGATGACATTTTACAAGTTTAAGGGAAGCTGGTGGGCAGTATTCAGGACTGGACATTCTATTATTCAATCTGTTGCTCTGTATCAAGTGGAGGGATGGGGTGATCCCACATGTTTTAAATGGAACACACTCACAAACACATAAATAATGAGCTCAATAATGAGCTTTTAAACAATAGGGATGATGCCCTTTCTCACCTTGCCATTTTGCATTCTTGGACCATGTTCTGTCAATCAGAGTCTCCTTCTTTGGAGGACTTTAAACAGTGGCTGGATAGCCATCTGTCCGTGATGCTTTGATTTTGAGTTCCTGCATTGCAGGGGGTTGGATTGAATGGCCCTTGTGGTCTCTTCCAATTCTATGATTCTATTATTCTAATCAGATGGGGTGCACTTTTGTGATGTGGGAAATTAAATAATTTTTTTGGCAGATATGTTTTTATTCTGAATGAGTAATGTTGATGCTTGTTACACCCTTGTGGGTGAGTTTTATGGAATATTTAGAGAGTTTAGGGTTAGTGAGAATCCACAATCACTTTTAAGGTGATTGGTGATTCCAGATCTTATAGCTCATGGTTTTGGGACCCATAAGCAGGATAAGGAACCAACCTTCCTGACCTATTTGGAGTTCCAAGGCACTAGGTATGAGATGGCATGTGATATCATCCTACCTCAGCATTTTGGTGTGCCTATGGAAGAGATAGGGTGAGCAGACATCCTTCTTTTCCATGACATGTCTTACATTTCATCCTTCTGTCCAGGAGGAATTGCAAAATGTCCTACATTTTGAGCATGACTAGAAAACATAAGTTTATATTTCTATGAGTGATTTTAGCTTTTATTTGGCCATGTCTTCCATTTTTCTTGATTGTCCTACATTTTGAGGTGTTGTGTCCTCCTTTGTGGTTAGGACAACTGGTCACCCTGGGAAGGGATGTCCAACTGGTAACCTCCTCCTCTGAGTCTAGGTGGTCACATGCCTACTTTGACTAAAGCATTATAAAATGTACAATGATTTGTGCACTTTTCAAATTATACATACTGCAAAAAGCTTCACTTCACATCTTTTGCATAGAGTACATCACATGCCCAGAGATATTAATTTACAGTCCTTCCCCCATGCACAGATTTCCTTGTTTGAGCTAAAGGGTGCAGACTAGATAGATGTATTGGTGGGGTGAACTCAGCAGAAATTTTTTCTATTTAATAGTGGTTTTGATGCTGAATAAAGCATTTGCATGTCTTCTTTCTGAAAAGTTCCATTTTTCTTTATTATTATTATTTAAAAAATTATTGTTGCAACTTTTAAAATATCTCCAAACAACATTTACCAACAAAAACATCTCAATCAAAAATATACACAAACTTACAGACAAAAAAGAAAAAGAAAAAAATAGATAAAGGAACACAACATTTATTCAACATACACATCTATATCCATTCTGTGAATTCATACATTTTAAATCAAACTGATATATCCATTCTCATATCTTTCTTACAGTACTATCTTCAACCTTTCATCTTTCCATCCTTATTCCACCTTCATTACCCTCCTATCTATTTCCATCTCTCTTTCTTTCTTCCATTTTCCTAACCTCTCTACCCTATCTTATCCTTCCCTATAATTTCTTCCCTTCCTTAATATCCTTCCCAACCTACTCTTACCCTCAAATACTTTCTTATACTTTCTCACTATATCTATTCTATACCAATTTCTTTCATACCTTCTTCTAATTTATACCTTTCAATCTTACATCTCATCAAGCATACCGACTTCTCACTTACTTCATTGGATTATCTTTGAACACTCATGGACTCCTTTTAATTGATTTTGTCTTGATATTTGTTTGAAGATCTTTGAATTTTTTATATTGTTGATCTGCTTGTGTGAATCTTTCCCTGTTTGCAATCCTATAATATGAAAAATTCAATTTTTTCAACAGCTATACAACAGACAAGAACAAATGGTCTTCCATGCTGGAAATATATCAAATATTTTCCCAGTATGCATATACATAATATATTGAATCTGGTAAGTTTTAAATGAAGATCCCCTCTTCTTTAGAGTTTTTGATAAGAGCTTGCCAAAAATTGCATAAAAATATTTGCATTAAAAATTACAAAATAAAACATTAAAAAGATCATAAACACAGGCGAAAGCAAAACTGACAGATTCATCAATCCCCATCTTTAACTGTCAGTGAAATCATAGCAACAGTGGACTCCAGCAGATCTGGCCAATTTCTCACACTCTGGAATAAATCCCAGAATCCTCTGCAAGACACAAGAGGGTTCCATGTTTCACTAAAAGGAAAAGGTCTGATAAATACTGTATCTACTACAGTAAATATTGACATTCTTAAGAGACCACCAAAAAGAAAAAGAAAAAGACATGTCATTTGAGAATACTCTGATTATTATTTCTATGTTGCTCACTATTGCATTTCTTCCCCCATCCCAACTCCATAAAAAAGTGCAAGTTGAGTATGCCCAATTCAATACAATGGAATAGGAGCATTATGATAATAGATTTTAATTATCTGCATGAGCATGCACACTTCATATTTCTATCTATATGTATGTTTTTGGTGGCTTGAAGTATACTGCATGATCTGTCCCAATACTTTACTCATTTGACGTGAGATGCTTACATGCACTTTAGGTTCCCTCTTTCTTCCTGTGGCACATTTGAGTCCAGATTGTCTGAACCCTTTTTTGCCCTGGGTTCCCAGACTCTCCATCCATTCAAGAAAATCACTGCCTGACCCAGAAATTTAGCAGAATGTTCCTATTTTAATCCATGAAATGTTTGATGGTATGAAATATAACCTCTTCCTTAAAATATCTACCTCGTAGGTGGCTATTCAGGCCTTTCCTCTTAGACCTTAAAAGCATAAAATCATTCAAAAAGTTCCCATAGTCCTAGATTAAAAATGTGACATTTTCATTCTGATATACAAAAAATATGTCAGCCCATTACTTGGAGGTGGAGGGTGTAACTCATAATAATATGTTGTAAATTCTTTTTCTGGCTCCTGAAGTAGTTCTGTGAAAATGTGACTAATGCACTGGAAAATACATGGACATTTGAAATATTAAATAGTTTGGAGGAGGATGTCTGTGCATGGCTGAAACTGGAGTTCAGAGAAAGGTTTTCAAACTGTTCTGTCACAGAAGGCCTACATGCAAGGCCTCAATTAGAAGGCTTTGGAAGAAGCTTGCCCTACACACACACAATGCCAATCCTTTTTTTTTTTTTTTGTACAAACTAAGGGGGGGGATGCAGACGGGCGGCCCTGGGCTGCCCTGGGAAGCAGAGGATTGGGGCCGAGGCTGCCCCACACCTCAGCTCCAATCCACCCTTTTTCTGGCCCTGAAAGGAGCATCAAAACACCAGTCCTTTCAGAGCTGGCAAAAAGGGTGCCTGAAGAGCCACTGTGCAGCTCTTCTGCACCTCTTCCAGCACAGCACATTAAGACACTGTGCCAGGATGATGCCTTGATGGTGCATGCCATTTGTATCAGTGCACACCGTGATGACGTCTTCAGCTTGGGGTTGGGGTGCCCGGCATGTGGCTACCCCTCTCCTTCCCTGCCTCCAAGATGGAGCAAAGCACAATCTGTAGAGGCCCAAAGCTTCTAGGCTTTCATACAAGAAAACAGAGCATGCATATATAATAATTTTATTCTCAAATCTTTATTCTCAAAGAGGTATCCTTTATTAAAAGACATTCAAAAGAATGTTTCCTAAAATGCAATAGGGTTGAGATAAGATGTGGATGTGTTTTAAGTCCATTGACAAGGAATTGGAGAGAATTTAATTTCATCTGCATTTTTAAGTAATTAAACATTATGTAACATTAATTTCTTGAAATGGAGTGGATTAGAATACAGTTATCTTTCTGAATGCACTTCTCTTAAATATGTGATATAAGGCATGCATTGCAGAAACATGTCTGCAAAAATGCAGGGTTATACTAAAATTAATGCAGTGTTTATTCTGTCAAAATCACTGCCTGACCCAGAAATTTAGCAGAACAGTATTGAGAATACATTTAATACTGATGTGGATATAGGATTTTTACAATTTGGTGCAAATGAGACTGCATTCTTTGTCAAGATGGGTCTCATGAGTTTACTGTTGGAAACAAAAAAAAATTATCAATATTTCTATTAAAGTGCTTAGAGAGCAGATTCTAAATAATATATCCTCTTTGTTTTAACTATTTGTATTTTTCTTTTGTCTATGTGCTCAAATTCTTTTGCTTCCTTTTTCCTGTTGAGGTCACTTTTCCCTTCTTCAAGAAGTTAAATAGTCTCCTTTCGGCTGGCAGAGAAACACTCATGTGTCTCCAACCCAAATAATAGCTGCTAGCTTATATACACACATGACAGTCAGCCTTTAGGGGCTCATCTAGCCATGTTAATGTCAACTTCTTTTGTCTGACTCCTCTCTTATCCTAAATTGGATTTCTTGAGACAATAAACTTAAGTTGTTTTGTTTTATTTATTTGCTCTTAATTTATAAGATTACACAGAGTAATTACTTCAGTTTTCACTACAAGCTCAGATTGTATTAACCCGGTGCACTGTGATTTTATATATACATACACATAATGACATAACTAAACTGAACAGTAGATTGAATTAATATGGTAAGAAATAAAACTGCAGGAAGGAAAAACATAGCCTTTTAAATTTGTTGGATTACAGCCCCACAAATTTCATATCACCTGGAGTCGATGAAAATTGGATGGACTGGGATTTGTGAGATCTGGACTCAAATGAACAGTGAGCTGCTCAATTTACTGGTGACATTAGGCCCATGAAGGTTTCTTAGCTTGACCCATCTTACACAGCTGTTGTTCTGAGGACAAAGTCTAGAATAGCTAAGAATATAAATATGAATGAAACAAAAAAACAAGCATATTTTACCTCACAGGCTCTCCACTTTAGTATCCTGCACCTTGAATGTTACAACCAATTACATTGACTTAAATCCTATTTTTAGTCTTAACCACAGTATATCCTATGAATCAATGGGATTTTCTTCAAAAACAGCAAACAGCTTCATCAAAATCTATAGTAAATTCTTGATCAGTTCTTAATTCTAGGGTTGCAGACTTTTTCCAGCAGGGTTTATATACATTTAAGAATTGTCCGTAGTCAGAAATCAGCAGCTATTTTGCATCTTATGTGGATGTGCAAGTTATTTTTCTAAGAAAAATTCTGCATATGGAATGGCAGTTAGGCACAGGAGGAGTCTGTCCAGATATACAAACAAATAAACCACACATAATGCTTGCCAGTGAATTCAAAGACTATGAATATTCGTAAAATATGCCAAGATATAACAGTTAGAATCCTGCATTTCTGACTTAGCTAAGAATGTAAGTATGTATCATCTCCTGACTGAACACCTTAACAGCAACAGGTGCTTTCAGTGATAAAGGTTTGTTCTGTTGGCAGCTGGGGAAAAGCAGGATTATTTTTCTTCTCCCTTCCATCAGCAATCTGTAATGAGATGAGGAATTGTGAAAAGGTTCCTGTCTGTCACACCCTCAATTATTGGTAGGATGTGGTTAGAAATGTCATCCAGCTATGACCCAATCACCAGCAGAACATGCCTCCATCATTCAGTGTGGGTCCCTGGAGTTTATGGGACAATAGTAGTAGTACCATAATCATTAATGCATAGTATAACTGAATATGGAGCAGTTACAGATCTAGATCGCAAAGCTGTAACTGCAAAGCAAGATGCCAGCCAACATTTTAATATGCAAATATTTGCCAGTGCACTGGTAATTTCTTGATTAGTTTATTGCCAACCACTCTATATAGGGCTGCCTGTGAAGGTGTCATGGGGGAGGGGGGTTGGCTAGTTAAATATGCAGTAGCTGGATTGCTGATGGGGACACCTTACAGAAAAAACATAACACCAGTTTAAAGAAAATGGCACTGGATACCCATAAACTTTTGTTCTGAATTCAAGGCATTGATGATTTTATTTTAGACCTTAATTATAATCTGATCATTCCTCCCTAAATACATCTTTCTAAGTAGTAAGCACATGAAAGAGCTAGAGAAGATCCCAGAATAAAGATATTCAACTGAGCACTTTGGTAGAATTTTCCAAGCCATGGTATTCCCAATCACTATTTATGGATATGAGAGTTGGACAGTGAAAAAAGCAGATAAAAAGAAAATCAACACATTTGAAATGTGGTGCTGGAGAAGAGTGCTGAGGATACCATGGTTGACCCCTCCCCCCAAAAAATAAAAAATAAAAATTAAAAAAATGGGCCCTTGAACAGATCAAGTCAGAAATACTCTTGGAGGACAGGTTGTAGGATAAATAAAAAATTGACTATGATTACTAAAAATTTAGATTCTAAGGACGAAGAATCTTTACAAACAATAATGGGAAATGGAAATAAAGAAAAAAGTAAAATATTTAGGAATTCAAATTTCAAAGAAAACAAATGAATTATTTAATAATAATTATAATAAAATATGGAAAGAAATTAAAAAAGATTTGATGAATTGGGGAAGGTTAAAATTGTCGTTATTAGGCAGGATATCTGCAAACAAAATGTCAGTTCTACAAAAAAGGTTATTTATGTTTAAAGCTTTACCCATTATAAACAGTAAGTTTCCTTTTGATAATTGGCATAGAGATTTATCTAAGTTTATATGGCAGGGGAAAAAACCAAGGGATAGATTAAAGGTATTACAAGATGCACAAGAAAGAAGAGGCTTAGCTTTGTCAGACTTAAGTATTTATTTTGAAGCCAGTGTGTTGAATTGGACAAAAGACTGGCTAAAACTAGAAAATAAGAGGCTTTTGGAACTAGAGGGAGAAGGAATAAAATTTGGTTTGCATGCCTACTTGGAGTATGACAAGTAAAAAACAAATCAGGCTTTTAATAACCATATAATAAGGAAAACCTTGTTGAGAATTTGGAATAAATATAAAAGTAGAATAATGGATAAGACCCCTAAGTAGTTATCCCCACAAGAAGCATTTTATAGAAAAGAGATGGATAGGGATGATAATTGGGTTACATATAAAAATTTGATAGAAAGACAAAAAGGGAAGGAAGGTTATGATAGCAAAACAGGAAATTCTGGAAAATAAAGGATTTTAATTAGGGTGGTTTCAATATAGGCAAATTTATGAGAAGGTTATATTGGATATGAAAAATCGAGGAATAGCAGGAAAAAAATGGAAATAGAAGAAATTTTGTTGGATAAAAATAAAAAAGTAATAGGGTTATTATACAAAAAAATCTTACATATGCGGATGGAGGAAGAGGTTGTTAAAGATGTCATTATAAGATGGGCAAAAGACATAGGACACCCGATACAAATGAGTCAATGGGAGAAGATGTGGAAAACAGGAGTGAAATACACTGCATCACAAGGGTTAAAAGAAAATTAGTACAAAATGTTTTATAGATGGTACCTATCCCCAGATAAAATATCAAAAATGTATAAAAAGGTGAATAACGAATGTTGGAAGTGCAAGGAATCTCCAGGGACTTTTTTTCACTGTTGGTGGAAATGTAAAACGGCAATAGAATATTGGAGAATGATTAGAAAAACGATTAATGAGATCCTAGAAATAAAAATGGAAATAAAACCAGATTTTTTTTTTTATTGGGAATATTAGAGGAAGAATATGATAAAAAATATGGGAAGGTCCTATTTTATTTAATTACAATGGATAGAGTGGCATATATCCAAAAATTGGAAAAATAAAACATACACCTACAAGAGAGAATTGGATGTGGAAGTTATACGATGCAATGGAAGCAGATAAATTAACTCAATTATTGAAAGATGAAACACCAGAAAAATTTTTTAAAGATTGGGGAAAAGTAATTGAATATATGAGAGAGCAATGGGGAGAA
>CM034706.1:146483478-146498919 GCA_020142125.1 Phrynosoma platyrhinos
ATTGCAGTTTCCGGACCAAGCACGAGGGTAGCCCCATGTAGAGCGCATATATGTAAACCCAAGTCTTTATATATATATTGTGGATTGGATTCATGTGCACAGCCAGACATAGATCTTACACTTTTTGAAATGTCAGAGCTTGAGAAGATTTCTGTCAGCCTGACAAGGATGGCACATGAACAGAGTTCAGTTACTATTCCTTAACTTAAATACTTGACAATTGTGCATCTTGGTTATAAAGGACAATGAGATTGTGCTTGGTTTGATTTGGTAAATACTAGGGCTTTAGCACTGTATTTCATACTTGAAATGTTTTCTGGAGTTAGTGAGTAGAAAGTAAATGATCTAAAGATATGCATGGCTCCCCTCAGATCTTTGTTTATCTTACATTGAAGAAAAAATATACTTGATGTGGCTGCAGGGTCAGCACATTCACTGTCTTCCAAGATATTTGTCTTCTGGGTGGAAAATATGCCCACCTCATTTCCACTACAGTTGGCTACCTTTAAGCAACTTATGTAACTTGTGTGATTGTGTAAATACTTTTTTTAAAAAAAATCTATGCCACCCTATGCCCAGTGTGGTGAGTAATATTCTTCCCCATGCTTTCACTGGGCCCTTAGTAAGGAATTTCACTGGTGGCTTTCAAAAGAGAAGTCAGGAGTAAAATAATTTTCATGGGAAGTACCACTTTTAAGGACTGGCAAAAGTACTTTGATGTTCCAATATTATAAAACTATTTTTCCTCTATGTTACTTCTTTCTCCTATCATCTCCTCCCCACTTCTCATTGGTTTTGCTCTTCCCTCAGGTTGTCATAGCCCTACTGGCACACAGTCATTTTGTGCTAGCCTACATCAAATTCACTCATTTCAAAGCTACTTTGTAGATTGAAAAGCTGGATTTTTTTTTATTCTTTGATGTAACACCAGGGGTGCACCAATAGTGGCACAAGGGATATTGTCAATCCCCATCCATTTCTCTTTTCTCTTCATAAGCCCCTGTACCATTTAATAACTATTAGAAAGCAGGTATTTATTTATTTAGCAGGTATTACTTTTCCAGGGAATGGACATTCCACAAAGCTGAGGATCCTGCCTGAGGCATCAAAATCAACATCTATGACATTTGCAGTAGAAGTCATCTCAAATAAGAATTGCAGACAAGAACAGGTAAAGTTGTCACACCGTAAAACAACATTCTAAGATATGTACAGAGTGTGTAAGCAAATTAAAATACCAACAAAGAAATACAAATGCTAATTTTAGAACTGAGAAAGGTTCAGACCTAGAGGACTGGAATGCACCCAAGGCACAGATCAAATATTAAGCAAGTACACAACAATATTTGCAAATAACCATTTTGGAAAAGGAAATTTTCTATAACCAGAGAGCAATAGCATGTGCACAGAATGTGTTAACAGATCAAGCAAAGCAAAGTTGGAAAAAACATGGTGGAATGAAGTGAAAAACATTAACAACTGGCTATTCCCTCCCCATGATAATCAAGAACTCAGTTAGGTATTACCTAACTGTTCCTGTGATCAGCCTTATATCTATACCTTTTCTCCAGAATGAAACAATCATACTGACCTGACTCATCATTAACTGTGCTGTAAAGATGACTGCAAATGTGGGAGAAGCACTCTGTATGCTTAAATCATTTTTCAAATATTACGTATTAATATAGTACATTAGTAGCAGCCATGAAAGAATTTAAGAACACCTCTTCAAAGTATGTTTCCTCTGAGAAAAGAACGGTTTCAAAAAATTAGTCAGATGATCAATTGTCTCTGAAGATGTACAGAAGGTCTCTCACCTTAGTTGGCAAATGGATATAATATAGATGGCAGCTTGGAGGAAAGTTACCTTTATCCCCTCCTGTAGTATTTCAATTTCATTCTCCCTCCCTTCCTCCTTCTCTCTCACACACATACACATGCACACCTTTAATCTCTCTTTGTCCCCACTAGAGGCTAAATGCAATAACAAACTTGAAAAAGAAAAAAAATCAATGAAATAATTAAATAGTTAATTTATGATTTAATAATATAGTAAATTTAATATATATTTTAATATTGATAATTCATTGTAGTTTTACTGAAAATTCTTTATAATGACATTGGGAGACATCTTGTAATCTAACCCTGGGTGGAAGATGGCTAATATGCAATGAATAAACAAACAAATAAACAAATAGCTGCTGACCTTGGTTGAGAGCTGTCAATTTAAATTTTTAATATCTATTCCACCTAAAGTGGCAGCTCACAGTGCACATAAAATCTATGGCTTCACAAAGTAGTGTCAATCACATCCATGACTTCACATATTAGCTAAACAGACTGAGAGCCACCAACCTGAAAAGCAAATAATTTTTTTGCTTCTAATCTCAGCTTCTTCAGGGTTAGAAACTTAATGCAAACAAGTGGCAGGTAAAACTGAGGCAATATGGCAATGCTACCTTCCAGTAGGCTATACAGTAACTGTGCCTTCCACTGTCTTTCAGTGGTGTGTTTTATAAATCAATATCAAATTGTTATTAAAGGTACCAAAAAGAGAAGCAAGGGATAAGAAAAAGTCAAGAAATGCCAATGTTTTTCCTTATATACCCTTTGGTTAGCATGTACAATAACATGAGCTGATCCTATGTCTAAAAAAAAATATGCCTGAAGTTCAAGTCTATAAAATACAGTAGCAATAGCACTTACATTTCTATACCACTTAATAGTGAACTCAGCTCTCTCTAAGGGGGGGATGCAGACAGGCAGCCCTGAGCCACCCCGGGAAACAGAGGATCAAGGCTGAGGCTCAATCCTCCCTTTTGCTGCTTCAGAAAGGAGCACCAAAATGACACTCCTTTCAGAGGTGGCAAATAGGCCACCCCAAGAGCTGCTGTGTGGCTCTTCTGTGCCTCTTCCGGCACAGAACATTAAGAAGCTCTGTCGTGATGATGTCTTTGGCGTGGGGTTGGGGTGCCCGGCATGTGGCTGCCCCTCTTCTTCCCTGCCTTCAACACGGCGCAAAACACCATCTGTAGAGGCCCTACGTGGTTTACAATCTAAAAAGCACATGTAAATAAAGCAGTTAAGTTCCTATGGAACAACAAATGTTGAATATTTGTCTTTCCACACTTGTGCCCTGTCTGCATGGTCTAGGATATTTGGGGCAGCCCAGAGTATACTGTGGGTACACACTTTACACAACTATGGTAGTTCCAGTAGCAATTGAAAAGCTTTCTTTGAAAGCCACCTCCAGTTACATTTCATATACAAATAGGTAGGAATAGAATATTCATAAATATGCTTCATTAAAAAGGAGGTTTGACACACTGGAATACTATTAAGAAGATGGTCAGCTATGCCAAAAATTTCCCCATTGTAGCACTTTGCAATATATATATATATAACTGAGATATTTGTGCAAAAGCCTTCTCCCAAAATTTCTCACAAAATAGACTTTTTCTGATTGCATTGTGGATTGTTTTTTTTTTCCAGTGTTGAAAATCATTGAAAAAGCAGAAAGTGTAGTGAAACAAAATGAGCAAAGATTTATATCCTATAGTAAGTACTACTTAAATAGTACTTCAATATGCACATGCAACTTTGGTGTTATTTCGCCTTGCCTTGGTCACTTCCTTTAGGTGGTGAACTATTTTCAGTCAAAAGTTCCTCAACCAAAACAATCTGTCAGCATTCACCAAATGTCAGTCCAAAGCCAATCTAGATAAACAGAGTCATGGTCATTATTCAGTTGAAATAGATTTCTCCTTCAAGTTTCCTCCCATCTGGATTTAATTTGCATATACTGCTCTATAATACCCTGCATACTAGTACACCGTATAGTTTTGATATGTTGTAATGGGCTCTACCTAGTGTAAGGCTAGTTTGTCTGAGCCCAGATTGTTTTGGGGGGCAGACATTTGGCTAATATCTAGCCCAGGGATAGGCAACCTTTTCCTTTTAAGGGCTGAGGGACTTCAGCTCCCAGAAGCCTCAGCCATTTTGGCCAATAGTCCCATGTTGGCCAAAAGTTCCTGGGATTCTGGGAGCTGAATCCCTTGGCCCTTAAAGGGGAAAGGTTTCCTACCCCTGATCTAGCCAGTCATGTGGAAGGGTGGAGCTAACAAATACAAAAATAATTAACAAAGACCAATGGAATGCCAAGATGCAAGAAGCTGAGTGTGAAGTTCTTTAACATCCAAGAATCTGGAATGGGTCCCTGTTTTCATTGACTATACAATGGCCTGGAAATGAAATAAGCTAAACTGTTTGCCCTTTTCCTCCTTAAGGACAAAATTCTGACCCAAAATCATGTAGATTTTTTCCAGGTGTTTCGCTTATTAGAGTTTATTCCTCAGTTCTCCAGCTGTGAAAATCTTAAAAACGTTTCAGTTGAATATTGTAGATACACATATATTTAAAACTTAAAAAAATATTAGATGGGTCAAGAATGTTCTTTCCAGTACTACATTTTGAAGGAATTGCATCTAAAATGCTTCTGTACTCAGTTAGTCTTCCCTGTTTTTCAATATGCAGGGAGACTGTAATTAATGGAGATAAACGATGGCCAACTGGCAAAAATACAGTATACTGAAAAGGTCAGGGTCATGTAGAGAATGGGTATTTATAGATCTGATATAATTTTGATACACTTTTCAGGTCCTAAAAAAATAAAAGAGGGGAAAACTGACAACAAATTAATTCCTTCTCCCAATAAAGTATGATAATGAGATTAGGAAAATAGCATCCAATTATGCCACTCACTACTTCTTCAGAGAGGCACTGTCAAGCTATTTTTTAATCCACCATTCCTTCAAAGAGCCCATGGGAAACTTGTTCCTGATGACAAGTTCCTTGACAAAAACTTAGTTGCTAGGATAAATTTCAACTCAGGAAAAAGTAGGACAAAAAAGCTTGGTTGCCAGCAAGGTCAGTTCAGTTCCATTCTCCACCACAGACTTTTGAGGTATTATGTATGCAGTGAGGTACTGCTTTAAGTCTATAGTCCACTTTGAGATTCAAAAATACCTGCACTGTTATTGGGAACATTTTAGAAGCCTAGAAAAGTGACCCTTTTACAATTATTTGGAAATGTCTTTGAAGATGTTCATCTGTTCAGTTGAACTCTGAACTGACCTGCTCCTACTAATATCAACACATAGCCAAATCATTTAGCCAGGTCATCACATTCACTATGTGATCCCTGATTGTAGGATCTTCCATGTGAGTAATGCAGGAAGGAAAGCTCTACTTTGGGAAATGGAGGTGAGGAGTGGCCTCTAAGTAGGAAAGGCTAGAGGAACAAAACTATTAAGTACACAGGAAAACATGAATACAGACATAATTGAAGAGAGTACTGAGTGGGTTCATAATAGTTACTAGAACTGCCCAGCTTGCTTCCATTTCCTCATGTATGCCAACTCAAACATCTGAGATGCGTCTCACACATTGTAGGCTATCAATTGTTCTAGACTACAGTGGGAAGGATTTTTAAACATTTTGACTACCGATGTCAACAGAAAGAAAGAAACGTTATTTAACACATTGATCACATGAGGTTAAGCTCTATCTGGATTTAGAAGGTAATTGATCTATCAGTGCATCCAAGGCAGCAAAGAGGTACAAGCAAGGTGACAAGCTTTTAACCTAGAAACATGGGTTCATCCTCAGAATACTGCTGGGAAAAGGGAACATAAAGAATAGTCAACAAACCAAAGACATTCCAGAAGACTTGTACATGCAGGCTGACAATAAAGAAAGAAGAAAGCAAATAAGGAAGGGAGGGAGGGAAGATGGATTACACTCCATTGATAATTTTAAGTTCATAAAGGAAGCAGTGACTTTGTGTGTGTTAGCAATTCAATTCTTTGTTAATTTGTTTCTCAAAGAAAGCAATGAAAATTTTAGCAATATTCTTCCTGCTGCAAGAAAGTTGTTCTGCGATAATTTCCACTGAAAATTTAAATGTGGTTGTTTGGCACAGAAAACAGTTTTTTTCTGAGCAGGAAAAATTTTATTGGCAGAAAATAATATGTCTGCTGAGAAATATGATTTTCTGCATAGAAAATGGTGTCTGTTGCATAGAAAATTGCATTTTCTGCACAAACCAACCATGTGTAATTTTTTGTATAGTATATATAATTCTCAAATTGCAAATAATTTTGTCAGTCTAGCATTCTTCTTATTAGGGTTTCCCAACACATGATAAATATGTTTTTCAACCATTTTTGGGAGGGGAAAATATGTTCAAACATTCTCTCTGTACACAATGTGCACTCTTGAGATTAAACTAATGACCAGTTGGTTGGCTCTTGGAATGAAAATAAGTTGTCCTTAATAATTATAATGGTATGCTAACTGTCCTGACCAAGCATTGCAAAAGCCATTCTTCTGAGAGACTTCCAGGTTAAGATTCCAAGAACAAAGGCTCTCATTGTTAGGGTCAAATTACTAAACTCTTCCTGGATTGGGTAACAAAACCACCTACAAAACTGCAAAATAGCTGCAGAATTAGGTACAGAAATACCTAATTCTAGATCCCAGACAGTGTTGATCAGAGACAGTAGCTGTGCTAGAAAGGAGCTCAAGTGCAGCATCCTGCAAGGCACCATACTTGTAACTGATGTTATTTAACATCTATATGAAGCCTCTGGGAGAGATCATTTGGAGATATGGGATTGGATGTTATCAGTATGCTGATGACACCCAGATATACTTCTCCATGTCCCGGTCATCAGCCTCAACTTCAGATGGCATCTCTTCTCTCAACAATTGTCTTAAGGTGGTAATGGATTGGATGATTAAAAACAGATTGGAATTGAATCCAGATAAAACGGAGGTACTTACAGTAGCGGCCCCAAAACCAGGTATTGGGATACAACCTCCAGTCCTGGATGGGATCACACTAACCGCAAAGAACTGTGTTCGCAGTCTGGGGGTTCTCCTGGATCCATTGCTTCACATGACTAATCAGGTGAATGCATCGGCCAGGAGCGCCTGTTATCAGCTTCGGCTGATACGCCAGCTGCGCCCTTTCCTGGAGGTAAGGGATCTTGAAACTGTGGTACATGCTCTGGTAACCTCCTGTCTGGACTTCTGTAATGTGCTCTACATGGGGCTACCCTTGTGCTTGGTCTGAAACTTCAATTAGTTCAGAATATGGCAGCCAGGCTGGTCTCTGGTACATCTAGAAGAGACCACATTACACCTGTCTTAAAAAGACTTCACTGGCTGCCGATTAGTTTCCAGGCTCAGTACAAGTTGTTGGTTATTACCTTTTAAGCCCTACATGGCTTGGGTCCATCCTATCTTTGGGACCGTCTCCTTCCATACAATCCCACCCGCACACTGAGGTCCTCTGGGAGGAATTTGCTTCAGCCTGTTAAAACTAGACTGTTGACAACCTCCCAGAGGACTTTTTCGGCAACCGCCGACAGACAAAATCTGTCAAATTACCACCTTAGACAGCTTTAAAATAGCTGTCAATACAGATCTCTTCTCGCAGGCCTTTTCTGAGTAATTTACCAGCCAAGGAATGAGTTACTCTCCCCACCATCTGCTGCCATATTTTGCCACATTCAGCTATACTTATTGTTGCCAGCGGTCTGCTCGCTAGACTGCTTTTAATTGTCCTATTGTTATTAATTCTGTAAACTGTCAATTTGTTTTCATTGTTTTTAAATTTTCATGTTTAATACTATTTTAAGAGGGTGGTAGGTTTAGGAGGGTATATTATGATGTTTTATTGATGTAAGCTGCCCCGATTGCTTCGGTAGAGGGGCGGGGTAGAAATAAAATTTTATTATTTTTTATTATTATAAATACCTGCAGAATCACAGATGGTCATTTTATACCACTTTACTGCAATACATTTAGCTGGTGTTATGGTATGATTTCGGTCCCTTATCAAGGATACTTGCACATTCTAGCACATACATGGAATCATAAAATCACAGAGTTGGAAGAGACCTCAAGGGCTATCAAGTCCAAGCCCTTGTAATGCAGGAATATCCTTCTAATTTCTTCCCAAAATGTTTTACTTTGGACACACGTCCACCACATATGATACATGGTTCCTATTTCTTTTTTGCAATTCCAACATTTATTTTCATTATTACCTTTAATTTTAGCTAATTTTACAGGTGTAATGTACCATTGGTGAAATATTTTATGATAATTTTCTTTTAAGGTATTACATTTCATGAATTTGTTGCAATGCTTCCACATATTTTCCCAATTTTGTAATGGAATTGTATGTCCTATTTCTTGCATCCATTTAACCATATTTTGTTTTATTACTTCTCCTTCTGTTTTGATATCCAATAAGCATTTATATGTCTTTTTTATCTATTGTTTCTCTCCTTCTTTCAAGATTTTATCAAAAATTGTTATTTCTTCTTTGATTCCGCATTTTTTAATATCTCTTTTAAAGTCCTCTTTTAGTTGAACATATTTTAGCCAATTAATATTAATCTTCTCATGTTGTAGTTCTTCTCTAAAGGGCAGAACATTCTAATGGGTCCACCACCCCCAGTGGGGCAGATATAGGCTCTGAGTTGCATCTTGACCAGGAAATGATCCATCCATGACAGTGCAGAGATACTAGTATTCGTGTTCTGTACTAAAGACCCCATCGAGTGTATGACTTGTGCAGTGTGTAGGCCCAACGACCAATGAACTCCCGAGCCACTCCTGTTAAACCGGTCTCAAGCAGGATGTTGAAGTCACCCAAAACTAAAAGTCTGGGGGACTCCAACAGCAGCTCTAAGACCAGCTGTGTCAGCTCAGTTAGGGAGTCTGCTAGACAATGGGGTGGTTGGTAGACTAGCAGAATCTCCAAACTATCCCTGGTCTTCAGGCTGAAGTACATGCACTCGAAGTGGACTGTGTTCCGAACAAGTATCCTGGTCAAGGTAAGATTGTTCTTATAAAACAGATCCACTCCGCCCCCCTGCCCACTTCCCCTCACTTGCTCACTAAGTAAGTACCTGGCTGGGAGAGCCTGAGCCCAGGTGACTGTGCTGTCTTCTCCCAGTCAGATCTCTGTAATGCAAGCCAGGTCAGCATCCTCATCCATGGATGATATGTGTTTTATTCTTAACCGACCCGATATTGTAAAGGAGCAGATTGAAATTTGGTGGAATGGTTGGTATGCTCTCCAAGCCATCCTGGGAAACAAAGGGAACTGAAGGTGGGATAGCTTTCAAACAGCAATCCCATCTTCTTTTGTAACATTTGTTCCCTCCATTCCAGCCATACCTTCTGTTCCCCAGCACAACTCCACTAGTCGCCCCCACCTCATTCCAGGCCTCAAGTGGGAGAATAAAATTCACGGCCACTAAGGAAATGGAATGTTGTCATTGAAGCTGATGCTCAGGCCCACAGTGTCCTTAGAGAGCTCTGAGAAGGTCTGATCTTCAACAGAAATAGGAGGGCGTATAAACACACCCACGAATTCTGGTGCTTTGCCTCCACAGTTATATAACAATTAAGCTTGGCAATAACAATGACAATTAAGCTTGGCAGTCCAAGAGGAAGTCCTCCACGGCCCAGAGCACTGCTGTTGCCACAGCGTGCAAGTGAGGGAAGGGCTTTTTATGCCTTCCAGCATCCTTCGGCTCCGCTGCAGTTCTGGCTGCTGTAGGGCTGCCCCAGCTGGTGTCAGGCTCAGCAATATATAGATAGTCTATTTCCATTTCATATTTCTCAACATATTTTTCTAAGAATTTCCCCAAGATTTGGGTAATTTTATGTCATAGATTTTCCCCTTCTTCTTCTGGGATACCTCTTATTTTAAAGATTTTTCTCTAATTTTCACATCTTTCATAATGCTTTCCTCTGCCAAATCCTTTTGTTTTTGCCTTATTTCATTTAGATTTTCTTCAAAATTCTCATGTTTAACCTCAATCTTTTCCATTTTATTCTTTATTTTATTTACTTCTGAAGACATTCTATCTATTGCTGCACTGACCCCTTTTAAATCTTCTTTTAATTCACTTTTAATTTCATATCTCAGCTCTACCATCTCTTGCCTTAAATCCTGGATTTCTTTACTTAATTCCAATTTAATTTTTCTCATTTCTTCCATTAGTGCCATATTTGGATCTATCCCCTTGGGTTGTTCTATAGATTGTCTACGATTTACCTGTGCTTGTGTCTGAGCTTGAGTCTGTGATCTGGTGACTTTTTTTGTAGCCATTTATCTGATTTTTTTCCCTTTACTTTTTGATTAGGGGAAATGGATTTACAAATTTTAAAATTTAAAAGTCACCACCAGTGCTAGTGCTGCACTTCTGCAGGCCTCCTAGACTCACTACAGAAACTGCCAGTATTACTGAAGGTGGGCAAGTTTTAATCTCACTACCATCTGCACTATGTCACTTCAAGTCCAGTGAACCTGCTGCTTAAATTAATGAAGTTAATGAGGATGCATTGCCTCCACTGCACTTCTCCAGGCTCCCTGCATCAGCCACTAGGGCTATTGATGTTAGTGGAGGTGGACGTGCCTCATTATCTCCTTCACTGCCTCTGCCGTGGCTATGCCTCTCGTGCCGTACCTTTCAAGCCCATTGCTCAAGCTGCCAATATCAGTAAAAACAGGCTGGCTCAAAAGTCTCCACTGCCACCTCTTCCACCACCAAGCCTCCCCAGGACTTCCCAGGCCCCCAGATTTTGCCAATGTCAGCGACAGTGAGCAGGCCCTATCTCCACCACCGCTACTGCCGCCATGTCTCTTCAGGTCTTCCAGGCCTATTACAAAGGCCACTAGTTTTGGCAGGGGCAATCAAGTTTCCAGAGTCACCATCACTTTCACCTCTGTGCTTCTCTGGGCCTCCTATGTCCTCCAGTAAAGCCGCTGATTGCAAGAGGGACAGATGAGTTCCAAAATTGCCACAGCCTCACCGCAACCTCACCTCTCCAACTCTCTTAGTCACCACAAAACTCCAATTCCCAACTGTCCTTGCATTCAGGGGTGATCACCTTCACTGCTGCTCCCTTTCAACTACAGTTCCAGGGTTCTCTCCGCTGAGAGCTTCCTGCTTGAAGCTTTTTCTCCTCCTTTCTTCAGTTCCCCAGTGCACAGTGCAAGGAATTCTATGGGATTTCTCTAGCGTAAATATGTCTTCTTTTATTTCATATCAAATTCAATTTCAAAATATTATTATCCTCTTTCTTTTCCTTTCTAATTCATTCAGTTCACTCAGTAGTCATTTTTGGCTATTTAAAGACAGTTCTGTTATATTTTACCTTCCATTACTTAGCACTTTGCTAAGAGAAAGGTGAACAGTTAGACTTGACAAGGTGTTCCGCTCTTCTTAATAGATGAGAGAAAAACAAAAACAATGAACAAATATAACATTTGACTCACAGTTATTTTAAAAAGTTGGTGGTGTTCCTAGACCCCATACCTGGGGAAAACTAAAGGTAGTTATGGTTCCCTTTCCACAGCTGCTTCTCCTGCTGGTTCTTCCTCAGCATTTCTAATTTCCCTTAATCTTTCTGTGTTCTTCTACTTCACAACAGCTCTGTAGAAATTCCCTTCCAAGTCCCTTTTACCAAAGGGGCAATTCCTGGCTGTAAATATCGTGTCAACAGCCAAATTCTGCCTTAGAAGGTTCCTTCACGGAGTTTGCTTAGAACATGCCTCACCATTCCGCCATACCAACCAGGAAGTGACCCCTGCCTTCAAAAATATTGAGATGAAAATTTTCTTTAAAATGTTGCCATGAATTTTTCATAATAAGTATTATTTAGGATAAGAAAACAATGCAATTTTCATTGATGAAGGCAATATACAATTGAGTTTTTCTTACAACTAGCTTAATAATAAAAATAAAATATGTTTAATGTTTACAGAGCTATCATGCAATTTTGAAGGATATCATCTACTGAGGTGTGTAATCAAAGAATGGATTATAAAACCTGAAGGAATGGTGACCTCTGTATAGACTCACATGGGAGAGTTTTGGTCAAATTTAACTTACAGAAAATTCAAGATGAATTGCAAACTCCTCCTCTGCCAAAATATCTAAGGAATTTAAAGGATATTAAGATGCTGTTGATTGCAAGATTGGCAGGTTGGTAATTCAAGGCCCGGGTACTCCATGTTGGGGTGAGCTCCTGTCACTAGTCCCAGCTTCTACCAACCTAGCAGTTCAAAAGTATGCAAATGCAAGTAGATAAATAGGTACCACTTTAGTGGGAAGGTAAACAGTGTTCTGTGCAATCATACTGGCCACATGATCGCAGAGTAGTCTCTGACAATGCTGGTTCTTCAGCTTCATAATGGAGATGAACACTGCCTCCTATGGTTGGATGCAACTTGACAATCTTGTCAATGGGGAATACCTTTACCGTTAGAGAGAAGATTAGAAAATATTGACTTTGGCCTGAAACAGACAGGCCAAATACAGCAGCTTCCAGTAGCATTGGGGGCATGGCTTTTAGACAGT
Organism: Phrynosoma platyrhinos; assembly: GCA_020142125.1. NCBI lineage: Eukaryota > Metazoa > Chordata > Lepidosauria > Squamata > Phrynosomatidae > Phrynosoma > Phrynosoma platyrhinos. The sequence continues at coordinate 146,495,928 of CM034706.1, forward strand.
GCATACCCCAAAGCTGCCAGAAACTGCTCTGAGGCTGCCTAAAGTGGCCCAAAGCCCTAGCAAAAGGATAGAATTAAACTGCTCCTGCTGGTGGTTTATTTGGGACTGCGGCGGCAGCCCATTTCAGAAGTGGGCCATCCAGTCACCATAGTCCTGGGCTGATTGGGACTGGAGCAATCAGAGGCCTTCTGAGCTGCCTGTTTTCAAATGTCTTGAGCAGAGAGGTGGTGGTTTCCAAATATCTTAAAGTGACATTAAATATCAGTACTTGAGATAGATCAAGAGATCTTGACATGATTGTCGAAAGACTAGCCCAGTGGTTCTCTTCTTGTATCACATCTGTCTGGATTGTATACTGATCATTAGAACAACTATACCATCAGATTTTTTTCATATTTTTTTGTAATGAAATGAGAATATGTATATAGTCAAATACTTCTAGACAAAAATAAAAATATTGGAGGTCAGACAGTATTGCCAATTCTCATCATATTGGCTGGGGGATTCTACAAGCTGTTGTTTGAAAAAGAAACTTTAAAAACAATGTATCATTGGTTCTGTAGTTTTTTTAATTTTTCTTAAACAAATATAAAAATTATACAAAAATTATATAAAAACAAAAAATAAAACAAAAACACAAACATGACATACAAACCAATGCATAGACCATAGAAAACAAATATATATATAAAAAAGATAGATACTACATTCTAAACAAATAACAAATAACAATTATATATTAAAAACACAATATAACTTCCTAAACTGTATCCAAGGAAATATAATCTATCATCACCAAATATATAACTCATATCTTTTTCTGACAAATTCTACATCCAGAATGTAAAGTCTCGAACAGTCTTTCTAAGAGGAATTCACATCACCAGAATAGAGTAGTTTAAAAAACAAGAAAAAACAAACAAACAAAAACCCCCAAACAAACCCAATATCATCTCTTTCTCACTGTTATCAACAGTATATGTTTCATAATATACTGCTCCTGATATACTATTTATGCTATTCAACAAAATACAGAATACAGAAGCGGACTTCAGTTATGAAAAGAAATTAACATACAGACCATACAAAAGAGACTATAACCTACTATAATCTTACATTTGTCATATCATATATATTATATCCATTATTCAAAATCTTAGATTTTAATCTATAATTTGTAAAATCATTCAAATAATGCTGTATATCTATGACGGTTGCCATTTTTTGTATGTAAGAAATACATAAATCCAAGTCTTTCTAAAATATTGATAATGTCTTATTTTTAATCAAATGTGATAATTTATCCATCTCATAAATGTCATAAATTTTTAACTTCCATTCTTCTAATGTTGGTATTACTTTTTGTCTCCAATATCTAGCTTATATCATCCTGGCTGCTATTATTATTAAAAATAGCAACCTTCTTTTCCCTTTTTCCACTTCTCTGTCTTCCACAATGTTCAAAAGATATAATTTTGGGTCTGAGCGAGTTTGTAAATTAAAAATTTCTTTCACTTCCTCATGTATCATTTTCCAGGTTCCAGGTTCAGACTTGCATTTCCAACAGGCAGGATTAGATTATTTAAACATTTTAGACAATTTAAATGGAGTCCAATACCATCTAAACATAGATTTATAAAGATTTCCCTTTAATTCAGTACTTCCTATGTATTTACTCTTAACACTCCAAGTCTTCTCCCATTGCTCCATCTGTATATTTTGCTTCAGATCCACTGCCCATTTAATCATGTAATCTTTTGCTGTTTCATCCTCAAGCTCCCAATTTCATATTAAATTATACAATTTAGAAATCAATTTAGCTGGCTCATCCCTTAAAATTTTCTCGAATTCTACATTAGCTGGACCTATTTCAGCATTATTTATTATCCATTTTAAATCTTTCCATTAATGTCTATATGTAAACCAATTATACTTAAATCCTAATGATATTAGTTCCTCTTGACTTTTGAATATCTTCATATCTTTTTCAGTTCCTATCAGATCTTTATATCGATTCCAACTATTTTCACTATATAATTCCTTTTTCAATAAAGGTTCAGCTGGCGAGACCCATAGGGGAATTTTTGGGCACCATTTTTTTTATATATTTCCTCCATATTCAAATAAATGCTTTACGGAGAAAATGATTTTTAAAAGTACTATCCACCTTGTCTTTGTCATAAAAAATGTAGGCATGGAAGCCGAACTGCAGATCAAAACCCTCAAGGTTCAATAATCTCTTATTTTCTAGCTTGAACCATTCCTGCATCTAGTCCAAAACACAAGCCTCATAGTACCATTTTAAGTTAGGGAGGGCAAGCCCTCCTTTACCAACAGTGTCTTGAAAAGTTTTTGTTTTAATTCTTGGCTTTCTTCCTTTCCAAATAAAATCAACTAGATCTTTATTCCATTTTTGAAATGGCACCTCATTTATAATAATTGGAATGTTTTGAAAGAAAAAAAAAACATCATTTTTGGGAGTATAACCATCTTTATTGCAGCTATCCACCCCATCCAGGATAAATTCAAGTTATTCCATCTTTTCAAATTATCTTTAATCTTCCTCCAGGCTTTTTCATAATTATTTTTAAATAAATCCATATTTATTGAAGTTAAAATAATACCAGTGTGCTCTGGAAGGCAGGATTGTAGGGCTCTTGGAGGTGTTGGGAGTGCCACCCCCCACCCCTCTGCACCCAATGATTGGGCAAGCCTCTGGGGAGGTCATTAGCAAACCCCTGAATGAATCTTGCCAAGAAAACCCCTTTGGGACCCTGTAAAATGATGTTCTTGGCAATTTAAAATATATACTTTTAGATAATAATAATAATAATAATAATAATAATAATAATAATAATAATAATAATAATAATAAAGAGCCAATGGTTAGAGAGACAGTGTGGTATAGTGGTGTAAGCGCTCTTCTATCACTTTGGTGGCCAAAGTTCCTTTCCCAGCATGGCCAAAAAACCCACTGGGTGACCTTGGTCAC
>CM034706.1:146499019-146511107 GCA_020142125.1 Phrynosoma platyrhinos
AGATGTGACATTGCCTGGAGCGGCAATTTTATTGGTCTTTTTTGCTGCCTTGGTAATTAGCGAAATCGTCCCTGGTTATATCCTGATGAATCTGGCTGGACTCTGTCATAATTGGATGTCCATAATTTTGAACAGGAGATTCATCTGACCGTTCGGTGGTCAAAGTCTGATCAATTGGGATTAGAACAATCTGTAATTTTGTTAGGGCACCTGACGGCCTTATTAATTTAGTGTCAACAGTGTCAGAATGCCTTAGAATAAGGCCAAGAGTAACGGAATTTTTCTTTTCACAATTCTCTGGCCTTACGTTAACACAGTTTTAATTCGATGCAGGAATGTGGGAGGCTTTGATACGTTGGTTGTGCCAGCAGCACAAGTTTTTTCTTTCATTCTTTTAAGGATTTGGACAGCTATGGCTGCTACAAGTACTTGGTTAAGCAATACTTCAGGTTGCAAACTTGGCTGAGGGAATTCTAGGACTGTTAAGTCTTATGTGTGCACTTGAAAAAATTGCACTTTTATTTCACTGACATGTTTACTATTGTATTAGCATATTTGAATAGCAGAGACATATCAATGCTTGGTCACAGCTTAATGACTGGGGCCGAAAGTTACTTTTTGGAAGATTCGACCATGGGACTGAGAGATGTCGGAACTGTGAGGTTGTTGGGTCATAGAGGAATGCTACCTAGAATTATTGAACTGTTGGCATCTTTTACACACCCCATGAGCTTACTATTACAATTACAAGAAACTGATTTCGAAAATGACGGCGTTACACTTAGCAAAAAAAAAAAAAAATTGATGCTGGAAGGCAAGAGGTGAAGCGAAAGATTCCCAATTAAGGTCCTCATGTGTCAAAGTGATTACTTTGGTGATCTTGGTAGCATTTTGACATTGGCTGCTTAAATGCTGTGGACGAGACCTGGGGGGGGGTTGGGAGTTGTTATGGTTGATTATGAATGAATTCAGGTTTTATGCCACACTTGTACAGGGCTGATGGAGTCTATCTCTCCCCAGTGGGGAAATGAATTATGGGACTTCTCTGGATTCATACATTAAAAGAGCGAAGAGAGTGGGGGGAGGGGATGCCAAGCTAGGCTGGCCACCTCCTGTGGTGGGCATGGACCCACCCCTTTGGGGAATAATTAGGTTAATTAGAAAATACTAATTGGGTTAATAAAAAAATTCCTAAATTCGGTATATGTCATTAGGTTAACCAAATTTGTATGACATCATTTTAACTTTGTATGAAGTCATAAGGGATGATGTCATAAGAATCCTTATGACATCATATCCGGTTGGGGGAGGGATTATTTATTGTTGTGTAATACTGCATAAATTAATGGACTTGACGCATGCCGTGTTAGAAGCAATTAATCCATAGCGCTTGCGCTTAACTACACGTACGCATGCGTCAAGAACGAATTCGTGTTTAAGAAAACTGTTATTTAAATGTTTAATTGATTGATATCAAGACCCTGTACAAAATAAAAGTTGTGGACAATGATTTACCCAAAATAATCACGTTCGGTGTCCTTTGTGCTGGTGCAACAGCAATAGCAATAGCAGCTTCATTTATATACGACTTCATGTTGCACTAAGCAGTTTCTAAGCGGTTTACAACTGTAAGCTAATTGACCCCAAAAAGCTGGGTACTCATTTTAGAGACCTTGAAAGGATGCTAGGCAGAGTAAATCCTAAGCCCCTGGCTGGAATTGAACTCTCAACCTTGTGGTTTGTGAGTGAGTGGCTGCAGTACCAGCATTTAACCACTGTGCCACCAGGGCTCCTGAATTCCATAAATAATTCTCTATCATGCAATATAGAACTAAAATATAAGTTACATTGTTTTACCTCATTTGTCTGCATATTTCCAATTTGTGGCATACTGTTTCTTCAGTTAATAAAATATCAGAATAACTTATGGGTTTCCTCAATATCCAACCATTTTAATAAGCATTCTTGACCTGATGGAAACAGGTTGAATGTTCAGACACTTATAGTCAAGATAAGTAAATGTATTAGAATTGTTTTCTGAATACTGGAAATGTAACACTGGATTATGTTAGAAAACACTAATAGGGTATGAAATATTAAGATGGTATCCACAACTTGCAGAATTACAGTTATGATTTGTCCCCTGGTAATTTCAAGAGGACTGACAAGTTACCATATGTAGTGTATTCTGCTCCATTAACCAACATTTAAATATAGAGGAAAGAAACATTCAATTTAATAACACAAATGTCAATTACTATCTGAAAAACAATTTGTATTATGTTTCTTGAACCTACAGGGCAATCCAAATCCTTATTTTAGAGCAAGGGGAAGGAGGATCTAAATAAAAGCCTCTGAAATACCCATGACCTTCCTTGGTTTATACTCAGTGTGGAAATTAAGCAGAGGTGTTTTCAACTGCTTCCCTCTCCTAATTCTTGTTTCATTTTATGGATTCTCTTCCACTGAGACAACAAAGGAGTGAGGGAATTGATCTGTGCCAGAATCAATATTGACTTAAAAAGAGCTGGTTGGGAAGAATGTCTAGGAACCAGTAGAGATTTGGTCTCGTCATATTAACAATCCCTCCAAGCACACCCACTGTTATATCTCTGACATGCCCCCCCCCATCTCTAATGTCAAAATTCAGAAATCAGGGGAAGTAGCAGTCAGTGAGTCAGTGTGGAGGAGTGGTTTGTGCATTGGATTTGAACTCAGCATCACCAAGTTTCAAATCCTCTCACTTGGCCATGAAAACCCAGTGACCTTTGACAAGTCACACTCAGCCTCATAGGAAGGCAATAGCAGCTCCCCTCTGATCAAAACATGCCAGGAAAACTCCATAATAGGATCACATGAAGTTGGAAATGACTTGAAGGCACACAACAGCCAGCCTCAAAGGTTTCAGTGGTTACAGAGCTGAGGGTGACTGAGGAGCTAATCAGACAGTAGGAAAAGGGCAGTTTCCCACTGCCCTTTGCTTGCTGTATCGGAGGGGGGGGCACAGCAACCACATGCTAAGGACCCAATCTGGTGTTTTTCCTCCTACAAAAGGAGCAGAAAAAGTTGTGCTTGCTGCCACCATGGCAACAGCTTTTCTCCATTTTTGCCATACAGCATGTCTAAACACTGTGTAGCAGAAATGTCCCAACACTGCCCCCCATCTGATCAGGCAGGCGGCATGATGCTGAAGTGGGGGCAGAGTCAGGGCAGCCAGCATGTGGTCACCACTCAATCCCCAAGCCAGCTCTTTATGCCGGTCTGCAGAGACCCTGAGCAGAACATTTCCCCTTTTACAGCTATGTCCCTCCTAATGTGGTTTGGGAAATGCAGGATGTCATGACTTCAGAGTGTAGGAAAGCCTACTATTCTATATACAGTTATGTGTAAGTTAAATTTAATTTCTTGTAACTTGCTTAAATGAGATCATGCTGTAAATTATTGTATATCTTGCCTCTCTCCCATATTGTAGGGAAGTCAAATCTAGACACAAAATGGCTTTGCTCCAGTGGCTTTGCTGGTTGTAATTATAGCAGATGTTACAGAAGCAAGGTGTGTGTAGGGAGAACTGTATAAATGGCTGGTATTTGCAGTAAGAAAGGTTTATATTATATCTGTTTTAATAAATTTGGAGCTAATGTATGCCAAAAAATCTTTTTTAAAAGTTCACACAATAAAAATGTTTAAAGAATAGTTTTGTGAAAATCAAAATTAAAATCTGGATAAGACATAACAACACTTTTCCTGCAAACACATTACATACAAATGATCACAACACAAAATGGGATTTTTAAAAATAAGACCTTTTTAAATTTTGATAAGGAAGAGAGGAAAAGTTGTGATAATTTTATTTCTCCATTGTGCCTAGAAAGGACGATAAATAATTATTTAATATTTTACAGTCATTGTCTGTCCTTTCTCTTCTTGGGCAGAGCTAAATGAATGTACATTTCCTGGCCTTCATTTAGGGCTTCTCAGAAGTCCTTTAACTTATATCACTTTCATAGGTTTCTTATAAATTCATGCCACTTCACCTTTCAAGCTCCTTTTCCAAATATATGATTCCCACTTTTTAATTTTAAAATCAAACTTTTATGGCTAAATAATCTCTACTTCACAGCTTTGCACTGGTAAATTCAGTCGAATCATGACTAAACACTTCCCTCTTATAATAACATGTTAAATTGATCTAAAAGTGAGTTTATCCCTGTCACAGTAAGTAGTAAATGAGCAAGTGCCTGTAAACAAGAGTCTGGGTTCTCTTAAATCCCTCAAATGGTGTGAGATAGTTACAGAATGTTCACTCTAAACCCTCTATATTCAGCAAAAATAGGGATGTGTTTATTTATAAAGCATAGCTGAATGCACATTTTATAATGTATATCTTGACTGTATATTAAAATCCTGCAAAATACAAATTGAACTTTTCATATATTATAATATGAAATTTTAATTATTAGTCCAAAATTCTAATTTTTTAAAAGGATGAAGCAACAATGTGCTTTCACATTTTGTGCTGCCAAGTAAATTAAATAAAGATGTGAGCAATTTGAGTTTAATATAGGCTTTGATTTGAAATGAGGTGCTAGAGAAGAGTTCTGTGGACTGCTGAAAAGAGAAATCAATGTATCCAAGAGTAAATCAGTTTAGCTTTATCTAGAAACTGTGATGACTAAACTGAGGCTGTCATACTTAGGCCGTATAATGCGAAAATATGGTTCACTAGAAAAGACAATAATGCTTAGTAAGGTAGAAGACAGCAAGAAAAGATAAAGACTACATTCCAGATGGATTGATTCAGTCAAGGAAGCTATGGCCATGAGTCTGCAAGATCTGAGCAGGGTGGTTGAAGATAGGGAAACTTGGGGGGGGCGGGCTCTCATTCATTGGGGTTGCCATACATTGAGGTTAACTTGGTGCAGTCAACAATAGTATAAGACAGATAGAGGGACAGGTAGATAATACTAGAAACACATTTCACATCATAAAATATCACTTTTGGTATTAAAATTTCCATTATTTTTTTTTTTTTTTTAGCCAGATGCCATATATATCTCTAAGGGCCTAAGCAAACGACTTATTGGGCCGTCTTCGGTGCAGGGGAGGGGAGGGGCAGCCACACGCTCAGCGCCCCATCCCCCTCCTGAGGTCGTCCTCGGAGCAGCCGGCCCTCCGCATGGCTGGTGCTCCGAGGAGGACCTACCGCCACAGTGTCCAGACATGCTGAGGCGGAAAAGTCGTGAAAGTGTGCCGCAACCTTTTGCGGTGCACTTTCAGCGACATATGAAAGGAGTGCTATTTTAGCGCTCCTTTCCAGGGGCGACAATGGTGTGCCGCAGGATCGAGGCATGGGGATGCCTCGGTCCCACAGCGCACCTTCCCAGGGCGGCCCATGGCTGCCCGTCTGCTTAGGCCCTTAAAAATAAGGACTAATTGAAACTCTAGTGGAAATCTCTTTGGTAGATGGCTTAAGTGTTTTTTTAATGCTGCACACACTATATATTACTAGTGGCTCTCTCTAAAGGCCAGGAAATATATGTGCTTGGTTTCCAAGTTCAAATTGAACAACAAGTCATCTTGGGCAAGTAAGGGTAATATCATATGTTAATGAAATAGCACACTGCTTTTTTAATAATTCTGCCCAGCACGACATATTTATGTTGATTGTGAGGAAGATTCATTTATTAGCAAACACACTGGTAAGTCAGAATTAATTGGTGCTGCCTGATTATAATAATAGAAAGGAATTATCTGCTCAGCCATTTAAATCATATATTGCAAGCCAATTTGACTTACTTGCAGTGTGGGATTCTTTGTTCTTTAGCTTCTTATTGCTTTAATACAGCCTTATATACAGAAAGGAACCACATGATTAGGGCACATATTATATCACAGTTATTACCAAACCACTCACTAACATACACACACATATGAAGGAATTATTCATTTTCCCAATAAAATAGTGTCCTTATGTACATATTGACCAGCAGCCTGTTAGTGACCCATACATAAGTAAAGTGCGCAAGAGAGTTGGGATGCAAGAAGCTGTTTTCACTTTCTAAAACTTCTAGGTCTTGCAGTTGCCAAACCCATCCATAATTTATGGGAGTTATGGATAGAGGGAGGTGACTGGATAGCAGAAATTCTCTCTTTGTCCCCCTGCAGTTTCTGTGCGTGTCTCTGTAGCAAACTGCAGAGAAACAGAGAAAGTGCCATTACTGCTCAATTGTGAAACCCTCTCCTGCTTCTTCCTGTGGCTTTTTAGTATAAGTATAAGTAGAAGGAGAAGTAGAAGTAAAAGTAGAAGTGGAAGTGGAAGTGGAAGTAAAAGCAGAAGTAGAAGTAGTAGTAGTAGCAGCAGCCTCATGGGACATTGATGGAAAGCACAGAGTTATGCATACAGAGTGATTATGCTCTGCATGTCTCAAATTGGGATGTTGGTCATTATTAATACAGGACAGGGAAGGGGAAACTATGAGCTGCAGCATCTCTGCCTAGTGAGAATTGACTTTACAAGTCAGGGATGCAAACTGACCATGTAGCTCAAACACATCCACATCCTCATTCATGCTGCTGATTTTCAAGGCTGTATGGAAAGAGCAGCTGAGGAGGCAGAGGCATAAATCAAGTTCCTAGCCCCAACTACAATAGACTTGCTGCATTAACTCCTGAATGGTAAATCAACACTTACGTAAATGTCATGCTTCAGTTGGGAAGTCTACCCCAGTTGAGTCTACTCCAAAAGATATACTCCATTTTGGGACTAGCAGCTGGATTTAAACACAAAGTGGGACTAGTGCTGCCCTCTAAATGACATGAGACTATAAGTCCCATGAGATCTAGGCAGCCCACACAATGGTAGACAATGCTGGGAGTTGCAATGGCTTTTTAATATATTTTTATCTATTTTATTGACGTATGTACAACGCTGTGTAAATCTACAGTGCTATATAAATAAACTGTAATAATAATAATAATAATAATAATAATAATAATAATAATAATAATTCAGTCCTGATTAAGCCCTTTGTTCTGAAGGCCAAGATGAAGTAATGGTTTTGGTCTTTGTCATTGAGGTTCATATGGCCAAACTTCTTTTACTGTACAAGCACATATCTGACACTTTTGCAGGTCCCCTACAAGGCTCTAGTGCCTATAGGCCCGCTCCACTCAGCTGGTTCACTGAATCTAGACTCCAGTTTCTCCAATAGACATGAAAGTAACATGTTGTCATTGTCTACATAGGTGCAGAGAATATGACTACAGAGAGTTGTAGGATTCTATACTTAACTGTGTTTATCAAAACTAATATGTGTTAACATAGGAGCTTATTGCACCAACAAATAACCCAACTGTTTCCCAATGGGATACAGTCAGCTTGCAGAATGCAGGCAGGTATTAAAGCACCAAAGTCATCATTGATTCCATCAGGTGAGTGCAACCCAGCTGCATCCTGGGTCCCAGACATGCTTTGGTGGCCGCTTTTCAAAGCCGAGAGCTTGCCGTCTTTGAAAAGTGGCCTCTGAAGCATGTCTGAGTTCAGAATGCCACCGGGTTGCACTTGCCCAATGGAATTGGCAGTGACTTTGGTGTGATAATACTTGCCTGCATCCCACCCCCTGACCGTATCCTGTTGGGGAGCAGTTGAGTTATTTGTTGGTGCGATAATCTCCGTAGAATCAACTCAAATCAGAACAAATGGGATTAAACTAGCAATCAATGATGACTATCCTGATTTGTAGAACTAAATCAAACTCTAAATTAATTCAAGATACCTACTCTACATCAGTAAGAAAAAATGGTGTAAAGCATTTCTTCAAAATTAAGCCAAAGGACAAATCCATCTATCTTTCAAGTGAGATGGGAAGCCATAATAATGTCCGAATTAATTTGAAACATGTCCATATTACCTTTTGTCATGTGAGATTCCAGAAAGATAAACAGTATTAATTACAAAATCATAGAATCATAGAGTTGGAAGAGACCTCAAGGGCCATCAAGTCGAACCCCGGCCATATAGGAATGCACAATCAAAGCACCCTAGAAGATAGCTTCTGTTTAAAGACCTCCAAAGAAGGAGATTCCACCACATTCTGAGAGAGTGTGTTCCACTGTCAAACAGCTCTTACTGTCAGAAAGTTCCTCATTATATTTAGTGGAATCTCTTTACTTGCAGCTGTCATGATGAGGATGAGGCGTGAATATGCTTCAGTATCTCTGTCAGGAACCCTAGATACTCGTGAAATCAGGAAGCAAAACCAGACTGCTCAAAGTGAAGGGATTTATTTGCAGAGGATACAATATCACTATTTACAAATGCAAAGTAGAGTTCTAGGATGGAAGCAAACAACACAGACTTCCTCCTGCTAAGCTCATAGCAACTCAGAGCAATACAAGAACTCTTTAATATACTTACTAACATACACCAACTCACTACACTGACTTCCAATTCCAACAACTCCACAACTATGACCTGCATATGCTTACATTCAGTTGAACCTTATATGCCTTAGGCTGATGTAACCTCAGTCTAGGGTTGCTAATGCATTACATCATGTACATTTCATCATACATATTACTCATACATTCACAGGTGCAATCCAATGCACAATTAGAGGCCTGGCTCTTTCCAAGGACATTGATCACCAGATGTCCTGGCCTTGTCACACAATGCACATACACATCATGACTCTGCAGTTCTTCAGATCTAATAATCAAGCACCAAATGGTGATAGTAGCTTGCATCCATTGTTCCAGGTCTTATTCTCTCTATACTCAATATGACACCCCTTCAAATATTTAAACAGGGCTATCATATCATTTCATTATTAAATTAAATTTTTAAATTATTAACAATTTAAAATCAAATATATCCAATAGATGCACTTATGCATCTATCTGTATATCTGGCAGAATCTCCAGAACAAATATAGACTAGAAATATGCAAAAATGTAAGTACGCTCTCCTGTCTCATTCATCCCATACCATGTCTACATCTAGGATTTGTCTGATGAACTCCTCAGTCGGTAGCACAATGGACAGGACTCCTCATTGGCTGAACATTGTTAGAAGGTTATGGTTGTTAAAGGGGAAGAAATATAGATAGAGATCAAGTTTTGGCTTACTATTAGTTCTACAGCAACTTGTTGTTGTTGTTGTTAGATGACCTTGAATTGACCTCAACTAATGGCAAACTGTGGATGACACCCCCCCAAGTCCCCCTGTTCTCCGCTGCTCTGCTTTGGTCTTGTAGATTCAAGCCCGTCTCTTTCTGTTGCCTTCTACCTTGCCTAGCATTATTGTCTTTTCTAATGAGTCATGCCTTCACATGATGTGGCCTATGGGCCTCGGCAGACGACTAATAGAGTCATCTCCGAGGCCTGGAAGAGGAGGGGCAGCCGCACGAGCGGCGCCCCTTCCTCTTCTCGAAGTTGCCCTCGGAGCTGCCAGCCCTCCGCACGGCCGGCGCGCCGAGGGCAACCTCCCGCCACAGCAACCGCACGCGCTGCGGTGGAAAAGTCAGGGAAAGTGTGCCCTATGCGTTTATGGTGCACTTTCCCTGACTTTTAAAAGGAGCGCCAATTTTGCGCTCTTTTCAGGGTCGCCGCAGGAGCGCCGCGGTGCGGCTGCCATGGCCCCGTGGCACTCCAGACCAGGGCATCCTGGACGCCCTGGTCTGCATCCCCCCAAAATATGACAGTCTCAATTTAATAATCTTGGCTTCCAGGGAGCGTTCAGGTTTGATCTGTTCAAGGACATATTTGTTTATCTTTTTGACTGTCTATGGTATCCTCAGTACACTTCTCGAGCACCACATCTCTATGAGTTGATTTTGTTTTTATCTACTTTCTTCATTGTTCAGCTCTCACATCCATACATGGTGATGGGGAATGCAATGAATTTGATGATTCTAATTGTAATGCTAACTTTAGTGCTACCCTTGGCAATTTTGATGGGTGATAATGTCTAAGCAAACACAAATCATACAGAAGCAAAATTGTCGTCTATCCCTACCATTTTCATGTAGAAACTCCAGCAAATCATATCATTTCCAAACCCAGAGAAGCCTCATAGCTTAGAAGTCTAGGGCCTAAGCAGACTGCCAGAAATAGTGCACATTAAATTGAGGCACTGCCCTGGCTCAGTGCTAGGGAATCATGGGAACTGTGATATATTGTGGCACAAGAGCTCTCTGACAGAGAAGGCTCAATGTCTCAGAAAAAAATACAATTACCATGATTCCCTAGCACTGAGCCAGGGCAGTGCCTCAATTTAATGCGCACTATTTCTGGCAGTCTGCTTAGGCCCTACATTCAAAAGCTTCTTCCCCTCAGCTTCCCATGCCATCCACACCTCAGGCTTAATCTCAGACCTGAAACACATGGGCCAAATGAATCAATTTCCTCCCAGTTTGAGGCAGGGCATTTACATGACACATGCCTCAAAACCATGTGGAAAATGCACCCAAGCTGCACTCCAAGGCTAAAACCTGGAGCAAAAAGAACCTGATTTTTTTCTGACTTTTCCTGGCAAATGTGCACCTTCAGCTGTACATATAAGTACACAAACTGCAGAGTGGTTCAAAGGAGCAATCTATCCCAAAATGAACCATAAACTTGAATCTTTATGCATTAAAACAGACACACTTTTAAAAAGGTTAGACTGAAAAATCAGTCCTGAGCATGTGCCCTGTATATCACAGGAGGTTGAAACTTTCTATGGGCCTCGGCAGACGGAGGCCCCGGAGACGCCGCCGGACGGAGCGCCGCGGGATCGCAGCCTCTGCACCCCGGCGCTCCTGCGGCGTCCCTGGAAGGAGCGCTAAATCAGTGCTCCTTCCATAAGACAGGGAAAGTGCGCCCTAAAAGCATAGGGTGCACTTTCCATGTCTTTTCCGCCTCAGCGCGTCTGGTCGCTGCGGCAGGAGGTCATCCCCGGAGCGCCGGCTGTGCGGAGGGCCGGCGGCTCTGAGGACGACCTCAGGGAGAGGAAGGAGCGCCGCGTGTGCGGCTGCTCCTCCTCTTCCTGGCCTCGGAGACGGCTCAATAAGCCATCTGCCGAGGCCCAAAGTTGGATGTTCTGGTGATAGAAAGTTATATATTGTCACTGTCACTTCCAAGCTGGACCCCAATGCACATTCCAGCATCATTTTTCTCCACTTACCAGTGCACCTGCTACAGTTGTCCTTCTGCATCATTGGGGATTGTCATTCACACCGGGAAGAATGGCAGAAGCATCTACAAGTCAGCCGGTGCCATCATGGCACCACTATGTAGAATGGTTGTGGCACCTGCTGTGGTAGCTGTCTTGGTCTTCTGTGTATGATAACTTTTCTGGGTGCCTGTGGGTATTGATGTTGGTGGGAGCACTGATCTGCTGGCCGCTCTACCCATAGATTGCAGACTGAGTGTTAGTGCAGGCTCACAGGTGATGTGGCATCCATGATCTCAATAGCTGATTCTGTCCTACTGCCATCTGTGGCATCACTGCAACTGTGTGAAAGGTCACACAGATCCAGGTGGCAGTGTTGCATCTGGAGTGGTGATTTGTTTGTGTGACTGTGCGCATGCATGGGAAAGACAGTGGGAAAAATTAATGGAGTGGCATAGCTCTAAGCCACATTCACTGTGGGCTGGTGCAGTCAGGCTGTGTTCATTCAGGCCAGCTTGGTGTGGCTGGTAGGGGTTCGATTTGGTTTTGGAAAAAGCAATTTCCAGACACTTTTTCCTGCCTGTCTGTTTCACCCCTCAGTTCAATATAACTTGCCCTTTCACATGAATATTGCAAAAATGGAGCTAAAATGGCCATGTAAAGTAAGCCAAAATCTACTAGTCTTGAGCTTTGAACATGTCACAATACAGAATGAAGCAATCCACTTCAGATGACACCATGTAGAAATGGAAGGCAGAATGAGATATCCAAAGGAAGGAATTTGTGCTTATGGCATTTGGGCCCTATTTGATCATTAAACTGTGTTGGGATGACATGGAGCTCTATGCATTTTTTCATACAAATAAAATTAACAAGGCAAAAGAAGAAAAGCTAGAAAACACCAATTACTGAGGTTTAGGGGGGATGCAGATGAGG
>CM034706.1:146511207-146531174 GCA_020142125.1 Phrynosoma platyrhinos
TGCCCGGAAGACGGCTCAATTAGCCGTCTGCCGAGGCAGTTAGTTGATGAGATTTAGAGAAATAGAAATGAGAACTTAATATCAACAGGCTTTAGCATGATGTCAACTATTTTGCTCTTAAAAATACAAAGCTCTATATAATTGTCAAATAATTTATTTCTGCACATCTCTTCAAAAGGAAACTTGAAAAAAATTGGCTATAGAGAAATGACATTTTAAAAAAACCATCACAAATTACTTTCTCCCTCCCATCTCTCTCATATCAACAACTATTGTCAACAACTATATCAAATTTTGAAAGCCACCAAGAAGCATTAAAATTAGCATTTAAAAAGTAAGAAAGAAGACTCTATAAGGTGAACAACCAAGTAAAAGCACCCCAGATTTTGACTGATTTTTTTGAGGAAATGTAGGAATATTTTGTATTTATTTTAAGCAGGGATAGTGCAATAAAGGAGAAATTTCACTGAATGTTATTGTACATTTTTTTAAAAAGGAAAAACTTATATTTCTGGTCTCAGGAAATTCATTTTAGGACAGTAAGGGAGATAAGCAAAAGTTGATTTAAACTTGGTTACAAGAGCCCCTAAAAGCTGACTATCATGACTAGCATCCATTACTGGGGTTGGAATATCATGGATGTTCCTTACAAAACAAAGAGAGAAGAGGGAAGAGAGGTCTGCAGCTAAGAAAAAAGAGAAAGACTTGAACATATAGAACAAAGAAAGATATAAAGAGGTGGAAACAAAGAGCAGGAGTTAATCTAGACTCTTCTCTCACACTAATCAGTTTGCAAGTGTTGGTGTCTCTTTGCTTCCAACAAAAATGTGGAGCTTCAAAATATATGAGGAAATTTAAAGAAAAAAGCAAAGCATTTTGACAAAGGTTCTAGTGGTGCCACCATTTACTATTTTTGTTTGTTTGTTTGTTTTGTTTTTTGTGGGAGAAGTCAAAGTCAATGTTGTTTACTGTGGTCACATATCAAAAAATATACAACAGAAGTTAAAAGCATAGGGGCATTAAAAAAACTTTTAAATTTATGCAATTACATAATCAAACATCTACTTTGCCTTTACTTTTCCTACTCCTAATCTGTTTTGAGATTTTTTAAAAAAAATCAGCCACTCTTTCAGAAATTGAAATGAATGTTCAAGACATTAGGGAACAATATTTACAAATGTGTTTCCAGAAAAAGCTGTTACAAGAAGACAAATTAACTATTCTCTGCAACCTTTATAGAGAACATGGTGTAGAAGAACATGCTCAACCATTTCCATTACTTCTGCTCCACACAGACATTTTCACTCATTAGTGAAATTTCACTCATTGAATTCATTAGTGAAATTTCACTCATCTCATTGAATTGACCTTTTAATAATGCTGATGGTAGCACATTTTTGGTAGCTGGAGACTTTCCCCCCTCTGCAGACCAGGGCGTTTGGGACGCCCTGGTCCGGAGCGCCGCGGGGCTATGGCAGCCCCACCGCAGCGCTCCTAGAATGACCCTGAAAGGATCTCCAAATTGGTGCTCCTTTCATAAGTCAGAAAAAGGGCGCCCTAAAAGCAGCGGGTGCCCTTTCTCTGACTTATCCCCCGCAGCGCGTCCGGACGCTGCGGGAGGAGGTCGCCCTGAACGCGCCGGGCGTCCGGTGGCCCGGAAGTGTTCAGGGCGACCTCAGGAAGAGGAAGGGCCGCCGCGCGTGCGGTGGCCCCTCCTCTTCCTGGCCTCGGAGACGGCTCAGTAAGCCGTCTGCCGAGGTCACTTGTTTCCAATTCAATGAGGGAGGCAAAGAGGGTATGAAGCTGGGAGAACATCCTGCAAGTCCAAATCATGAGCCAATTACATTAAGCAGTGAAATATTAATCCCTTTCTGTAGGTTTTCCAGAACATCTCCAAATGATGACAACCCATTTGTTGGTATTCTGAAATTGTGCTGGTTTGCAGAGCTGAATGGGATTATTTTGGTACCCTCAGAACTGGTGAATGATATATTTGTTTTCATTTATTATATTTTAGGAAATTAATCTATAATAATATGCTGAATGGATCCTATATTGGTCCCACTGGCAGATGCAGCATTAACTAGGAAGATCTGAAAGTGATACCATCATTACTAAAGCACCTAAGTAATGAAAAGGGTGCTAAAGCAATAGGCCTCTCACTGCCATTTTACAAGAGGGTCTGCAACACATTAAGCTCTGGTAAGGTTATCACATTTAGAGAACTCGGGTGCTTGGGCACCTAGCTAAAAATATAATTATTTTTAATTAATACAGGGCTGTAAAGTTGTACCATGGGACTCTTGGGACCTCCTTTACATATATGCATCTCACTGTCATCATGCAAGAAGATCTGCAACACATTAAGCTCTGGTAAGGGCATCACATCTAGAGAACCCAGGTGCTTGGGCACCTACTTAAAAATATAATTATTTTAATTAATAGGGGGCTATAGAGTTGTTTTACATGGGATTCTTGGGACCTCCTTTACATATCTGCAAGTGTATGGTGATCAAGCAAGGATAAAGAACAGACAGCTTATGGATCTAGCACTTTGAGCTGATGACAGGCTAACAACAGGAACATTCTTCTCCCTGCATTCACCTGGATTATGATGGACCTTATTCAATGAATGTTAGCTTGTAGCTGACTATTATTTTCACTTGTTGTTCGATGCCTTCAAGTCATTTCTGATTAATGATGACTCTATCACATGATGTTATTGGCAAGATCCATTCGGAGGGGGTTTGTCTTTACTATCTTCTGAAGCTGAGAGAGTATAACTTGACTAAGGTCACCCAGTGAGTTTCCATGGTCAAGTAGGGATTCCAACCCCAGTATCCAGAGTTCTAGTCCAAAACCCAAACCACTACACCATGCTGTCTTTCATTATAACATTTTTAAAGTTAATAAACATGTAGCTCTGTCACCCAATAAATATATTGCATTCAGGCAGGGGAGCAAGGAAAAGCCTCTAGAAAGCAGCTATACAAAATAGTTAAACTATAGATGGCTCAGTGGTTAAGATGCTGACTCTGATGATTGCAAGATTGGCAAGTCAGCAATTAGAGGTCCAAGTGCCATGTGACAGAGGGCCTCAGCAGACGGAGGCCCCGGAGACGCCACCAGATGGAGCGCTGGCAGAGCTCAGCCTCCGCACCGCTGCGCTCCTCCGGCGACTCTAAAAGGAGCTCCAAATTGGTGCTCCTTTTAGATGTCAGGGAAAGTGCACCCTAAAAGCGGCGGGCACACTTTCCCTGACTCTTCCACCGCAGCGCATGTGGTCGCTGTGGCGTGAGGTCATCCCCGGAGCTCCGGCCGTGCGGAGGGCTGGCGACTCCGAGAGCGACCTCAGGAAGAGGAAGGGCCGCCGCTCGTGCGGCTGCTCCTCCTCTTCAGGGCCTCGAAGACGACTCTATTAGTCGTCTGCTGAGGCCCAGAGTGAGCTCCCATCACTAGTCCCAGTTTCTGCCAACCTAGCAGTTCGAAAGCATGCAAAAATGCAAGTAGATAAATAAGTGCCACTTCAGAGGGAAGGTAATAGCTTTCTGTACAATCATGCTGGCCACATGATCACAGAGTTGTCTTTGACAATGCTGGCTCTTTGGTTTAGTAATGGAGATGAGCATGCCTCCTACAGTCAGACATGACTAGACAATCTTTACAAGGAAAACCTTTACCATTACCTTTTAGCTTCTATCTATCACCAGCAGATGTCTGGTTGTCCTTACTGACGATCCAGGGTGATAAAGAAATTCACTACAGTGGACAATGTTCAATTTAGAAATGCTGACTGTCAAGCATGTTCCATTAAACTAAATGAGAATTATTTTGAATCAACAGGTTGAGGTCTGTCCAACAGAACCTTATACAACAGGACCTTGTGTGTTTCCTTATACACACAACCAAATATATAAGTACAATCAAATATACTCAAAACAGCTTTACCTCTCCATTTAACTGTCTCTTTTGGTGGTGGTGGGGCATTCATTTTGCAAAGGAATACAGTTACTCTTTGAAATTCTTTATCCTGTAGTACTATATAAGTCTGCTTGGGAGATATTGGTGATGTTCATCATTTTTTCACAGGTTCCACTATTAGAAAGACAAGTCTTCAGTTTTATGATGAACAAGAGCTGAAGAAATTCAGAACAAGTACAAGAGTATCTCACCTATGAAGGATGAGGGTAATGTTTCTCTCTCATGTGTGTGAGAAAGACCCATAACTCATGAGTCCAGTTTCTCTGTAAGAAAGATAAAGTGCTAAAAAAAAACTATTAGGCTTTACCAGGTGGGCTATTTTATTCATTCTTCTAGTATTCATTGAGGTTGATTTTATTATAAACAATATAGAGGAGTGAACCATTTATTTCAAGCAAGAAAAAAATGAAATGGGCAGTTACTTTCAAACCTGAAGTCCATTACACACAAGACATAAAGATGTGACCTTTCATTTCACCTGGAAGTTACTTTTGGAGAAAGAGAAACCAAGCCACTAGCTAAACTAGGGAAGGACACTTTGCACTTCCACTTGTTGTTGAATTGCAACTTCCCATTTAGGGCAGTAAAATCCTCCTTTACTTTATTCTGGAAGGAGGAAACAAAACATTTCAAAACTTTTCTCCTTTCTGGGCAAGATTATGTGAGGTTTTGCATAATGATTTTCATATTAGGGTCTCCAGGAGTAAAAAAAAAAATAAATGACTTGAAGTTACAACCTCTGCCTATAGCAGGTGTAGGAGAAGAGTAGTTCTGAAGAAATGGTGGTCAATCTCTTTAGGCTTTCTAGAGGGCTATGTTTGTTTTTCTGATGAAAGAAGGAAAAAGGTAAATTCCCTCCTATAGAAAAATCCAGAAGCAGAAATTTACCTTCTCAATAGATTGTATAGCTGCTTTTCCACCATTTAACAATTAAAAAGCAAACTTCAGGCTGGTTGTCATGTTGCTTTTCATGTTGCTTTTTATCCATCTGTGTGGCTGTCAGAGTATCCAGTGCAGAATGCTGACCCAAAACCAGTCATGCTTGTCCACTTTCATCTATAGAAAGGGGGGTTGCAGACTTCTAGAAATAGTGCAAATTGAGTCCACTTTAAGGGTTAGGGTTAGGGTTAGGGAATCATGGGAACTGTATTTTATTGTGGCACCAGAGCTCTCTGACAGAGAAGGCTCAATGTCTCAGGAAAAAAAAAAAAACAATTCCATGATTCCCTAGCACTAACCCTAACCCTAAAAGTGGACTCAATTTGCACTATTTCTGGCAGTCTGCAACCCCCCAAAGATAATAACTGGGTAGGGTACACAGGGAAGTCAAATAATGTATCACCAAAGCTATATGAAGGAAATGTGTTTCCTCCACCTCAATCTCTTTAAACTGAGGGATTGAGAGTCTTCTGCCATTTGTCAGCTAATCTGTATCTTCTTGTTTTTAATTACCTTGTGGCCACCTACATCCAACATGTGACCACAGTAAACTCCACACAGGTAGAGTTAACATCAACATGTTGCCAGCATATGTGATTTTTCATAAAATTTTGGACACATGTGGAGTTCTCTCTATGACCCCCGACTGACCTCTGTGGGATGTCGGCCATAATTCCCTAACTGGCAGGTCACGTAGGCAACTGAGAAATCTGTCTAGGACATCTGCAAATTCCCTACCATAATCCAAAAATTAGACTGTCCCCAAGACCACCTTGGATGAGCTTAGGTAGGCAAAGTAAAGAGATGTCCCCATCTGAGGCTGTAAACCCTAGCACAAGGTTGGCAGAGTTAGTGAGGGTGAGGTGGCCTAGTGAAGCTAACGAGTTTTAAAAACTCATGGCAAGGGTCTAGCTGGGGCCCCAAGGAAAAGTGATTGCTAGGAACCTACTGTGGGAGGTCAACCGAGTAGGATGGCTTCACTAGTACTTCCCAGAGGAAGAACTAATTGATCCTTGGCCGGGTTTTAGCACAGGTTGTCTGTGGCACTAGCTGCAGTAGTGACCCCACAACCTTCGAGAAAGTGAGCGGTCAGATACCGGCTCTGACCCACGAGTTCACTGGTGGGACAAGGTGGCCCCATAGGTCCAGAATCCAGCTAATAAGGATGGGAGTGTCCTAGTGGGGCTAGCAAAAGTATGTTCAAGCTGGTAGGGACAGGACTGTCCTAGTGTAGCCAGCAAGAGATTAGAATACAGTTAGTAAGGATGGGAGTGTCCTAGTGGGACTAGCAGTGATGAGATTAGTCCCCAAGCAGAAAAGAAGAAAGAGTAAGGCAAGGAAATGGAAGTCGCCAAGCTATCCATTTCTGACCGTATTGGAGGCCTATAACCTCAAAACAGAAAAGAAGGGACTGAAGCATCCCCAAATCAGAAAAGGATAGGCTAGCATCATGGGGAATTTGGACCCTAGCCTATGATGCAGTAGAAGAATATAAAAGATAACAATTGGAAGTGGAAGTCTCAAAACAGCAAATTGTCGATATGGTTACCCAAATTCGGGATAAGGTGACCGAAAATACTCTCTTCACAAGGACAGCAAATGAGACTAGCCAAAAGGCTGATAGGGGAGGGAAAGAGAACACTGCCCTGAAATTGAGGGTAGAAAAATTAGAATACTAATTGAAACAGACCAAACAAGCTGTAAACTTCATATTGACACAAAAAACAGAAGTAGCAGCCCAAGCTGACCACACCGTGTGCGAGGCCAAGATTGGGGATTTAGAGAATAGGATATATTTGAAGAGTGCTTTAGTGGCCACAGTACAACCAAGCATTTTAGAGTCGGCCATGTAGGTGAATAACCTTCAAGATAGTCCCCCGCCGGTGCAGGCATGGACTCCTCCTTCCTACAATCCTCAATGGAGTCCCCCAAAAGGAAATGAACCCATGGAGGGGTGCACTCCAGGCATACTAGTAAATCCTGTTAAAACCCAGAGTACTGGAAAGGAAAGCCACCTCTGGGGATGGTATAGTTACAAAGAGAGTGATGGAAATGGTTTCTTGGTCCCTAAGAGAAATCCACACCATAGCAGATCAGCTAGGAAAGTTGAATCCCCAGAATGGAGTCCAATGGATGTCCACCATCATTCTTTCCTACCCAAAGGCTAAGGGACAGGACCTCATACAGATATCTAGGCTGAGCATAGATCCCATGTACCTAGGCCCCTTCGAAGCAGCAGTATCCAACTATGATTTAGCAAATCTAGAAGTAAAAGAGTGGATATGTGTGATGGTGCAGCTGATACTCTGGCCCAGCACCACTGTAAGAGCCAAATACTACACTGAGGTACAGCAACCAGATAAGGGCCCCAATACTTATGTAGCCAGGAAGAAAATGTTAGCCATTTTAGCTGGAGAGGTTGGCCTTAACAGCAAAGGAGTGCCACTTCTGAATTGCTCAGATTTCATAAGAGAGCTGTACCAGGATTTGAATTAAGCTGCAAAAACTTACATAGGACCCGCTTCCCAAAGGTTAGGTACAGTAGATTGGCAGGAATTCTTAATGCACATCCAAGGGGCCTCCCAGATATTTTGGACCCAAGAAGCACAGAAAGACATGGATAGGAGTTTGGTAGCAGCAGTGTCAGGAAAGAATTTCCGTAGCACAAGCAGGAAGGCAGATAAGGACAACAAGCTAGTGCACACGGTTACATACCAGAATGTTGGCCCTCACTCTCAACCCCTATCCACTGAGCCCAGAAGATTTAGTAGTAATAATCCCTTTAGGAGAAGTGCCAGGAGCTATCCCCATGGTCAGGACCTCAACAAGGACCCATTGCAAGAAATTAGGAGCACAATTTGGAGGCAGATGAAGGAATTAGGGTTTCCCATCCATAAGATATATGGCAGACCCACTCATGACCTTACAAACCTTCTAATCTGAACCATAAATGGCCATGACCCCAGTGGACCTAGCCCAAATGCCAATATCCCCAACCCCCAGAATCACGTTCAAAATGCAGGTCAGTCACTCTAGGAACCCCTGGGATCTCACAGCTCATGGAGAGCAAGGGCAGATCCTCGGATCCCTTGGGCTGAAGACTCTCCTGACTGAACCACGATAAGTCTTCCACAACCTTCCCCCAGGACCGGACTTATTAAGGCCCCAAAGAACTCAGTCTCTGCAGTTGTCCCTCAACCAGAAACTCCTGCACCCCCTTCACTCTGCCAACAGATTGTGGCAACCCTCAAACCCAATTTATGGGAACACCCCATGTTAAATGTAAAGGTGGGACCCCACAACAAATCCAAACCCACCAAGTTACTTGTAGACTTTGGTGCCGCAGTTAATACTCTGAGCCCAAACTAGCCACTGTAGGGAACAAAACACAGGACAGTATGGAGCTAGTCGGATTTGGCAAAGGCAAGCATCAGGCCACCATCTGGAAGGATGTTCTCATTCACTTAGGCCTTATTATGGACAACATTACGGTATGTGAGAATCAGGGAGAGGATGATGGAATTTTGGGAGTAGGATTTTTAAAGAGGAACCGGTTGACCCTTGATTTGCCAACAGTCTCCTATGGCAGTTGGAGGAAGGTCCCCTGGTAGTGTCAGCCATCCACAGATGTGCTGCTTTGAAATCCCCAACACCCTCTACCTCATTCTGAATGACCCCTGGACCACAGATTTTCCAGACGTATGGATTAGAGACAAGATGGAGTATGGGAAGGTTAAAGGAGCTTGCATGCTCATAGAAGGGAAAGATCCTCCTCTACAAAAGCAGCACTGCCACTCCCATGAGACAGAAGAAGGAATAGCAAAAACCATAGAAGGTCTGTTGATATATGATGTCATTCTCCCTATGCCATCAATTTGTAATTCCCCACTCTGGCCTGTAATAAAAGCTGATGACATGACGTGGAGGATGACTATGGACTTTAGAGCCCTCAATGTGGTCACTCCCCCAGTAGCCCCTGTGGTAGCCAAATACAATGAAATCCTAGGTGCATTCACATTCTATAGTGTGATAGACCTAGCAAATGCATTCCACTCCATCCCACTCCATAAGAGTTGTTACTATAAATTTGCCTTTAAATTCTGAGGTAACCAGATGTGTTTCAAGAGGAACCCCCCCCAGGGTTTCCACTCTAGCCCCAGCATTTGCTATGCCCATGTAGTCAAGATGTGGACCAAGCTGTGACCCACATCATACCCCCACATTTTATCTTATTTGGACAACATCCTGATCCATTTCGATTCACAAGAAAAGACTGCAGATCACCAGATAAGTGTTAGGACTCATTCAGGATACTGGATTCAAAGCTAATAGGAAAAAGGCTCAGCTAGTACAAACCCAAGTCAGATATCTAGGATTAAACCTTCAGACCGATTGCAGGATCCTGGACTTGCAGAGAGTAGAGACAATAGGAAAACTCTCTGCCCCATTGATGTAGCATCCCTGAGAGCACTCCTAGGAACTTTTAACTTCTCCAGAGAATTCATCAAAGCTTTTGCCAGCAAAGCAAAGCCCCTGTATTCCTTACTTAGGAAAGGAGCAGTGTGGAAAGGGAGCCCCAAGCAGTAGGAAGCATTTGCCACCCTGAAGACAGACCTAGCCAAAGCCCCCACCTTAGTTCATCCCGATGTAACCCAACCATTTTACATTCAGTTGGTGGTAGCAGATAATCACATAGGACCAGTTCTAATGCAGCTCAGGAACAATGTGCACAGAATAGTAGCCTACACATCTAAGAACCTCTCTCCCATGGAAGTAAATTTAGCCCATGCGAGAAAAACTGCTAATAATAATAATAATAATAATAATAATAATAATAATAATAATTTATATCCTTCACCTCTGCAGAGCAATTGGGGTGGCTTACAACATTAAAATTTACATAAAGATATGTTAATATAATGTAAACAGAATGTAAAAATCCCAAAACCCACCTGCCCTTCTTCTTAGTCTAGGCCTGATGGTGCTAGGCCTGTTGTCTCCCCCAGATAACATTGGATGGAATGGAGGGAGGGCTCTTCTTCTTAGTCTAGGCCTGATGGTGCTGGGCCTCTTGTCTCTCCCCCAGATGACATCAGATGGAATGTAGGGAGGGCTCTTCTAAGGTCCTTATTCAAACCCCACACACCCCACTCAAGTATATAATGTCTGGAAAAATCCAGCATGGACAAGTTCATAGCTCCCAAATAGCCAGATGGACATTAGAACTAGTGAAACAAGGCATGGATTACAGCAGGCAGGCTAGTGAACCAGTTGCCTCCGGTGGGCTAGTAGTTTCTGGAGCTGCCCATGAGTGCACTCTCCCCATCACTACACAAAGCAATTGGCCAGTAAAGACAAGAAAGACATTAGCAGAAGCCATGCAGGCCGGATTCCTGTGCTGGTTCTGCGACGGCTCTTCTGCATGCCCTGATGGAACTCGCCTAACAGGATTTGGAGCAATCAGGGTAAATGACCAGCACACATTACAGGGAATAATTTGACCTCATTCTAGCCAGGCAGCAGAAGTAGAAGCCCTCTGCACTGTTTTAGAATTTGAGGACCTACATGCCCAATTAGCTATATATACGGACTCCCAATGGATGGTAAATGCTGCCATAGAGTGGCTCTGCATTTGGATGTCCAGAGACTGGAAGACCAATGATAGCAAGCGAGTTGTTCATTCAGATAAATGGCAGGAAGTTGCCCAGTTAATCATGAGAAGGACAGCCCCCACCTGGGTGTCTTATGTTAAAGGCCAC
Organism: Phrynosoma platyrhinos; assembly: GCA_020142125.1. Classification (NCBI taxonomy): domain Eukaryota; kingdom Metazoa; phylum Chordata; class Lepidosauria; order Squamata; family Phrynosomatidae; genus Phrynosoma; species Phrynosoma platyrhinos. The sequence continues at coordinate 146,521,887 of CM034706.1, forward strand.
CAGAAAGGCACCGGAGAGGAAGCTCAGTGGAATAACAAAGCAGACACTTTAGCCAAGGAAGCAGCAACAGCCCCAATGGCACCTAATAATGTAAAACTGAAGGAGTACACTTTGCCAGAAACTCTAGATTTAGCCCAACTCCAAAAGGAAGATAGTGAGATCAAGGCATTAGCAGCTGAAGGGAAAGACCCCATGGGAAAATATGTCATAGTGCAAAAGGAAGATGTATGGTGGGTGTTAGATAGAAAGGGAACCCATCATTGGATTGTCTCCAGAGAGGTCCACGGAGACCTTATCCAATAGGACACCAAGGGAAACAGGTCACACTAGAAAGAGTTAAGGAAACAGGATGGTGGCCCCTGTGAAGGAAGACATAGAGCAGTGGGTAGAAAACTGTCTCGCCTGCGCTATGGTTAATGCAGACTCCAGTGGCCCTAAGGCACCCATTCGCCACCAGTGTATAGAAGGCTGCTGGTCTTGATTGCAGATGGACTACATTGGCCTCCTGCCAACCACACCCTGACACAATAAATATAGCCTAACCATAATAGACCCCTTCAGTAAATGGATTGAAGCTTTTTCCACCCGGGACAATACTGCCCCAAGTCTTCACGATTGATCAAGATTCAGGCAGCCATTTCACTGGGGAAGTCATGAAAGCTCTGTGTACATCCCTAGGCATTAAGCAGCAATTTCACTTTGCGGCCCATCCCCAGAGCTCTGGTCATATAGAAAGAAACAATAGAAACTTAAAGGAAGTCATGAGAAAAGTAGTTAAATGGACTGGGATACAAAAATTCCCATAATCCTCATGGCCTTTGGAGGGACAGCTTCATGCCACACCAAGTAATGACTGGATGCAAGATGGTTATGCCAGAAGCATTTTGGCTGAACACCGCCCTCCCCTCAGATTTAGAACTCGTAGTTTTAAACCACAAGTGAATGAAAACTCTCCTACAGAGCATCCAGCAGACACATAGACTGGTAGCGGAAAAATTAGGCCAGAATACGCAAGCCGTGAACAGAAGGTTAGGATGGGTACGTAACCCTCAGCAATGGGACTGAGGACAGCAGGTTATGTACAGGAACTTCTTTAAACAGAAGCATAATTTAACAGCCAAATAGCTAGGACCTGTAGAGAGAGTATCCCCCTCAGTTTACCAAGTCTGCATACCCAGCCATCAAGGAACTAGGCTTAAATACTTTCACTCCTCGCAGTTAAAGGAATGGAAGGGAGGTCCGACTCCAGTAAAGCCGGTCTGCTCAGAGCCTGCCCCAGTGCCCATCATAGACTTAACAGAGACATTTGTAAGTCTCTTCCCCACATCAGTCAGCCATAGTGAGACTGTTGTCCATCCAAGCACATCAATACTGCCCCTTGGAACTTCTCTTGCCCCCATCAGACTCTCCATTTGCCACCTCAAACCTAAGAGCTCACCTATGGATTGTTTGCAAATGGACTTTCATTGCTCTTTATTCATTGCAGTACTATGGACTTTCATTGCTCATATTTCTCATTTTTTTTTCATTGACATTGCTTATTGCATTCTTCCATTTGCTGCTATTGTTGCTATTAATGTTTTGATTATTGTTGAGGCTGAATTAGTGCATTGTGTGGTTATTTTTGTCTAATTGTGAAACACATATTCCTTTCTCCTTTTTATTTCTTACCTCCTCCCTCCCCTTCCCTTTCCCCTCCAGAGTTCCTAGTCCTTTCTCCTTTTATTTATTTTCTTACCCCCCTCCCCTATTTTCCTTTTGTTTCCTTTGGTTACTGGGTTATTCCCTTCTACCTCTTTATTGTTGGTTCTGATACTCTCCCCCATATTTATTCCATTATTTTATTCTTTACTTTGTCTTTTACTTGTTGCTGGTTGGATTACTTTTCAGTTCTTCTTGGGCTACGTTTTTCTTATCTAAGGGAGGTTGCAACTGCCAGAAATAGTGCAAATTGAGTCCACTTTTAGGGTTAGGGTTAGGATTTGGGAATCATGGGAACCGTAGTTTGTTGTGGCACCAGAGCTCTCTGACAGAGAAGGCTCAATGTCTCAGAAAAAAATACAATTCTCATGATTCCCTAGCACTGAGCCAGGGCAGTGCCTCAATTTAATGTGCACTATTTCTGGCAGTCTGCTTAGGCCTTAAGTTTTGTTTTTTTGTCCTGGGGGCTTTTGCAGGGTTTTTAATTATTTTTTTAATGCTGGGCACCATTTCTGGCTTCCTCATTGTGTCAGCCATTTTGTTTTAGGCCACATGGTCCCTGACCTAACCATTTTGTTATACTGCTTCTTGGGGACATACCATTTTATTGTACTCTGTTGGAGGCTGCCATTTTGTTTGCCGGGCTTCCCAGGCAATGCCATTTTATTTTCTCTTCTGGGCTGTTTTCGTTTAGATGGTTCTCTGAATTATGCATTTGGGATTTGTAGTTTCCTTTTAGCGGTGGGGTCTCTGACATATGAGCTTGGGATCAGTAGTTTTCCTTTTAGCTGTGGGGTCTCTCTGCCTTATGGGCTTGGGATTTGTAGTTTTCCTTCTAGCTGTGGGGTCTCTGACATATGAACTTGGGATTTGGAGTTTTCCTTTTGGCTGTGGGGGTCTTCCTGTCTTACAACCTTGGGATTTGGAGTTTTCCTTTTGGCTATGGGATCTCTCTGACTTACAAGCAGCTCTTATGGTGCCTAAGAAAGGTATGGGCAAGTCCAAGGGTAAACTGCCTGCTAAGAAGGCCCCGCTTAAGCACTGAGCTGCTGTGATCTCTGACTCATCATGTCATGAGGGTGACATGGTGGTCAGAGCAGCCATCCTATTTAAATTGGATTAGTTATCAGGTGATGGATTCTAAGTCTGCATGGTTGGGAGGTAAAGGAGTACATTCTGACTCTTTCAATGCCATGGTTCTATCTCATTTAGAGTCCTTGGACAAGTTCTATCATGGCAGACTACATGATCAGATAGTGGAGAAAGAGTGCCCTGACCCTATTGCAGTGCCTGGTCTATTGAGATTCCTTTTGGGCGGGTTTGTCTCAGGCTTCTAATATGAATCATGCACTGGGTTGGCCTCTGGGAGTTTGGGATCATATAACACAAAGGCTGGTACCTTTGACCTCTTTTCTGGCTCCACCACTGGGTCAGGGTTCTTATACCTGGACTAGAGCAATACCATAAACAGGTGTTTCTCAAGGGTAAAATACCCATGTTTACTCCTCTTCAAGTGATGCCTCAAGGTATCACAGCACTACAGGGTTTGTCATGTCCTGGTCTTTTACCTGTCCCCTGTGTCCAGATGGTGGGAGAAGGTTTGCTGCCACCTGCTGCCACACTGAGGGACTCCTATGCCTCCATGCCAAGTGGAGACCTAGACTTTGTGCTGGGAGAACATCTTACACAGATGACACTATCAACAAAATTTAGCATGGGGAATTTGTGAACATTTTTTCACTGCTTTATAGAGAAGTTGAAGAGAAGGATTGGGAAAGTCTTGATGAGAAAGATCAGGATATAGTTAGGAACCGTAAGGTTGACAGGAACTGGAGAAACTGGTTGACTGGTATGTTCATATATTTGGAGATCATTGCTAGGTTTAACCCCAAGAGGGATTATGCTCTGATTAGCTATATGGATATTATACATCAGGCCTACACCGATTTTACAGGATCAGCTTGGCTTCAATATGATGAGGCTTTCAGGATGAAGGTCGCCCATATTCCTGGTCTTCGTTGGGATCATGTGCATTCTCAGCTTTGGATGCAGTTTATGACCCAGCCAGACCAATGCAAAGTGAAAGGGTGTATAATGGCGACATTGTTCAGAAGCCCCTTGGGGGTAACCAAGCTGGGGACTCTTCACAGTCACCAGACCAGAGCAAGATTTGTTGTGAATTCAGGGTTCAGGGATGCTGCAACGAGTGCCCTTGTAATTTTCATCACAAGTTCTTGATTTGCAGAGTGACACATTCATTTTGCAATTGCCCAAGAGCAAAGGGAGCTGTGAGTTTCCAAAGCCAAAACACTGCAAAGAGACAAGGTGGCAACTCAGCTCCTTCTCAGAAAGGGGCCCAGTCCAATTAAATTAGATTACCTTATCCAGCTTCTTTATATTTATCCTGATAGGGCAGCAGCTGACTATCTGAGTGCTGGTTTTTCATTTGGTTTTCACATCCCTTTCCATAGTATGCATACATCTTTTTGTTCTAGGAATTTATGATCAGTTAAAGGTTTAGAAGATACTATTCGATCTAAAATTCACAATGAATTGTTAGAGGGCAGGATTATTGGGACTTTTGATGCCCCATCACTTCCAAATTTCAGAGCTTCATCTTTAGGTATTGTTCCCAAGAAGGCTATGGGTGAATATAGGTTTATTCAGCATTTGGTTTTTCCCAGGGGTGACTCAGGGGCTATGCAGATGGGCAGCCCTGGGCTGCCCCTGCAAGCAGCAGATTGGGGCCACAATAACCGCATGCCATGGTGCAAATCCTCCCTTTTGTCACCCCTAAAAGAGCGGCAAAATTCTGGGCCTTTTAGGGGTGGCAAAAGCCCACCCTAAGCGCCACCGCCATGGCTCTTTTGTGCCCTTTCGGTGCAGCATGTCTGCCCGCTGTGCCAGGAGGGCATTCTGATACTGTACACTGTGCATATGGGTACGTGGCATCAAGATGACATCAGGTTGTGGTTGGAGCAGCCGGTGTGCAGCTGCCCCAGCCCAACTCCATCCCCAGGTCAGCCCTTTAGGCCAGTCTGCAGTGGTCCCTAGTCAATGATGCTATTCCAAATGAATTATGCACTGTTATATATACTTCATCTAATAAAGCAATTTACATAATTCACAGTTGGACCCTGTATCTGAATTGGGGAAATGTAGCATTAAGTCGGCCTTTTGGCTTTTGCCAGTGCATCCCCTAGATTTTGAGCTTTTAGGTTTTTCATTCATTGGGAAGTATTATAGGAACAGAGCCCTGTCTATGGGATGTTCAGTGTCATGTTCAGCCTTCAAAAGGTTCAGTTTTTGGAATGAGCTATTAAAACAAAGACTGGGTTGTGTGGGATAGTCCATTATTTAGATGATTTTTTAAAAATTTGTTGGTCATCCTGGCTTTGGACAATGTGCCCTGCTCATGCAAAATTTTGCTACCTTTTCAGCTGATCTTGGAGTCCCATTGGCCTGGGAGTAAAAAATGAAATTACTGATGCTCTTTCTCATCAACAGTCATCTTGTTTCAGGCAGCTAGCTCCCAACACAGATGCCAGCCTTGTTGTGATGCCGTCAGAACTGTGGAAGCTAGGAGGATCACAGTCGCAACAGCTATAGGCTTATCTCTGTCTGGGAATACTCAAGCAGCCTAGCGGAGGGCTTGCAAAGATTTTGAGGAGTTTAGCCAGAGCCTAGGTTTGGAGTCAGCTGATTCCACTGGATCATTGCTTGCAGTTCTGTATTTCCTTATACTGGGGGGGGGGGGGGGGGAGTGCTGCTCCACATACCATTCAGCACAAATTGTCTGCCTTAGCCTTTGCAGCAAAGTCCCATGGTTTGCCTGACAGTATATCTGAGTTTAGGGTCAGAAGACTGTTGGAAAGTTGGAACAGGGCTCGGGTTCAAGGTGCTGATTCTAGGAAGCCAATATCTCTGGCTATGCTCCTTGGGCTAAGGGAACAATGGTCTATGCTTTGCACATCACCATTTGAAAAGGCTCTCTTTCATACTGCCATGCTTACTGCCTTTTTCAGGGCTTTTAGGGTGAAGGAATTGGTTGCTTCTTGTAAGCATGATTTGTCAGGCAAAACTTTGTCCTTCAGTGATTTGGTGCTTTCCACCCAGTGAGCAGAGATTATTATGAGGAGATCCAAGATGGGTCAGAAGTGGAAGAGTACTTTGAGCTCATTGGGGTCCTGTCCTCAAAATGAATTGTGCCCTATATGAGCCTTGTGGTCTTATGTGTGCTTATGAGGCTATTCCCCTGGGTTTCTATTTTGCCATGAAAATTTCTCCCCCCATAATAAATGTAAATTCTGGTCCACTACATCTTAAACTCTATACAACCTGGGTTTTCAAGGGCTAAGTTTGACATCCATTCTTTCAGGACTGGAGCGGCTTCCGCAGCAACAACCATAGGCCTTGGCTCACATGCAATACAAAAAATTGGATGCTGGAAATGTTGTGTTTATAAGATATATGTACATAAGTATTGATGCAAAGTTGTTAACTGCTGTTCTGTTTTTCTCTTAGCTTCCAGGTGTTAACCAAAGTTCTGAATTTTGGTGTGTGCATGAATTCCAGATAACCCCAGATATACACTGCAATGAATCCCAAGTGCCACCTAGGCAATGTCAGGCAGGTCATACCAAGGTCACTTGGAAGACTGGAAAAACCCTATCCCCAAAGACAGGCAGATAGTGTAGAAGTTGCAAATGGACCATCATCGCCTCCATAATCAGAAGAATGAACAATAATTGCTTAGATGTCTCACCTGATGTATCAGCTAATGACTTAATCCTTTCCCATTCACCTTGAATATTGCCAGAACAGATTATCTCACCCATGCAATTTCACACCTTTATTCTGCAGCTAGTTTTAGCCCTTAAAACCCCTGGATACCCCCCTCCCCTCAGTGTTGCTAGTTTGGAGTTCATGGAGACATTACATCACTGTACTCTCTAGTCTAGTTACTGACACCTCCGTTCAAACCAACACTCTTGGAATGGTTGTGTCTACATCAACCAATAGGATCCTGGAAAAAGCCTCATCTGTAGTAAGTATTGTTGGGGTATGCAGACAGGCAGGATCTAGCATACAAACACAGAGTTGATGCACATAGGCAGGAACACCTAGAAGATGGTCTTATGTGAAGAATCTTGATCCAGATGGCACAGGAAAAATCCTCCCACAAGGAAGCTGCTGCTTTCAACTTGGAGAAATGAATCACTGGACAGCAAGACTTCACTCAATGAGGGCTTTAATCTTTGTTGCAAATATTTACAAAGATACACAGTGTACCAGAAGTCCTTCCTGAATACTCACAGCTATACAGAGTAACAAAGTGTTTTGCCAACCACCAACCACAACTAACCAACAACAGAGTTTCTGGCTCTTTCTCATATGTAGGTGGTCGTCTTGGTAACATGTGACAGCCATGCACTAATGAAACCTGGCTGGTTTCATCCCCAGTGCCTGTTGCATCAGACCTCCCATGATGCATATCTGGCTGGTCTCACCCACTGTGCATGTTGCACCAGACCTCCCATGAGGTACGGCTTGCCAAATGCTGACTCATGCACATGCCACTTGAACTGTAGTAACCCTGTTACCATTGCTCCTGTTCCTTTCACTGGTCACATCCATGTCATTTTCCAGACCACGGTTCAACATAGTCTTGACAAGTATAATCCGTAGTTCTGCCTCAACATCTTTCCAAACTAACCCCTGATTTGAATGTGTGTGTGTATGTATGTGAATTGCTGTGTGTTTTCCCCCTTTAATAAATAATACTTTAATGGGAGAATTCTGTCTCTGCATCAATTCTTAGACCCCTGAACTCTTGGTATACATGGGGGAGACAGTCTCACAGGGTCCTTGTAGCCAAGCCCCTCTCAATTTGAGCTAAATAAAATTCCCCTTAATAGACTTTTGGCTACAATTTGGTGGAGAAAGTGGGGGCAATTAATTGGCTTTTTCCCCTCAGGATAAAATTAATCTCAACCAAGGTGTTCAGATCCTGGACATAGAGAGCATGAGGATTGAGATAAATTGTTGCAGATGCAGGGATAAATAGGAAAGTGTGCAATTGCAGTTCTTGTGTGACTAGCCATTATTATTATTATTATTATTATTATTATTATTATTATTATTAGTTTAACACAACCCTCTGCAAGGCAAGCGAGGCGGTGTACAAAGTTAAAATAAGACAGCAGTTAAAACAATTCCATCCCCCCCAATCCCTAACCCACCCACTCCATAAAAGTTGAATTAAACAAGTAGAATAATTAAAATATCAAATAAATCAACAACAATAATTAAAACATTAGAACAACAGTGGTGTCAGGGAGCAGTAACCATCCAAACTCTGATAGTGGCAGGACAATTATTCCAGGATGGCCTGTCGGAAGAGATCCATCTTTACTGCTTTTTTAAAGCAGTCAGGAGTGGTAATAAGACAGATCTCATCTGGTAGGCCATTCCATAATCTTGGAGCGGTGACAGTGAAGTCCCTCTGGGAGGTCTGTGACAGCCTAGTTTTTATAGGCTGTAGCAGGTTCCTCCCAGAAGACTGAAGTGCGTGGGGGAGATCATACGAGAAGAAGTGGTCCCGAAAATAAGTTGGACCCAAGCCATGTAGGGTTTAAAGGTCAAAACCAACACCTTGTACTGCACCTGGAAACTAATTGGCAGCCAGTGGAGAGATTTCAGCACAGTTGTTATGTGCTCTCTCCCAGATGTTCCAGTAACAAGTCTGGCTGCCATATTTTAAACCAATTGAAGTTTCGGGGTTAGGCACAAGGGTAACCCCATGTAGAGTGTGTTACAGAAATCCAAACATGTGGTTACTAGAGCATGTAACACAGTTTCAAGATCCCTAGTCTCCAGGAAAGGGTGCAGCTGGCATATCAGCTGAAGCTGATAACAGGGACTCCTGACCATCGCATTCACCTGACTAGTCATGTGAAGTGACAAATCTAGGAGTACCCCCAGACTGCGAACAGAGTCCTTGGAGGAGAGTGTGACTCCATCCAGGACTGGGAGTTGTATTCCCAAACTTGGTTTCAGGCCTGTGAATGTTAGTACCTCCGTTTTGTCTGGATTCAGTCTCAATCTGTTGACTATTGTTTTGTTTTCCATGTCTGTTGACATATTTGGTTAGCACTAGAATTGACTCCCTGTGTGGATTGCAGCAGTTCAATTAGAATATCATCTGCTCCTGGTGTTTTGTTTTTCACTATTTCTCTTATTGCACTTTCCACCTCACTTTTTAGAATTTGGGGTTTATCTTCAAATGGATCTTTGTTCCATGTGTCCTTAATTTTGTCATCTCTTTTGTATATTTTTTCTGTGTATTGCATCCAACATCTATTTATTCCTCCATGGTCTTGAATTAAGTTATTTTTTTTTTTGTCATAGATTGTCCCAGTCCTTGGTTTGAATCTTCCTGTGATTTCCGACATCTTGTGAAATAGATCTCTTGTTCTTCCCTTTTTGTTATTGTCTTCTATTTCTCTGCATTAGTCATTGTAGTAATTTTCTTTTATCTTCTGCACAAGCCATTGTAGTGTTGCATTCATAATTCTTAGTTTGTTC
>CM034706.1:146534700-146549410 GCA_020142125.1 Phrynosoma platyrhinos
CTAGCAAGCCTGAGTTCATTCTGCACTTTAGCTTTTCTAACTTTACCCGTACACATGATAGCTATTTGTTTGAATTCCCCATTTTTCCATTTCTTATACATGTTCTGTTTAAAACTTAGTTCAGTTGAAAGTTCCTTAGTCATCCATCCTGGTCTCTTGAGGCACCTCCCATTTTTCTTCCTCATTGGAACTGTTTGAAATTATGCCTTCAGCATCTCCCTTTGGAGAAACTCCCATCCATCTTGAACTCCCTTCACTTTTAGTATTCCTGACCATGGAATTACCCCCAGTATTTTTCTAAGTTTACTAAAATCAGCTTTTGTAAAGTCTAGAATGCGTGTCTGACTATGCCTGGCTTCTCCTTTCCATGGTATAATAAACTCCAGGAGAACATGATCACTCCCACCTAAGGATCCAACCACTTGCACCCCATTAACTACTACTTCCCTGTTAGGATCAGATCCAAAATAGCTGACTCCCTTGATGCCTCTTCCATCTTTTGGACAATGAAATTGTCTTCAAGGCAAATGAGGAATTTGCTAGACTTTGAGGATTTTGCTGAGTTTGAATTCCAGCAAATATCAGGATAGTTGAAGTCAGCCATCACTACTATATCTCTCCTTTCTGAGTGTGTGGTCATCTGTTCTAGAAAAGCATCATCCAATTCCTCTGCCTGAGTTGGGTGTCTGTAGTAGACTCCCACAATAGCATCTCCTTCCCTTCCCTAGTTTCCTTCCCTTTTAATTCTTATCCAGATGCTCTCCACCTGGCTTCCAGGATTTATGTCCTGGATTTCTTCACTGGTGTAAATATTCCAGACATATAATGCTATTCCTTCTCCTTTCCTATTTGGCCTGCTTCTCTTCAAAAGGTTATACCCCTGTATTTCTACATTCCAATCATGAGACTCATCCCATCAGGTTTCAGTGATGCCTATTATATCATATTTGTTTTGTTGTGTTTTTGTTTGGGTAGGCAACCTTTTTGAGCCGGGGGCTGGGTTGCTGTCCCTCAGACAATTGGAGGACCGAAGCACCAAAAATAAATAAATAAATATTTTTTTAAAAAAAATAAATTTTTAAAAATCTGCATACACACTCTCTCAGCCCCAGAAAAGCCATGGGAAAAACCCCTGTGGAGATTCTGCCAAGAAAATCCAAGAACAAGTAATAACGACAATAATCAATATCATCATGGTGGCGGCGGCATCCGGCCCCCGGGCCTTAGGTTTCCCACCCCTGTGCTAGGAGTTCAAGTTCATCTTGATCATTTTTCATGCACCGTGCATTAGTGTAGAGACATCTAAGACCATATGTCCCCTTTACTTGCTGCCTGTGCACATTTTTTTGCCTCCCACTGTTGGGTCCTTGCACTGTTTGCCTTGTTCCCTCTATGACAGTTTGACTGTTTTGCCAAGTCCTTTTGTCTTCCAGAACACTGTCTCCCTTCCCCACATAACTCAGTTTAAAGCCCTCCTGATCAAATTCTTGAGACTGTTGGCAAAAACATTTCTTCCAACTGGTGTGAGATGCCCATCCCTTGCCAGAAGTCTGCACTCATGGAACCACATCCCATGATCTAAGAATCCAAATCATTCTCAGAGATACCATCTGCGGAGCCAGTTGTTGACATCTGCTATTTTCCTCTCTCATCCTGGACCATGCCCTTCAACTGACAGAAGAGACAAGATGACAATCTGTGCATCCATTTCTTTCAGCTTCTTTCCTAGAGCCTCGTAATCCCTTGTGATGTTCTGAAGACTGTGTCTTGCTGTGTCATTTATTCCCACATGGACCAAAAGAAAGGGGTACTGGTCAGTAGGCTTGACCAGTCTTGTCAGCCTGTCTGTCACTTCTCGGATCTTTGCCCCAGGGAGACAACACACCTCTTAAAACATCTTGTCAGGCCCACAAATCACTGCTTCTGTACCCCTCAGCAAGGAGTCCCACAACATGACCACACGCCTCCTCCGAGGCTTAGCAGTGACTGTTCTCTGTGATGGAACTCTCAGGGTCCCTTGCTCTGTCCCTGAAGTCTGTCCATGCTGCTCTTCCCCATCTTCCTTGATAAGGGAAAGAGCTTCAAATAGATTCTGTAGCTGTAAGTTCCCAGAACGATCCCTGGTCTCCCTACTTCTGTGTGTGGCATTCCTCCAGCTGTCTACCTCCTGTGTATGTGAAGTAACCTTCTCTTCCCCAGCAACTTCCTCTGTGTGATCCCTGTCTAAGACAGTTTGTTCTGTTCTGTCCAGGAAAAATTCTTGCTCCCTAATATGCTGAAGTGTAGCTACCTGTGCCTCCAGCTGCTGTACCTCCTACTTTGGATGGGCCCCCGACACATATGTCTCCCGGGAAAAGATGCTATGCATACTGGCAGGACAGATTACCTTAGATTGCATGGGGAACCCAATCCTTGATAACACTGACTTCCTCCAGGAGGTCTATCAGGGACTCCATGAGTCCGCCTATCCTATTTAGGAACAACCAGTCACTCTCTCTCTCTCCTTGACTGGAAAGACTTTAAGGGTTACATTCACGTGGCATCTCAGATACACTGGTCAAGAGAAGCTGAAAAGGGGATAGCTAATTTTGCTCAAGGCAAAACTCTTAATCCCGGAAATAAAAGGGGAGAAAAGGAGGGAGATCTGGTCCATTCAGTAACTTACTGAAACAATGGTCCCCATTCAAAGCCCCTTCCAGATGGACAAGGGAAGACAGAAAATAGAGAAGGTATTTTTTCCAGTTAGTTTAAAAGAGGGTTCAGGTCAAACCAACTGCCAATGAATCCCCAGGGAGAAGTTCCAGAGGATTTGATCCAAAAGCCTCAGTTTACTCAGAAATTAGGAGAACAATCTGGTGCCAATTTAGGAAGCTAGGAACAGACATAAGCAAACTAGATAAGATATCTATGGTATAGTTGTTACAAGCCCTACAACATGCCATGGAAAATAAACAGAGGCAAGAAATGTTGATTTATGTTGAGAGCGTGTAGAGTGTGTGCAGGACTACCATTCACCAGCTCCATACATCTTTGGATCTGTAGCTCTCTGCAGCTTGCAGCATTCCATGAAACCAGACCAGAGATCAGAATCTCTTCAAAAGAAGGTTCTTTATTCTTCAGTTGCAGAATTAACATGATAACTATTTACATTGTCAAACACCCATTAGCAGTCAGAAAACAAAGAAAATTCCATACCAAGCCCAGCACTCCACTCGAGGCAAAAAACAATAACTCTACCCCCAGGTTGATACCTTTGTAGACATTTGCTAAACAGCTTCTAAACCCAGCCTTCTTCCTGAGTTTTGTGTGATGTGACCGGTGGTTCGCACACACTCTGATGACCTAATCTGTTTTCTTATATCTGTGTTCCCAGACACACACTGCCCTTGGCTATGTTGTTTTCATGTAAACCATCTGCAGGCTAAAAATTTCACAGCTAGAACTTTCCCACATCTGTATATTTCCACTTTGAATACAAAACCCAACAAGAAACTGCTCCACCCAGGACAATAGGAAGAGATTAGGGCCATTCAGGATCCCCTCGGTCACTGGAGCTTGGCCACCCCAAGCAATCACCTCCAAGGCAGCTGAGGACACAGGCAAGATAATGGATCACTCAGGCTGAAAACTCTCCTGCACCCTTAAATCCTATATGTTTGGATAGAAATCCTGATGACTCCACTGAAATCCCTCTTGTGTGAGTTGCAAAAGAGGAAAATCAGAGTCAAGCTGATCCCACAGAGTGTGAGACACCAGTCTGAGCTCCTAGACAAATGCCTAAATGCCAACATGTGGTAGCAAACTTGACCCCTGATTGTTAGGGATGACCAATGATGGATGCACTCAGCCAAAAACCAATCAAATTGTTAATGGATTCAGGAGTTACATTCCACATCCTACACCTGGACTTAGCTAGCATAGGTTTTAAAACTCCACCAAGCATGGCACTGATGGGATGTTCGAAAGGTCAACAGCAAGCTCCAATTTGGAAAGAGATCCTGTTGCAAATCAGTTCCATCCTAGATCTCATCCAGGCATGTAAAAATCAGAGAAAGGATGATGGCATTATGGATGTAAAATTCTTGAGGAGAAACTGGCTGACAATAAATCTAGCAAATGGCTTTCTCTGGCAGCTTGAAAAGAGTTCTTTGCAAATTTCAGACATCCATAGGTATGCCATTCTAAAAGCCCCAATGACTCTCTACCCTCTGGCTACTGATCCATGGGTGTCTGACTTTCCTAAGGTGTGGATTAAGAACAAGATTGAGTATGGTACAGTCAAGTATCTGTGTATCCTGATATAAGGTAAAGATCCACCTCCCCAGAAACAATACAGATACCTCAAAGAGTCAGAGGAAGGGATCACCAAAACCATTGAGGTATTGCTAAAATGGAATGTAATCATTCCAATACAATCCATCTGCAATGCCCCTCTGTGGACCATTTTGAAGGTGGATGGCATCACATGGAGAATGACAGTGGATTTCAGAGGCCTCAGTGCAGCCCTGAAGTAAATCCCATGGTAGTGAAATACAATGAAATCTTGAGTGCAATTGCAGCTGGAACCAAGTACTATAGTGTCATGGATTTGGGCAATACATTTCATCCCATTCATCTACACAAGAGCTGTTTATACAAATTCACATTTGAATTCAGGCGAATTCAGCATTGTGCACACCCCAGGGTTTTCACTCCAGCCCTAATATATGCCATTCACACGTGGTAAAGATGTGCACTAAGCTTAGACCTGAAGCACGTCCACACATCTTATCATATGTGGATGACATATTTATCCATTCTGATTCAGAGGAAAATAATGCTGACATCACCAGAGAAGTCCTTGGTCTGATCCAGGAAACAGGGTTCAAGGCAAACAGAGAATAGGCCAAATAAGTTCAGATGCAGGTCAAGTACTTAAGACTGAGCCTCAACACAGATTGCAGAACAGCAGATTCTTAGAGAGTAGAAACCATTGGAAAACTCCCAGCTCTGATAGGTGTAGCCTGCTTGAGAGCCCTACTAGGGACAGTCAACTTTTCCTGGGAATTCAATGAGTTTTTCACTGTCAAGACAAAGCCCTTGTATGTACTGCTAAAGAAGAGAGCAATTTGAGGATGGGGACCAGAACAACAGAAAGCATTTGCCAATCTGAAGCAAGATCTAGCACAAGCCTCTGTCCTCGCTCACTCAGACACTATCAAGCCATTCTACATCCAATTAGCAACATCAGACAATAGTGTGGGAGCAGTCCTCTCTCAACTCTGGAATGGAGGGCAGAAAGCAATAGCTTACACATCCCAGAACCTCTCACCCACTGAAATCAAATTCAGTCTGTGCAAGAAAAACTGCCTTGCTTTGGTTAGGGCCCTGATCCAGGGTAATTTATTATAGGTAGCACAAAGGTCATTGTTCAAATTCTACACACACCCTTCAAATTCATATTGTCAGGAAAGGTCCAAGATGGACAAGTCCACAACTCCACAATAGCCAAATGGACACTTGAACTAATCAAGAGAGGAGGAGATTATGATAGACAGTCCAATGAACCATCTGCTCCATACAACTTAATAGTCACGAGAGCTGCTCATGAGTGCCCTCTTCCCCCAATCCTAGATGACAGATGGCCAGTGAAGAGGCACTTTAGCAAGGGTTTGCCTGTTGGTCCTGTGATGGCTCTTCATCTTGCCCTGAGGGAACCTGCCTAATGGGATATGGCACGATCCATGTGAATGATGCCTACATCCTCCAAGGGCTAGCTCAAGCCCACTCCAGTCAAGCCGCTGAAGTAGAAGCCTTCCACGCAGTGCTGGAATTTGATAGTCCTGATGTTCCATTGGCTTTTTACACAGACTCCCAATGGACAGTAAATGCTGCCACAGACTAGCTTCCTATATGGATAGAAAGAGGATGGAAAACAATTATGATAAGCAAATGATTAATACAGACAAGTGGCAGATAGTAGCACAGCTGCTGCAAGAAAGAATGGTCCCTACCTGGATCTATTTTGTTGAGGGCCATCAAAAAGGAAACAGTGGTGAGGTTTGGAGCTGCCATTGGGCAGACGCACTAGCAAAGAAGCTACTCTGGCCCCTTGAAGCAGAAGTCCCTATAGATCCTATCAATGTCAGCTCCAAAGAGCCTCTGATGCCTCCTACTTTGGATTTGACCCATCTCCAGAAGGGAGATCCTGAGATCAAAAGACATAGAGAAAGGAAAGGATCCCACTGGGAGATATAAAATAGAACAGAAAGAAGGAATTTTGTGGGCTGTTGATGAAGAGAATTTCAGTTGGATTATCCCCAAGGAGATCCAAGGTGACCTGTTCCAGTTTATCCATGAACTGGGACATCAGGGAAGGCAGGCCACTTTTGAGAGAGTCAGAGAGACAGGATGGTGGCCTCAGATGCATCAGGAGATTAATCAATGGGTACACAATTGCTTGTCTTGTGTGATAGTCAATGCAAATCAAAGGGGCTCTAAAGCCCTGATCCAACATCAGTGCATTGAAAGTCCATCAGCCTGTCCACAGATGGACTTCATTAGCCCCCTACTGATCATTCCAAGGCAAAACAAATATTGTCCTACCATCATTGATCCATTTAGCAAATGAAGTGAAACGTTCCCTTGTAAGGACAAGACTGTTATTGCAGAGAGAAAGTTGAGTCCGTACACTGAAGATTTCCAGCTAGGAAATAGATGCCACAGCCAAGTCTGGAAAGTCACTCATGCCTTCTGGGTTCTTCTGAAGAGACTTTTTAATTTTAGTTGCAGCAAAGTATTTATAAGCATGATATGGCTTATAATATCATTATCACCAACTG
Organism: Phrynosoma platyrhinos; assembly: GCA_020142125.1. NCBI lineage: Eukaryota > Metazoa > Chordata > Lepidosauria > Squamata > Phrynosomatidae > Phrynosoma > Phrynosoma platyrhinos. The sequence continues at coordinate 146,541,522 of CM034706.1, forward strand.
ACATAATGCTCCGCCATCAACCAAAATCCACACTACCACATGGTATACTGGAGCATTTGTCCGAATATACACATTTCTAGCTAGGATTCTGATCCAACCCCCTGTTAGTGTTTCATCAGCTTCCTATCATGTGTCCACAGTGAAAGTGAAGTTTGGACCTGCTATGACTCATCTCCATGCTCAAATTGCATCACCTTCCTCTGAGTCAGCAGTTCCTCTTTAAACCATTGCATGTACCTGAGACATTTTACACAGCCTGGGGCAAAAATATACTGACAATCCCCTCCAAAATGTTTTGGTTCCCATGCATGATAAACAAACTATGTCAGAATACAGTTTTAGTCATACAGTCCCAAGTGTTTTCATTGAGTACATTTTTTTTTATCCAAAGGCCCAGCCTACCTGTTACTCTCTTGTGACTTTCTACAGGTAATGCTTTTGAGAGTAAATCTGCAGTGTTTTCCTCAGAAACACAGTATTGCAGTTTTAGGTTTCCACTTTGTATTAACTCACACACATTCTGGTAGCTTACCCCCAATGTATTTCATCCTGCTTTTCAAGTTTTCTGCTTCTGCCATTGTGATGCAGGCTTGAGTCCTTATTGATTACCATTGGTATAGGGCATGGTTCACCAAGATCGCCCAATAGCTGCCTAACCCACCAAACTTTGCTAACCATCTCCAAGAATGCAGTGAATTCAGCTTCTGTGGTGGTTAAAGCTACACAACTTTGCTTTCTGGATCTTCACACAACAGGACTGTCAGAAAATCTGATGGCTAAACCAGAAACTGACTTTTTGCCTGCTATCTCTGATGCAAAGGAGAGATCTGCATAGCCCTGTAGCTGAGCTATGCTTTCAGCCATCACCAGCCATCTGTCCCTTGTTCCCTTGAGATATCGCACCACATACTTTAAAGCAGTCCAATCCACTAACCTGGATTTTGAGGCTCTCCTACTCAACAACCCCACTGCAAAGCTTATATCTGGCCTAGTGTTGTTTGCAATGAACAAAAGACTACCAAGTACTGAATGGAACAATTCAGGATGCTCAAACACTTTTTCTGATTCTAAACTAGCAAACTCAGGTATCATGGAGCTTCTGACTAAGCATTTCTCAATCCAAATTTCTCCACATTCCTATCAAACATCTTCCTCTGACACAACAAAATCTCCCTATTTTGGGTTCCCTCCATTTTGATTCCTAAATAAATCTTCAAACTGCTCAAATTCTTCAGTTTGAATTTTATTGCTAACTCCTCCTATACATGTTTCATTTCATCCAAACAATTTGCAGCCACACAAAGATCATAAACATATATGATTGAACACTACCCTTGGCATACACACACGTATCAACCACACTGCATTGGCATCCAAGTTTGACAAGCTCATCATGAATACAACTGTTTCAGCATCTAGCACTCTGCTTGAATCCATACTTCAATCCATACTGCTTCTGCAACCTGTATACCCTATTGTTACCAGCACAGTCATATTCCAATGTACACAGTCTCCTCCAAACAAGCATTCAGGTATGCTGTCTCAAAATCAAAATGCCTTATCTCCAGGTTCCTTTTTGCTGCTACTGCCAATGCTATCCTTAAGCTTTCAGGTTTGGCTGTTGGAGAAAAGGTCATATCATAACTCTCATATCTTTGCTGTGAAAAACCTTTGGCAACAAGTCTGGCTTTGTACTTTTGAGTACAATCTGGCATTTTCTTTTTCCTGTATACTCAATTGCAGCCCATTACCTTGTGATCTATTGGCCTATCCACCACTTCAAAAACTTTCCTTTCTAGAAGTGAAACTCAGAATCCATGGCCTGATTCCACTTCCCTTGTTCCTCTTGAGGAAATCTCAATATGTCCTGAAAACTGTCAGGTTCCTCAGTTACTAGTGCAAACCCTTGCTTCTTAGATGACAAATCTATCTGGTTCTCTTCTAACTTTTTCAATCCTTCTGGGGATGGTTACTTTTGTTCTTCCTGACTCATTCTCACTATCCTCACTATTAGTCTGCATCTCTAGTACCACATCTGACCCTTTCCTAGGCTCAAACATGTGTGTGGGAATAATGCGTACAGGTGTTTGTATGTGTTTCATGGAGGCAACGTTCCGTGATGTGCCTGGCTCTACATCTTTTTCTGCCTTAGGCAAATCCACTCCTTCATTTCTGGCATTTTGTGGCTTAATGCCCAGTGGTACAAACACATCTTGGTTGTAGTGTAATGTCTCCCAACCACTGTGTTTTTCAAAATTGGCACTTCTAGAGAACATTAATCTATCATTGCTCATGAAGAACCTGTATTTGTTTCCTTCATAGCCAACAAAGTGAAGCCTTCTCCACTTTGACTCTCCCTTTTCCTGGAATTGTGGTGGAACAAGCACATTTACATGTTGCTGAAAAATTCTTAAATGGTTCAGAATGGGCACATGACCATACAATAGGAAATATGGAATTTGATGAATGGTTGAACTCCAGATCTGATTGATAATGTGACTTGCTGTGAGGGTGGCCTTTCCCTACAGATGGGCAGAAGCTTGTGCATCCATTATCAAGCAATCATACATCAGACTGATGACCCCAATGTGGCTTTTGGCTAGACCATCCTCCTGTGGAGTGGCAGGATTCATGGTCTTATGGTGAATGCCTTTCTGTTCCAGCCAATTTTGCAAACTGCAGCTGAAGAATTCACCTCCCCTGTCAATTACCAATGCACCAACATTGTGTGAAAAGTCCCTCTCAATTGAGTTTACCGACTGCTTAAATTTTGTAGCTGCCTCATCTTTGGTTTTTAACAAAAAGACATACCCATATCTTGTGTGCCTATCAACAATTACCAATATGTATTTGTTGAGCCCTTCACTGGGTTTATAAGGACCAGCTAAAGATGCATGTACTACTTGAAATGGGCTCTGGATGGCACACTCGCTTTCCTTGGGCACAGGAAAAGCTTTCAGATTTATCTTTTTTCACATGAACAATCCAGATAGTTATTATAGCAGTTTACCTTTAACTCTGGACATACCTTTTCCAAATTAGAAAAACTAGAAAAGCATTCATGTCCCATTAGCCTATGCAAGTAATGGGCACAGTTCAAATGCAGTGGTACATTAGACACATTTGCACACTTTGCTTTTAATAATAATAATAATAATAATAATTTATAACCTGTCCCTCTGCTATGCAATCGAGGCAACGTACAGAGTTAAAAACAAGACAACAGTTAAAACAAATTCCATCCCTCCCTCAATCCATAACCTGCCCACCCCATAAAAGTCAAATTAAACCAGTGCAATAATTAAAATACAAATTAAATCAAAATAATTTAAAAAGAGTGAAACAAACAATGGAGGCAGGGAGCAGTAAACATCAAAACTCTATTTAGGGTGGGAGAGTTATTCTGGGAAGGCCTCTCAGAAGAGATCCATCTTCACTGCTTTTTTGAAGCAGTCGAGAGTAGTAATAAGACAGATCTCATCTGACAGACCATTCCATAATCTTGGAGCAGCGACAAAAAAGGCCCTCTAGGAGGTCTGCGACAGCCTAGTTTTCATAGGCTGCAGCAGATTCCTTCCAGAGGACCAGAGTGTGCGGGGGGATCATACAAGAAAAGGTGGTCCCTGAGATAAGTTGGACCTAAACCATGTAGGGCTTTAAAGGTCCCAGAAACTAATCGGCAGCCAGTGGAAAGATTTCAGCACTGGTGTTATGTGCTGTCTCTTAGATGTCCTGTAACCAACCTGGCTACCATATTAGTTATTTCTCTTAGTTATTTTGATGTTTTACTTTGATAATATTGTATTTTAACTGATCTTCTGTTTAATTCTGTTTTAAGTGGAAGGGAGGGTGGGAGTATGGGATGAGGGAATGTTTTAAGTTTGTGTTATTTTAATTATTGTTGTACCCTACCCCAATTAACTTGCAGAGGGGCGGGCTATAAATAAATTATTATTATTATTATTATTATTATTATTATTATTATTATTATTATTATATTTTGGATCAATTGAAGTTTCTGGGTTAGGCACAAGGATAGCCCCATGTAGAGCGCGTTACAGAAATCCAAACGTGAGGTTACCAGAGCGTGTACCACAGTTCCGAGATCCTTAATCTCCAGGAAAGGGTGCAGCTGGCGTATCAGCTGAAGCTGATAACAGGCACTCCTGACCATCACATTCACCTGATTTGTCATGTGAAGTGACGAATCTAGGAGTACCCCCAGACTGTGAACACAGTCCTTGGAGAAGAGGGTGACTCCATCCAGGACTGGAAGTTGTATTCCCAAACCTGGTTTTGGGCCCATCACTATTAGTTACTATGTTTTGTCTGGATTCAGTCTCAATCTGTTTTTCCTCATCCAACCCATTACTGCCTCAAGGTAATCATTGAGAGGAGAGATGCCATCTGAGGTCTGGGCAGATGATCGGGTCATGGAGAGGTATATCTGGGTGTCATCAGCATACTAAAGACACTGTGCTCCATGCCTCCGGATGATCTCTCCCTGCGGCTTCATCTAAATATTAAATAGCATTGGGGACAGGATGGCACCCTGTGGGATGCCACAATTAAGCTCTATTTTAGATGAGCAACTGTCCCCAAGCCTCACCCTTTGGGATCTGCTTGAGAGGAAGGAACAGAACCACTGCAAAGCAGTGCCTCTGATTCCTAACTCTCTCAGGCGATCCAAGAGGATGAAGTAGTCTATTGTATCAAAGGCTGCTGAGAGGTCTAAGAGAACCGACAGGGTCACACTGCCCCTGTTGATTCCCAAGCGGAGGTCGTCAGCCAGAGCAACCATGGCAGTCTCAACTCCAAATCCTGACCTAAAGCTGGTTTGAAATGGATCAAGATAATCAGTTTCATTCAAGACAGCTTGGAGCCACCATGTGGTAAAGCTTATTACGTTTTACTGCTCTGGCACAGACAAATTCATTAGAATATATTGTGTCTTGAAATGACAATACCCATCAGATGTTAGTGTGGAAACACTCACTAAACAATTGTTTGCACACAGTACATTATTAAATGTCTTTCCAAAACTGGGAATGAAAAGATTTCCCATTTGCTGAACCTTACTAGGAGCTCCATCTGCTAAACAAACAGATGACACTCGAGCAGGTCTTAAGTCCTTTAGGAGCTTTGGGCTGTTGACCATATAGTGAGTGACCTCACTGTCCAGCAGCCACACACCTTCTGGAATACTTGCCTGGTAAGCAACAGCAACACTCCCTTCTGCCGGTGAAGCAATGCCCCTCCTTTCCTGAGGCTTCTACTTCTTATGGCTGGCTGATGTTCCCCTTTGTGCTACAGAAGACATTGAACATTCTCTCTGAGAATTTTCTGTCTTCCTGCAGTTAAAACAAAGTCTCTCTCTCTGCAGACTACAGCTGTCTCACCTCCAGATGTCATGGAAGATGACTTCACATCATGGATGTTTGGAGTGGCTCTCTCTCTCCTTGTTGAACTCTACTGCCTGGCATCAAAATCACACCTCTGGACTTCCTCCAGAATCAGTGGTGATATTAAGTCCAGGGGCAGGTCTCTCTCTGCAATGGTCTGCAGGCTGTACATCAGGAAATCCCACTCCTTGGTCTGACTTCCTAGCAGGAGGTACACTTTTTGATTTTCTGGAATGTTTACACCATGAATGGCAATTTATGTAAACATATCCTGCATGCTGCTGAGATATTTTAGTACCTCTGTTACTGATAGCCAATTAACTGAATCAAAAGCTTTTTCAAAATCTAAAAAAAAGCTCCCTCTAATGCACTAAAAGCCCATGGTGAGAAATTATGTGTACTAGTCATGTTTCCTAACTGGCCAAAATGAAGCCAAAAAAACTACGTGCCTTTATAGACTGCCAAAAATAATGCAACTTGAGTCCACTTTAACTACCCTGGCTCAGTGCAAGAGAATCATGGGAACTGGGGTTTATTGTGGCATCAGAGCTCTCTGACATAGAAGGCTCAATGTCACAGAAAAACTACAGTTCCCATGATTCCCTAGCACTGAGCCAGAGCAGTTAAAGTGGACTCAAGCTGCATTATTTCTGGCAGTCTGTAAAGGCCCTACATCACTGAGATATAGGGAATAAGGAGATCTATGAGAAGAGCTCCTACATTTGTACCAACAGTTCCTTCATGTGAAGAAGGATCCTGGGTCAGTCAGAATTAACTGACATGTGCTCTATGTACATGGCAGGAATTTTGAAGGAGGAGGAGGAGAAGAACTTTGGTGGCAGCTGTTTTTGGCTTTACAGGATAAATAATAATACAGTTATTCCACTGGTAATAGTAAAAATGAAGAAAGGTTAATGTTTATGTATTTTAATGCTGGAGGACAGAGAAACAAGTGACTGTATGGACATGTCTTAGCCTGGAATTCCTGGAATCATCCTCACAACTATCATGACCATCATTATTATTTTTATTCCTGTTATTTCACTTTGACAGTCCTACTCAAGAATTCATGTCCAGCACTCCAAATATTCTTGTCTGGGGACAAACAAGGGACATATATCATTAGACCCTCACAGGAAACTTAGAATTATGACTGTGAAACTTAAGGCCACAAAGAGTTTTCCCTTCTTTCTGCAAATCATTCACCAAACTGAGAAGCAACTCTAGCTTCATCAAATCCATTTTTTCCAACTTTACAAAGAAGGGCAATTTAATTTCAACAGTCTGAAACAATTTGATAGCTTTTTATTCCTTAAATGATTCCCAGGGGCTATGACTGCAGAATCCATTAGCATTTTTTGTGTCTGTATGGGGAGGTGTCTCTGGGGAACACACACTGATTATTAATAAAGGAGCTTGGAAAAATTGAACATGACATTCAGCCACTCTGGTAAAACAGCATTTTGTTAAGTGACAAGTGACATTAAAAACCCTTGAGAGGCAGGTCTCTTGTCAGGCTCGAGGGACATCCATTGGTATTGGAAGAAGAAAGTTTTACCTGTACATGTAATTTTAATTTCATTCTCTGGATGAAAACAAGTACATCAGAAATTAAGAAAGAAGGGCAACCCATTTCATAAACTGGTTATGTCAGTGTATGTAAATCTAGTCCAATTTAACCTTAATGATCTGAATGAGAATAAATTGGCTTGAATTGAAATTTGCTGCTAAAAACTTTAACTTATACTTTTGCTAGTCCTGTTTCCCATGAACATTTCTTCCCCCATATTCTCCACATACTGCACAATGCAATCTAAAATACAGGAGTTTGCTTTCCTAGTGGATTAACCACCTGCATTACTGACCTTTATGCTGCGCTGAATTACTAGAACATGGGCTTTTAAAGGAATTGATTATAGGTATAGATCCAAGGCCACAAAGCAGTTTGTGCTATAGTTCTCAAAATAAAATAGTTGCTACACTGAGCTAAAACGTAAATGACTTTAACTTATAGTATTTAGTACAAAGGATACTCTCCATCTATCTGTCTTGTTGCCTCAACAACCACAAAAGAGCACCAATAAGCAGCTGCAGTCAGCACTTAGACCAGGTGATATCCTTCCTTCACTGTTTCAGGAGGCCACTCCTATAACTATAAAAATAACATTTCAGTTGTCCTGCAGGAGTGAAATTACCCCCTAAGTCACAATTATAATGCATTCATTAATTTATGCATTGATATTTATGCATTACTATTTATACACATATTTGTAATTTTGACTAGTTATCGCCAAGCCACTTCATCCTGTCATATAGAAATGTAGTAGTTCAATCCAATTCCATCATTTTTTATTCTATATAAGAAGCAATAGAAAGTTTCACCCAGGACCAACCTGGCATTCTTATCTCTTATCTACTTCATGAGAAAATCTATACTAAAAATGTCTATCTGGGCATACCTAGATCTCTCAAATGACTTATTAGATT
>CM034706.1:146565965-146576688 GCA_020142125.1 Phrynosoma platyrhinos
GGAGGGATTTTTTCCCCAGGGAGTTACCCTGGGTTTTTTCACCCTCCCTGAGATTAATGAATAATTTGATGTTGGGTATGGGTCATAGAATGATAATGGATGTGTTTTTATGTTATTATTAGCTTTGTCACAACTTAAGGTTAGGGTCTATAAATTAGAATTTGCTTGTCTTTGTAGTGGGGCGGTTAATGACCTCCAGCCCACAGAAAAATTAATTTGCCTAATTAAATTAATTGTGGTAAATTTGGAAACAGTTAAATTAAAGGAAGTGATGTATGCAGTTAAATGCATGATGTCATTATTTAATGACGTCATATGACGTAATATGACATCATTTCTGGTGGGGAGGGGTTTGTAAATTTGTTGTTATTTGTTTACATCTTTGTCACATGTGATGAAAGACCACCCATCTGGGTGGGTCACACCTTCACACACACATGTGACGAAACTGTTGGAAGTTTATTCCTTGTAAATAGACCCAGTACAGCAAAATAAAAGTTGTGACCTGTTTAAACCCAAAAATAGGTGTCTCGTGTCCTTTGTGCCAGTGCAAAAGGAATTCTTCTGCAAATCTTCTGCAGTAAATTGAAGTAGTTCCCTGTCTGTTGTTTTTGTATTATAGTTTCCTTCCATCAAGTTCTGTTTATTTTGAAATTCAACACCTTGAGCAATTGCATTTTGCAAAGAAACATTTTCTTTATCTTGTAAAGCATTAATTATTGGAGAGAAATATTTTGGAACATTTGCCCCAAACAGTCCAAGTTTTGAATGTTCTGGAAAGGATTCTTCAGCTGCTGAAATTCCAGACAAAGTTGTCATAAAACCATTAATAGCCTGATTTAAAAATTGAGAATGATGCAACTTGGTGTTAATAAGTTTGATCATTAGAGCTGTTTGATTAGAACTACTTGGAGAATTGAATATTTCCTGAAGTTTGTCCCATATTTGTTTTGCATCAGTTAAAGCTTGGATATGGCAAGCAATACTGGGATCTACAGATAAGTAAATATGAGCTGCTGCCTTCTCTGCATTTTCATCAAACTGTAGTTGATGTATTTCTGCTTCTGTGAGTCTCTGCCCATTCATTGTTTTAAATGGTGCCTTTGCAGTCAGGTACATTTGCATTTTCCATTACCATTTTATAATTTGTTCCAGTTAATATTTCTGGTTTTTTTTAAATTATTTTTAAAAATAAAAAATACTTTGAAACATGGTGATGAAATCATACTTATCCAAATCCTCAACACAATATTAGCCACCAAAGGCTATATATGTATGCCTACATATTCCTTTCATGTATATACATTAAATTACCAATGCATTTTTACATGTGATAAAACATATAAACATTATAACTTCCTGTTGTTTCTCATTGGCTGAGAGAGAAAATTTTCTTCCTGTAAGTACTTCTCTTAAACTAAAATTTATAACTACTGTTCTTAATATCAAATACCTTGCTTTTATCTTAGGGGGGGGGATGCAGACGGGCGGCCCTGAGCCACCCTAGGAAGTGGAGGATTGGGGCCACTGATAGCACACAGCAGCCTCAATCCTCACTTTTGCCAGCCTGGAAAAGAGCAGCAAAATGCTGCTCCTTTGAGAGCCGGCAAAAAGGGTGTCCGAAGAGCCACTGCGCGGTTCTTCTGAGTTCCTCCTGGTGCAACACATCAAAACGCTGTGCCAGGAGGAAGTTCTGATGGCACACACTGTGGTGTGCACCATCAGAATGTCCTTGGGGAGGAGTTGGGGTGGCCAGCATGGGGCTGCCCCTCCTCTTCCCTGCCTCCATGATGGCACAAAGGGCTATCTGTAAAGGCCCTTCAAACTTTCCATAAAATAATACAAAAGATTATTACTGCAAGCCAACATTAATAATGTGTTCCCTTGTTTGTCAATTAATTAATCTATGTTGTACATACTTTATCTCTTTTTATTTTCTTAATTAAGTGTTTCAATAATAATTTTCCTCTTTTGACATAACTTTTTGCATCTTCTATACTGCCTACTACACTTCTGAGTCAGATTACTTCCTTCCTTTCTCTCTCTCTCTCTCTTCCTTCTCTTTCTTTTTTTCCTTAAATTTTCCAAATTTTCTCTAATAGAGTCCATTCCTTTTTTATTTTATTTATTTGTTCATTTTTAATTTAAAAAGTCATAATATCTAGTTTTCTCATATCTAGAACTTTTAATTTCCATTCCAACATTGTTGGAGTGTCTTCCTGTTTCCATTTTCTAGCTATTACTAGCTTAGCAGCCATGATTAAATATAACAAAATTCTCCAAAAATATTTTCATCTTTTTTTAAGTACTGAAGTTATATTAAGCAAGTATAACTCTAGAGTTAGTGGAAATTTGATATTTAATTTTTCTTGAATTTTCATATGTACTTTGGACCAGAACTTCTTAATGCATGGACAAGTCCACCACATGTGAAACAAAGTGCCAACCTCCTTGCAGCATTTCCAACACCTTTCTTTACCAGATCTTTGAATTTTATTAAGCTTTACTGGTGTAAGATACCACCTATTTGATATTTTGTATAAAGTTATCTTTAAGTTCCTGTGATGAAGTTAGGAACCGGTTAGGAAAAACTGTGGGTTTTTTCCATGCAGCCTCCCAACTCTCAAGGAGAATATTGTGTCCTATGTCTCTTGCCCATTTGACTATTGAGTTTTTTACCAGCTCCTGTTCAGTTTCTCTTTCTAACAACAAGGTATAAACTTTGATAACTTCCCTTTCTCTTTGCACCACATTATTTTATATATTTGATTTGGCACCATTTTAAAACCTTCCTTTAGTGAGTCTTCTTTAAATATTTTCTCTATCTGAAGATAGTTGAACCAATCAAGTTTCTAATCTTCACTTGTACCCAGATCTTCTCACATTTGTAATTTCAGATTACCCAGATCTTCTCACTTTTGTAATTTCAGATTACCTTGTAAATCCTTTATTATGAGATCTTTATACTTTATCCATCTTTGCCTCTTCTATCTACTGTAGAAAGTCTCCTGTGTGGAAACCCATGATGGGATTTTACAATAGAATTTCATTTTAATATCATTCCATACCTTAATTAGGGCATCTCTGACAAATTGATTATTAAAGTCTTTATTAACTGTGCATTTGTTGTACCATAAATAGGCATGCCAACCATATCTTAGTTGGTCACCATCCAAGTCCAGCCTTTATTTATCTTCTATCTTTACCCAGTCTTGTATCCATAGGAGAGATGCAGCTTGGTAATACAATTTTAGATTGGGGCTTCTGGTTATGACAGGGAGGCAATCGGTGGTGCGAAATGCTAGCTCCACATTACTTGTTTTGCACCACCCCAAATGTGTTGTTTCTGGGGTTTTTGCTTTGGGGACTCCTAACCGGTTAGGAAAGTTTAGGGCTCATCAAGAGTTCAGCCTGAATCTCAGAGGGCACCCAGCTCTTGTAGAAAAAGCAAGGAAGGATTAAATAGAGAGATCCATCTTCATCAGGTGCTGGGAGAATTTAGAACAAACTGCAGAGCTGCCGCTGCCATGTTTTTTTTTGTTTGTTTGTTTGTTTTACCTCAGGAGCCTTTTATGCTTTAGCCTCCCCTGTATCTTTTTATTTTATTTTATTTTTTCTCCAAGCAGAATGGAAATTTTATTTCTGGAACTATATGTTTGGGACTCATTGGTTGTTGAGATACAAACTATCAACCTCAATAAGTAGCAATTTATCAATAAAATTATATTATTTAGAAGATTTCTCTGTACTTCAGCTTCACTAAACAAAGGAGGAGATTTGTCTCTTTATTCTGGAAGTAGAAGAGGAAACTGCAAAACCACATGTGTTTTCTTTGAGTAGCAAAGGAGCAGTGAGTGAAATGGTTGAGAAGATTGATTATTGAGTCTGGGTTTTTGTATATGAACTCTGTGAGATTTTGATCTGTTTAAATACTCACTCATTCCACATTCCTCCCAACTTGCTATCACTAGCTTATATTTTTGATAGTGAGTGTGAGATAAAGAAAGGCTAGGAGTATAAAAGGCCCTTTACAGACTACCAGAAATAGTGCAGCTTGAGGCCACTTTAACTGTCCTGGCAAAGTGCTAAGAAATCATGGGAACTGTAGTTTATTGTGGCACCAGAACTCTCTGACAGAGAAGGCTCAATGTATCAGAAAAAAATACAATTCCCATCATTCCCTAGCACTGAGCCAGGACAGTTAACATGGCCTCAAGCTGCACTGTTTCTGGCAGTCTGTAAAGGCTCTTCTCTCAAATTTGGGGTTGATTTCTTTTCCCCTCCTCATTATTTTTTATTTATTTTTATTAGCACTGGATGATTTAAAAGAGAAGAACGAAGAGCTGGACTTTGTGAAAAGAAGAAAACTGTAACAATAACAAGAAACAGCTGTGAATACAACAGCGTGGGACACTGATTTCTCTGAATACTTTCTGAATATATATCTTACTGGGATTTTTATTTTCTTTGGACTTTGTACCTATCTATCTATATAGTTTGCTTTCTCTAGCGAACTTTTGTGAATGTGAACCAAACAAAGGCTGTGAGGATAACAGGACTTGATTTCTTTTTAATATCTATTCTGCTTCATTCACTGGATAATCTATGAGAGGAAGATATCAAGGTCTGCTTTAAAGCTTAAAAATTTATTAAGAGACAGACATCCTTCAGGAAACTTCATTTGACTTTGTAAGAAAGCTACTGCAAAGTATAGTTTGAATGGTCTAAACAAATAAATTTAAGGCAGCTGCATTCAAGAAAAGCATTCAAAGAAGACAAGAAATTATTCGCTTCAGTGACGTCATTATTAAAAAATTATAGATAAAATTTCCTTTGAAGGGAAATAAAATTTATTTAAAAGGAAAATAGATTTAATAAAATTAGAGATCATATTTATGATTTTGGGAATTGAATGATTTGAATGGTTAACTCAATAATATCTTTAAACTAGCTACATTGATGGGGTTTTTTGGTAATCAGATTAGATAAATAAGATATTTTAGCTTAAAAGAGATATTAGTCAAAATTCATTGTATTAGTTTTGTGCTTACAAAAAGAATACAGTAAATATCAGCAAATGCATGATATATGACACTTAACTGAAGAAAAAACTGATAGACATTTTGATGATTTAAAAGAGAAGAACGAATAAATAAGTAAATAAGTAAAAATAAGTAAAGTATATAGGTGATTTACTACAAGATTTATGTAAATTGGAAATATTTAGGTGATTTACTACAAGATTTATGTAAATTGGAAATAGATAACACATGCTGTATTGAGTAAATGTTATAATCTGTAATCATTAATAATAATAATAATAATAATAATAATAATATTTTTAATTTATATTTCCCACCTCTCCCTATGAATCGAGGCAGGATTACATAATAAAATATGCAATAGAGTACAAAATATAATCAGTAAAATCAGTACAATCATATCATAAATAAAATAAATGAAATAGGATAAATAAACAAGAATAAACTAAAATAAACTAAAATAAACTAAACTAGCCGGCCATTATCAGTACCCAAAAAGTCGGTTTTAAAATAGTACTATAGAGATTCGCTAGGAAGATCAGATGGATAGGCCCACTGGAAGAAGTCTGTCTTAAGTGCCTTCTTAAAGGCATCTAAAGTAATGATAAGACGGATCTCTTCTGGTAAGCTGATGCATAACTTGGGGGCTGTGGTCTTGAACGATCTTTGGGAAGTAGAACTCAATCTAGTTTTATAATGATCTAATAAGTTCTTCCCAGATGTTCTGAGAGTGCGGGGTGGATTATGTGGGGAGAGGCATTCCTTTCATGTAACTCGGGCCCAAGCCATGCAGGGCTTTAAAGTTAATAACCAATACTTTGTACTGCACCTGGAAGCTAATTGGCAGCCAATAAAGAGATTTTAAAACAGCTGTTATATGGTCTGACCTAGATGTTCTGATGGCTGCTGCATTTTGAAACAATTGGAGCTTCTGAACTTGGTACAGAGGTAGCCCTATGTAAAGCGCATTACAGAAATCCAAATGAGAGATTATCAGGGCAAGTACTACTGCTTCAAGATCCTTTCAGTCCAGGTAGGGACGCAGTTGGCGGATCAACCAAAGTTGATACCAAGCACTCCTGGCCATTGCATCTACTTGAGATGACAACTGTAGAAATGAGTACAGGAGTACTCCCAAACTGTGTATTTTGTCCTTTAGGGGAAGTGTGACCCCATCTAGGACTGGTTGGCAAAACTCCCTTCCTGGACATGGGGTACCTATTGCAAGTACCTCTGTTTTCTCTGGATTCAGCTTGAGTTTGTTTTCCCTCATCATGACCATTACCAACTCAAGACAGGCATCCAGAGGAGTGATGCCATCCTTAGTCACTGCAACAGTCGGAGACATAGAGAAGTAGAGTTGGGTGTCATCAACATACTGATAACACCATGCCCCATGTCTCCGAATGATCTCACCAGAAGCTTCATGTAAATGTTAAACAGCATGGAGGATAGAATGGCACCCTGAGGGACACCAGATGTCAGCTCTCTTTTAAAAGAGCTACTATTCCCCAGCATCACCATCTGGAATCTGCCTAATAGGTAGGACCAGAGCCACTGAAGCACAGTGCCCCTAATACATAACTCCCTCAGGTATTCCAGAAGGATACCATGGTCTATGGTATTGAATGCCACTGAGATATCTAAGAGCACCAACAGGATCACACTTCCCCTTTGTATGCCCAGATGGAGATCATCGACTAAGGAGACCATGGCAGTCAATCAGAACAACAGTGTTAAGGGATAAAGATGGAAAAGAAAATGACCAATCTGGTAATGTTTTTGTGCATGATGAAGAAGGTAGAGACGATATGAGTGAATTGGACAATCCAGAGGAAGAAGTGGTGATTGGGAGTGACAAAGTGGAGGAAGAGATTTCAAAGGAACAACAGGAAGAAATAAATTGAACAAATCATTAATCTGGGTTCACTAAATTGAAATTGAAATTTAACAATGACAATTTCGATAGGATCTTGTAACATCAAAGGAATAAACACAGCACATAAGAGAAAGCAAATATTTTACATTATAGAAAAAAATAAATTATGATATTATAGTATTACAAGAGAAAAGAATTAAAGAGAAAGAGATTTATTATTTAAGAAATTCTAAATTAGGTCAATTTTTCTACTCTTCATCAAACAAAAAGAAAAAAGGTACATATACATAAATAAAAGACTGTTGGCTAAGAAAAATTCAAGGATAAAAGCAGTCAATATGTGGTAGTAGAGATCCAGTTACCAACATCAAAATTGATTATAGTAGGTTTATATGCACCATTGGAAAAAAGAAAAAAAATTCTTTAAGGAATAAAATGTGAAACTAACTGAATACAATACAAATAATCTTCTGATCATAGGTGATTTCATTGGGGTCATTGAACCACACAGGGACAGATTCTCCACAAAACACATCAAAAGCAACCAAGGTAAACTACCAAAGACTTTTTTCGACATGATGGAGTAGCAGATACTAGAAGATGTATGGACACACAAAAACGGTTTTACTTTTTATTCAGAAAGCCACCATTCCATGCCAAGAATAGACATGACATTAATATCAAAAACAGCATTAACAACTATCAAGATGATGGAAATTATATTCAAAACGATTTCTGACCACAATTCAGTCCGAGTTGAAATTTACACCCCAAGAAAAGAATTCTCCTGGAAACTTGATGACAACATTTTCAAGGACAAAACTTTTATAGACAAATTAGAAAAGATCTGAAGAATTACTTTAAAGAGAATAACATGAAGGATGTATGGGCAAAGGTGGTGTGGGAGGCCAGTAAAGTAGTGGCAAGAGGTCTGTTAATACAAAAAGCTCCAGAAAATAAGAGAAAGAAACAAGAAGCAATAAACCAGATCTCAGAAAAGATGAAAGAGGAAGAGGAAGAATTTAGGAAAAAATTAACAAATGAAAACTTAAAAAAGAAAATTAAATTACTCCAAAAGGAACTATAAGCTCAAACTAAAGAAGAAATAGCAAAGAAAATAAAATTGGCCGGACAGGCCCATTTTGAACACACAAAGTTGGAAGATGGCTGGCCTATAAACTAAAGAAGGAGAAAGAAAGAAAGATAATATCAAAAATTAATTACAAGAATCAAGAAATAATCAATCAAGAAGAGATTCAAAAAGTCTTTAAGGAATACTTTGCTAAGCTCTTTTAAGAACAAGAAAAAACAACAAATATTTTGGTTGAATTAAAATCTTATCTGGCAAATAAGACCATATTTAAAGTGTCTCAACAACAGAATGATATGTTGAATGATTTACTCAAAACATCAGAAATAGTTGATGCCATAAAAAAAAACTAAAGGAAAACGGGGCACCTGGACCAGATGGCTTTTCAGCCAAATATTGCAATTTTTTTAGAAGAACTTGTTCCAACACTTCAAAAGATGTTCAAAAGATACCTGACTCACAGATAAAGTCCACATAGCTTTGATACCCAAGGAAGGGAATGACTTGAAAAACATGAGTTATAGACCTATTGTGTTAATTAAGGGTGATTACAAGATCTATACAGACATCTCTGTTACAAGATTAAAGAACATCTTAAAATCTAAAATACAATCAGATCAAAATGGATTCCACCCAGGCAAATACATTAGGAACAACATAAGAACCATATTGAATTTAATAGAGTATTAACACACACATAATAAAAGCAAATGGCTATGGCATTTGTCAATGGCGAGAAAACATTCAATAATTTGAGGTGGAATTTTATGTTTGAGTGTATTAAACCTAAAACAGATATATAAGGAACAATTGGCTCAGCTAATAATCAATGGAGAATTGTCTCAAGAATTTCAACAGAATAAAGGAACGAGACAGGGTTGTCCTACATCACCCCTTTTGTTTATCATCACACTAGAAATTTTAATCAACAAGATAAAGGAAAACAGTAAGATCAAAGGAACAAGAATTAAAGTACATGAATTCAAAGTGAAAGCTTTTGCGGACAATCAAGTAATGATACTAGAGGACCCATTAAATAACATCAAGGAACTTTTGATAGAAATAAATATCTTTGGCAAGTATTCAGGTTTTGAACACAACAAAGAAAAAAACTCAAATTCTAACCAAAAATCTAAAAAAATGAAGAAGAAAAGCTAAAAGAAATATCAGGATGTAATGTTACAAAAAAGGTGAAATACCTTGGAGTAAGATTAACAACAACAAAAATGCAGATTGTATGACAACAACTACAAACAAATTTGGGAGGATATTCAACATGATCTGCAATGCTGGAAGGAAAAAATATATCTCTTCTAGGACGAATCGCTGTTATCAAAATGATGGTACTGCCTAAGTTGCTTTTTTTGTTTATGAATTTGTCTATTACCACTAAAAACAAAATGTTTGCGAATTGGGACAAAGAATTGAGAAAATTCATACGGAAAGGAGGTAACCCAAGAATAAAATGGAAGATCCTACAAGTTGCTATGAGAAGAAGTGGCTGTGCAATCCTCAGTCTAAATTGTTGCAGTTAATATTTCAGTAATCATTATGAAATTAGTATTAGTTGAAGCCATTCTCTTATTTGAGTAGAAGAAAATCTTTCTTGAAGTCAGTATCTTCAGGAGAAGCAGTTTAAAATAATCTAGAACCTCTTCTGAGACCTCACTGGGTCTAGACTGGAATGCCAACTGGGCCCATAACCCCCAAAATGTGAGGTGCAATTTGAGTGTCCCAGGGTGTTAACCCATTAAAAGGGAAACAAAAATATCAAAGTTAAACTTGTTAGAGTTCAGCTTTTATTAGCATAACAACGAAAGTGTGGGTCAGACTATTATTTTAAATCTACCTTCCTAAAGAATAAAGACTTCCTCCAAAAAACAACAAGCATGAAGTTTGTGGTTTTAAAAAAAACAAACAATGATGGTGTTAATAAATAAATATATAACAAAAACTAAATCCTAATCTAACTTAAAATAGTTATATATAGCAGGAAGATTGAGAGAGAGCGATATAAGACTAGCAGTCAAGCTAGAGCCACACACTAACTGTAAGATTAACAGTTTAGAATCCTGAGATAGAGACAGTTAGTCTTAAAGAGAGAAAGACCTACATAGGAATTGCTATATATATATATATATATATATATAATATATATAAATAATGAGGGGAAAGAGAATGTATATGAATCAACTGCAAAGTTGCCATGGAATTCCCTAAGAGCCATCAGGAATCCATCTGAATCCATCAGCTCTATCAGTCCTAGCCTAAATTAAGAAGGAGAGCCTTCCTTCCATCTGCCATGGTCCAGGCCTCAGAGAGAGATATAAGAACTGCTGGACCTGATCTCCTCCACACTACCATTCCCTTCTCTTTTTGTTTCATATGTTATTAAGATTGTAAGCCTGAAGACAGGGAACCATCTAATTAACCATTTGTAAGCCACTCTGAGAGCCTTTGTAGCTGATGAGCAGGGTATAAATACTCTAAATAAATAAATAAATAAATAAATAAATAATTGAAACTGCAGAGAGTTCCTCCACACCAATATCAGTCTCTCTTGGAAGATTTTTGTATTCTTTCCCCCTCCTTAGATAGATAAGGATGCTTGCAAACTCCTTTCTCTATCTCTCTCATTTAAACTAACCATGTGAGTTAGGTCAATCCCCTTTGGGACTAAGGGCCTCGGCAGACAGCTTATTAAGCCGCCCT
>CM034706.1:146589403-146640520 GCA_020142125.1 Phrynosoma platyrhinos
CCCAAAGAGGCATCTCTTGTCCTTTGTGCCGGTGCAGCACACTTTTCAATTATTTCTTCATCTGTTGTTCTTGTGTTCCTTCAAGTTTTTGAATTATGGGGACCATAAAGTGAACCTATTACTGATGTTTCCTGGCAGGAATTATTCAGGGGAGTTGATTTTGCCTTCCTCTGAGGCTGAGAGATTGTGACTTGCCCAAGGCCACCCACTGGTTTCCATAGCTGAGTAGAGATTTGAATACTGGTTTCCAGAGTTGTAGTCCAACATGAAAAACAAAAACAAAAAAATGACACCACACTGGCTCTTAACGAAGATTATAACAGATCTTATTAGAGGTCTGCATCTATTCTCCTCACCAGTAGTTAAGTCAACACCTCATATGGAACAACCCTACCATCCACTTTCTTCTTCATGAATCTCACCAAATTGAGTGACAATGATAAAACGAGGAAAACAGTTTTGGTATGGCATTAACCACAAGTGCAATATCTACATAGGAATTTGCATCTGCTACACATAGAATTTGCAACACAGAGATGATACTGAGTACCTAGCATTCCAGTCAAAAAGTTGCATTTAGTTGCATGAATTTATGAAAAAGTGAGATGATCACGGAATGGTGTGTGCTCTTTAGTAGTTCTTCATTTAAATTAGTGCAATGAGTCTCAGAAACAGACCAGACCAATGCAACTTGTCAATGTCTATCCCTCAGTTAAAGCTGTGTTGTCAAGACTGTGTGCTATCTGAATGATCAGATAATTCTCAGTAACTGTAGGATTAATATTCAGTTTGGGTACTTAAAGGGAAAAATCTAAAGATATATAATAAAGTACTAACGTTGATGAAGTGTGATAACATGGTAACCCCATATATATATATATGCTGCTCTCACTGCTATCTGGCCCATTTTAAATTGGTGTGCTTCATAACAAAGAAGCCTGATGCTGCAACATTGGTCTAAACAGATCACTGTACTTTAAAAAGTCCCACAGTGACAGTGTAAGTCAAGGCTAATGTGCATCTTGATGTGACAATTACAAATATCACAAGGTATAGTTCAGGTCAACAGCTCTCTCACATGTGTGAGAACAGAAAGACTTTCTCTATCATGTGAACATGACATTCATCAATAGAAGGCAAGCCAGAGCATGTGCTTAGCAGTTTCTAACAACAATATGAAATGGCTGTATGGATGAACCCTCAGAAGATCTCAGAAATGTACCATAGCTGAAAACATGTTTCATTACAATCTTGCATCCTCCCAACAAAGGTGAGAGAAACTAATGCAGCATCTTCTAAGATCAATAGAAAAATCCCTGTAAACCAAAGATACTATGATTTGTTTCCCTTAAAGTCTTTACTTGATCTTTCTCCTCACCCTTTCTGTCACTGTTGTGGTAAGTATTCTTTCTCTTCCTATGAGATGTAGGATGTTAAAAATCTTAATGGATGATTACATTATAAGAATTTCAGGTTTCTGTTTCTCTGTTGCAATTAGAAACTTTCTTATATGTGTTGTGGACTGGACTCAAGATTAAATTTTTTAGCAGGCCAGTTTGACAAGTCATCCAAATTAGTATTTCCACAGCAGGAGATACAAATTTTCCTGCATGAGGATTATTTTGTAATTTCATCCCACACATCCTGTGGAATATCTGTGTTTTGTAATGTTTACAAACATCACAGCAAACCAAATGATTACAGTGAAAATCATTACAAATATCAAAATTAACATAGATCAACAGAGAGTCAGTATGGTGTAGTGGTTTGAGTGTTGGACTATGATGCTAGAGATCAAGGTTCAGTTCCACACTTGAGCATAAAAACCCAGTGGGTGACTTTGGGCAAGTTGCATTCTTTCAGCCTCAGAGAATGGCAATGGCAAACCTCTCTGAAGAAACTTGCTAAGAAAACCCTATGATAGGTTGGCCTTAGGGTCACCATAAGTCAAAAATGACTGGAGGCACACAACAACAAGAGCAATAACAATGTCAGGTAAGGTTGCAAGAACAATCAACTTAATGAAGTAGAATCACAAGGGATGTGGTACACTAACATCAGAGTGGCAAATGGGTGGAGCAAAGCTTCAGAGTGATTCTCTTGTTATGATTTCATGTTTTCCATATTCTTGCACAATGGCAACATAATGAGACAAATCCACAAAGGAGAGACAACCATGGCATCCACCCAATGTAAAGCTCAGATGGGATAGTAACCAGATTTTATAAAGAATGATAGCTTTAAGGAGAACAGAAGCTTTACAATGACAATTGGATCTGCCATGTGTTCTCTTGGTCATCAGTTCTTTTAAAAAGAGTGTACAATCTGTGTCCTTCTCCCCACATAGGACCACAAATGGCTACAATCATAAGCTGGTCCACACTGGGTGAGGCCTTTATGTAAAACAAAACTAGAATCTGATTTAGTGATTTTTCCCCCTCTCTCTCCCTCATCCATATTATTATTTTTATATCCTAAAGGGTGATATAAACATTTGTGTTACAAAAATATTAAAAAATAATAATAATTGTGTGGTGTTATGGAGCTTTGGAAGCCTCAAAAATATCATCAGCAAAGCTGCACATTTCCCATCCCTCTCTTAAAGTCTATGCCCTATGGAATAAGCACACTTTAATAGCTGATCAACTACAATTCATCTTGCCATGCTTTTAAGAGATAGTAGTTGGAGAGTTGTTTGAAAGTTTTCCCCCTTGACTCTTGGTCTATTTGTTTAATCAGGATGTTTTTTTAAAAAATAAACATTTCCATAAAGCCTGAAAAGGATCATTAAACACTGTGGAGTGTACACAATTGCTGTGCTAATAATTAAGAAAAATTCTTAAATGTTTTTGCCATTAGGGATGAGTATAATTGCATTTGTCTCACAGTAAGCCATTGAAGAAAAAACAATCATGTATTTGATGGCACATTGAGCGACACAGTGATATTTTAAGATTAAAAATCACATATTTATTTCTACATGGGATTGTATTTTATTTCATAGGTTGGAGGTAAGTTTTTTTATGAATCTATAATAGAAATAAGATCCCCTTCCTGTCACAGCTTTATTTTTAATGACCGTATAAAGATTTCTCAGACTTTTCTATGCCATTTTTAACTTAGGATAAGCCAGAAATTATCACTACAGAACTTTCATCTTGAATTAGGGAAGGGGGAAATAATCTGGAAAAGAGAAACAGGAGTTAATTTGGTAGCTAAGTCATTTATTTAGCTACAGTGGTGACACCGTTTGTTTGTTTGTTTTATCTGACCATTACATGAAGTTGAAGAATGCATCTTGTTGACTGCTTCTGAGTGCCCACTTTTCCCCCATGCCTTGGATCATTTGGGGGAGAGAGAGGGAAGAAGAACATCTTTTATTGGTTACTTCAATTTTTCACCAGAATATCCCAGGGAAAAAAAAAATTTCCAGAGCACATTGGGTTGGAAGAAGAAAATACCTGAAGTGTATTTACACTACATGGTTGTAAAAGTTTGATAGCACTATTAAATTAATAACTTCATTGTAGGAAAACCTGAGATGTGGAGTTTGGTGAGGCACTTAGTAATCTTAGATAAGATCACTAGTCCATTTCCTGAACTACCATTTCAAAGGACTCTGTCTACAGCACCAGGGAGCCCTGATGGTGTAGTGGGTAAATGTGGGTACTTCAGCCACAATGTTGTGAGTTTGATCCCAATGGGTTCCAGGTTGACTCACTCTTCCATCCTTTCATAGGTTGGTAAAATGAGTACCTGGATTGTGGGGGGTGGCAACTGGCTTACAGATTGTAAGCCACTTAAAGAGTATTTAGTTCACTATGAAGCAGTATAGAAATGTAATGCTATTGCTATTGCTATTAATTGTTTTTAATCATTTCTCAGGGTATCTTGATGCCTAATAAGTATCTCACTAAAGTACAAATCTGTCAGAACCAGTGAACTCAGTTCCCAACAACCAGGAAAATATCTTTTTGTGATAGAAAGCAAAAGACTTTTATTTCAGAAATCAGGAGAGAAGTCACCGGTAGAATGTTTTTGTCGAAGCTGAGGATCTCTTCCCTCTAGCATTAGAATTCAAACTGTCCAGCCCCCCCCCCCTTTCTGGGTGTTGGCACCCAGCCTTTGATCCCAATCAAAGCAAATTCTAATAGTCCTTTCTTCCCATTTATTTCACCCAGAGCATCCCCCCAGTATTACCATTCTACTGCCATAAAGGAAAAGGAAAATAACCACCCTCTATGTATCAGGATCACTGCAGGAAGCATAGTGTCAAAAAACCATGAATCCCTTTACTCTGCTTACCATTTGCCCCCCTGCTATTTGCCCACTGCTTCCATTTCCCATACAAAGAGCCCATACATGATTCAGTATTCAGTAACTTCAATATTTGATACATACATCATTTCCAATAAACCACACAAATCATGACAGAACCATGTACATGGATTCTGACAAAATCCTATCATTCTTCAGGATGAAGCAGTGACAATTACAGTGGAATGAAACTGATCAGATTCACCTCTAGAAGCCAAAATGGATTTTTAAAAAAGTTTGGAGAAAAATATCCACTGCTACTAATAGGGAATCTCTCCAAATCTGTCAGCAAATATCACTACCACAGCCTAATAAAATAGAAAAATATTCTTATTCATCAACTATAAATACAGTGGAAATTGTTTGGTGAGGAGAGTTATTAGTCATAAAAATTTAGAGGTTATCTAGACATGAAAAGGATACCACTGGATAAACTCTCTTCTTCCTGATCTGGAACATTATAAACTTATTTGAGTTTAAGATTAAAACCTTAATGTCATCAGAAAGACAGCACACTTAAACACCTGGGTGTTATCCAATGATCTTGGGGGATAGAAACAATATTCAAAGATATTCAGAAAATTGTTGATTAAAAAAAATTAAAAAATATAATTTCATTTATTTATTTATGTAGTATTGAGAAACTCTGATGGGATGAATCCTGAACAGTTCAGGATTTATTCTGCACAAAATTTGTGCACATTTTGCAGAGGAAACAGCATAATATCATAACATATATATTATTTTCCATGCCAAAAATGCTGTTTTCTGTGCAGAAAATACTGTAATTGGGGATTTATTCCACATAAAATTTGCACATGGTTGATTTGTATAGAAAACATGTTTTCTATACAGAAAACAGAATTTCAGTGCAGGAATATTTCTATATTGAAATATTATGCTGTTTTCTTCACAAAACAAGAATGTGTGGATGCTGTGCAGAATAAGTTGTAAATTGTAAATTTACAATTTGAAACCACTCAGTTTTCAAAGAATTTCTGGCAGTGGGAACAAAACTGCTTTAATAACTGATTGCTACCTTTGAGAAGAAACCTAGTGAAGAATTTTATCCCTAAGTGATACACATCCGTAGGAATTCACCCTAAGTGGTACAAAATGGTTCAGAAAATGATGTAAAAAATGGGAAATGCACTCATTGGCATGTGCTTCATGAAAACTGCATCTACAATCATGTCTTCTTCTAAGCCATTACCATTTACCATCAAGTTGATGTTAATTTCTGGTTACATTATTATTATTATTATTAGTAGTAGTAGTAGTAGTAGTAGTAGTAGTAGTATTATCCCATCCATCTCCCAGGGACACAGGGTGGCTTACAACATTAAAAAACAATACAATTAAAACATACAAAAATAGTAGGTCAGAATTGAACAAGTTTTATTGATTAGTCGACTGAACATATCAACAATAAAATACTGTATTTTAAGTACAAAATACAGCATATCAGAATACAAACAATAATAAAATAGTTCAATCCTAAAACAAATATAAGATTGACTTGGGTTAAAACATATTTGATTAAATACTGTAAATAAATAAAATGGTATACAAAATAAGCTACAAGTAAAATATAAAATATGACAAGATAAAAGTGGAGGAGATGACTAAAGGTCTAAGAAAATTAAATAAATTTATCACCATGACACAATACTCCAT
This sequence comes from Phrynosoma platyrhinos, assembly GCA_020142125.1. Lineage (NCBI taxonomy): Eukaryota > Metazoa > Chordata > Lepidosauria > Squamata > Phrynosomatidae > Phrynosoma > Phrynosoma platyrhinos. Next base: position 146,595,398 of record CM034706.1, read on the forward strand.
ACTGTATAATGAATTGATCTCTCATATGGGTGGCTTTTATAAGAAATTTTGCCATACATCTCACAATGTAGGTTCTCCCCAGAGAGAAAATAAGACAATTCAACAATTAGTTGTTCTAGTCAGGTACGGTTGCAAAAAGTGTGATCTTTCCTTGACATATATACTACAATCAAACAAAATATGTATGGTATCCTCCACAGTGGAGGCACCACAAATACATGTTCTTTCGTGGTAAGGTATATTTTGAAATCAACCTATTCTGACCATAGAATTTGATTGCTCAAATCTGGCTCTTATAAAAGTTGTTCTCTGACTTTGTGTTAGCTGTAGTCTGAGATATTTTTCTAAGTCAAAAAAAGTTTTATTTTTGGCTAACTATTTTAAAGATTTACAAACAGCCATCACAGCTATATCTGTTTGAGCACTAATATCCCAAATCTTTTGTTTTAGAATTACAGTTGTGATTGGTAGAAAGAAGAAAGCAAGAAGAAAAGCCTAACTGGTGTAATTATAGGGAAAGCTTACATACCCAAAAGTTCAGATGGCCAATAACTAACTGTTCATTCGAACAAAGTTTGGGAAGTCTCCCTAACTCCACAGGATTTCACCCTAAGTGGTACAAAATGGTTCAGGGAATGGTGTAAAAAATGGGCAATACAATCATTGGCATGTGCTTCATGAAAACTGCATCTACATTCATGTCTGCTTCTAAGCCATTACCATTTACTATCATGTTGATGCCAATTTCTGGTTATATTATTATTATCCCACCCTTCTCCCAGGGACACAGGGTGGCTTACAACATTAAAAATAAATACAATGAAAACATACAAAAATACTACATTAAAACAGAATTAAATTACTACAATAATTAAAACAGATTACAAATACTTTAAGATTAAAAAATGTTTAAAATATATTAAAACAATATAGCACCCCAAGCTGTTTTTTTAAAAGCTTTCTATTTTGAAAGCCTATCTGAAAAGGAAGGTTTTCACATATCAGCAGAAGGTCATTAAGGAAAGGGCCATTCTGGTCTCCCTGGGCAGGGAGTTCCAGAGTCTAGGGGCAGTCATGGAAAAAGCCCTCTCTCATATCCCCACTAACCGTGCTTGTGATGGTGATGGGATAGAAAGAAGGGCCTCCCCTGAGGATCTCAGAGCTCCAGTCAGCTCACAGAGGGAGATATGATCTGCCAAATAGCCTGGACCTAAGCCATATAGGGCTGCATAGGACATCACCAGCATTTGAATTGTTCTCAGAAACAAACTGGCAGCCAGTGGAATCATTTCAACAGAGGTGTCGTATAATTTCTGTAACCATATAAATTAAAGACCTCCAAGAGTTTGTCATCAATAGATCTGCTCAAATCTGGAAGCTCAGGGACAAGGCTTCTTTAACTGATTAATCTGCCTGTAATATGCATTTCTTCTTTTCATATTGCCTTCCATTTTACCAAGCAATATTGTTGTTGTTTTTTCCATTGAGTCATATTGTCTCATGATGTCTACAAAAGACAAAAGCCTCATTTTAGCTATATTGGCTTCTAATGAGAGTTAAGGCTTAATTTGTCCTTGGACTCACACATTTGTCTTTTTAGTAAGTTTAGAAACCTTCTCCAGCATAAATGAGTTGATGCTCTTTATGGCAGCTTTCTTCACTGTCCAATTTTTACAGCCATAGATAGAAATCACAAATACAATAGCATGACTGATTCTGGCATTGGTATTTAATGATACACAACTTATAACTACAATTAATAAAAATTGGCTGTAAAATGCTGTTTGGGGGACTTCTCTACTGGGCAATTCAGCTGAACAGATAACTCAAGAGTTTCATTTCATCTCATTTTTTCACAAGAGTTCACAGCATTTCTTCATACTGGAGATGAAAAGAATTTGATTTTTTAAAAGTGGCAGAAAGTAAGAATAGACACTATTCTAATCTACTTCCCACAGCATTCAAAATGGTGATGATGACTTTTAAATCCCTATTCAGATTGAGTCTAGACTATCTGAAAGACTGTAGAGCCTGCCAGAGATTTAAGATCTGCAGGAGAAGGGTTTCTCTCAGTCCCACTATCACCATAGGCACATATGGTGAAGTTACAAGGAGAGACAGTGTAGTGCAGAGGTTTGAGAGTTGAACTATGACTCTGGGCACCAGGGTTCAAATCTATGCTCAGCCCTGGAAACCCACTGGGTGACCTTAGGCAAGTCACACTCTCTGAGCCTTAGATGACGCCAAAGGCAAACCCCTTCTGAACAAATCTTTCCAAGAAAACCCACAGGTTTTCAGTGCATGTGTTTAATATAAATGTTTATGCATTTTAAGTTTCAGTATTAATAAAATTTTAATTTGACTCTACTTTAATTTTTTTTCATAAGCCATCATGGATTCCATGCCAGAAGTAAGGTGGAGTATAGATTAAATAAATTAATTGTAATTTATAACAATTTTTTTAAAACTCCCCTGTCAAAAAATAAATAAAAATAAAATCACAGTAGAGGCCCATGTCACATTTCTGTGCCTCTAAACATATTACTGCTTTACTCCTGTTGTTGTATCAGTCTTTCTTGGGATCTCTTTGCTTGGAAAGTTCAAAGTATGCCATTTTAAGAAGTCATCACAATTACCAATTTCCCTGCCCCCCATGAGAAAACAAGCCTGTGCCTCCTTGCAATCTAACACTATTTCTTCTCAAGAAACCTAAAATGAGTACACCTCAGCTTTTAAGCACCTTCCCTTAGATATTCTTCTGAAAGTGATTCACTTAGCAGCAGGAAAGCAATCTGAAGTGAGCAAAGTGCTCTTCAGCAGAACAACCATCAGTTCACACTTGGGAGCTACTGAGAATAGGATTACAGCCAACACTAGAAGTGTTGATCAATAGAATTAGGTTCCCCATTTATCTACTCTAGTCGTTGGTGCAATGTCTTCACACTTAGATTCTTAGCAAAGTTTAGGGAATGCAGTCAGGTATTGGGAACAGTCATAAGGGCCATTTATTCCACCATTAATTCCTTTTGTAATAGCTAGCAAGACTTTAAATACCCCAGATTTACAGTTCCATTTCCTTTCATTTGTTTCAGCTATGAGGGTTGTGGCCCAGTAGCTTAAGTCTGGTTATATATATTTTTTTAAAAAAATGGTTTCAATTATTGATTAGTCAATAAAAAGGCTATGGTTTTAATCATTGCTTTTTCCTCTTTCCATCCCACTTATGACCAGCCTTGTTATTAGGCACAGGAAGACTTCTTTAAACATTTCTCCTACTCCATTGCTTATTCCCATCTGTTAAAAGACAGAACTGGATGTGTCACATACCCTGTCCTAAACTCCTTAGGCTAGCTTGCTGTCATCCAGTGGACAGGGAAAAGTAGGTCTCAACATTCATATTTTGAATTATCAGAAATACAAAAGGTTGCTATTGGGTAGCCAGTTGTGAAGGACCCACATGTCTTCTCCTTTTCTATCACATTCAGGGGAGGAAACTATGGGCCTTTGCAGACTGCTAGGAAAAGTGCAAATTAAGTCCACTTCAACTGCCCTGGTTCAGTGCTAGGGAATCATGGGAATTGTATTTTTTTCTGAGACATTGAGCCTTCTCTGTCAGAGAGCTCTGGTGCCACAATAAATTACAGTTCCCATGATTCCCTAGCATTGAGTCAGGACAGTTAAAGTGGACTCAATTTGCACTATTTCTGGCAGTCTGCAAAGGCCCTATGTCAATGTGTGCTGAATGCACTCTGGGTTTTAGTCCAACTTTTAAAAGGCTCCAAACCTATTTAGTGAATAGCATTCAGTGCTAGGAAAATTCATTTAAAATTTGGAGTCAAATCCCCATTTCTTTTACCAGCTCACTGACATTACTAGATGCCTCCTCCATGTGTGTGCACATGCCTATGTGTATGTATGCACACATGTTTAGGTCTTGTGCTAGGAGAAAGATAGTATATACATTAATTAAATAAATAAATATGCATAAAAGATATTTTCACCAAATCTCTTGATCTCTGGCCCTTATGATTTATCTTCTGTAAGATGGAGTTAAAAGTATTGTGTACTGTAGCAGGTCAGAACAGAAAGAATGCATTATTGAAGTGTTAAGGGAAGAGTCATGGGCCTGATTAATGATTTCCTACCCAACTACTATTTAAGTAACAGGCAGTCTCTCTAAATCAAGGGCAGCTTCCTAAACTAAATGGGCAGGCTAGATTCTAAAAGTGCCATATGGAAGCATAACTGTCATTCTGAGGCAATTTTCTGCAAGTTCTTTAAAAAAAAAACTGGTTTCAAGGAACTCATTTTAACTGTATCATTGGGATGTGTTGAAGAGTTTATTCTTTGCAAATTATGGAATTAAGTGACCTATTCTGTATTGCCTGGGAAAATTGACTGATCCACTGAGTTTTACACTTTCCTAATATTCTGTGCATAGATGCAATTATTTCTAATTTCTTTTGTGAAGGAAGCAACAAGCAGTTTTCACAATGTTCTTCCTTTATGTCTTCAAACAATGCATAGTTTTCAAATACTATTCACCATTTGGGATGTAGTCTGTATAAAATTGTTTGCACATAAAGCAACCTGTTTTGTTCAGGAAGGAAAATGCTGTGGTTGTTGGCTCTCATTTTTGCTGTTTATTTTAGCACTGGAAACCCCATGGAGAGATATCAGACAAGATGGTAGAATCTGTGAAGTGAGAGTAAAGAAAGAACAGTAATAATAATAATAATAATAATAATAATAATAATAATAATTACCCCGCCCCTCTGTCGAGCAATCAGGGTGGCTTACAAGAATTAAAATCCATACAAACAGAGAGAAAAGAAAAGGAAGAATCAATGGATGCCAGCAAAAACACTACAAGCAATAGAAGATAAGCAAAAGGAAAAAGAAACCAAAAATAGAACCAAATTCATGAATGCAATTGTCCAATGATTAGTGCACAAGGACAAAGAGAATTATTGTAATAAGCATTGTAGACAAACAATAAAAAAGAACAAGAGACCTCTTTCACAAGATCAGTGAACTAAAAAGGAAATTCAAATCAAGGGTAGAGATGTTCTATGATCAGCATAGGAATGTAATACATAACCATGGTAAAATAAAAAGATGATGGAAGCAATATGCAGAATATCTATATAAAAGAGATGAAAAGATGAATGACACATGGGGGGGGGGGAAGAATCATATGAAGATGAACCCAGATTTTGAAAACTGAAGCAAAAACTGCATTTAGTGGAATTAAGAGGAATAAATCACCAGAAACAGATAGCTTACCAATAGAGCTACAGCAATTTATGGAGACATATATGACTTTAGTTCTGACTAAAATCTGCCAGCAAATGTGGAAAGCAAAACATTGGCCCACAGATTGGAAACAAACAATATACATCCTTACCCCTCCCCAAGGAACACAAAAGATTGCAGCAACTACAGGACCATTGCATTGATTTCACATGCAAGGAAGGTTATGCTCAAAATTCTACAGTAAAGACTCCTGCCATATATATAGAGAGAAATTTCAGAGGCACAGGCTGGGTTCAGGAAGTAAAAACACAGTCGGGATCAAATTGAAAACATACAATGGCTAATGGAGTGCACCAGAGAATCTAGAAGAAAATCATCATGTGCTTTATAGACCATAGCAAAAATTATTAAAAGCTATGGATTACATCTAAGAGGGTGGGTATGTCAATACATTTGATTGTTCTGATGTGCAATCTATATTCAGGATAAGATGCTACAGTTAGAGCAGAATATGAAAAAACAGAGTGGCTCTCACCTGGAAAGGAAGTTAGACAAGGATGCATCTTATTACCCTATTTTTTTCAACTTATATGCAGAAAATATTTGAAAACTGGGCTTAGATTGGGGGGAAGCAAGAGTAAAGATAAGAGGAAGGAATATCATGGAAGGAAGATATGCAGATGACACTATAATACTTGGAGAAAATAAGCGAAACTTGAAACGACCACTAAGGAAAGTCAAAGAAAATACAAAGGCAGGTTTAACATTGAAGATTAAGAAAATGAAAATAATGACCATGGAGGATTTTCACAAATTCAGTATAGATTATGAGAAAATTTGAAATAGTCAAAGACTTCCCATATCTTGGATCAGTCATCGACCAGAACAGAAATTACAGTGAAGAAATCAGGAGAAGACTATGAATGTGAGGGGAAAAAAACCTAGACAAGATTCTAAAGTGTAATGATATACAACTGAACATTAAAGTGAGGATTTTTCATTCAAAATTGTTCACTAAAAATGTCATATGTAAGCAAGTAGAACAAAAGAGGAATTACTGTCAAAAAGAACAACAGTATACTATTTTAAAACAATTATTAAAAGACATTAAAAAGAGACTTTGGCCTCAAACAGATGGCCCAAAAGGCCCACCATTGGGCCAATCTGGGGGCAGGGCATAGACATGATGCATTCCCCTGGATCACTCAGAGTATGCACCAAGGCCGTGTCAGGGCCCTGAATATGGCTCAAAACCAGCTACAAAAGGAGCAGTTTCTTACTACTCCTTTTTGTGGCTTGTTCAGGGAAGTGGCAGTGGGTGCTCTCAGAATCACAGCATCTGGTTGCTATGGTCCTGGGTTGGTCCTGGGGAGATTGGGGAGGAAGCAGCCTCTGGCCACTCCTACTGCCCCATCTGCTTCATCCCTTAGAAAAGATTGGGAAGTTGTTTTTTTCCCCTTTTTGGGAAGAAGCATGGTTTTGCCAAGACTTTTTTTCTCTCTCCCCTCAAATATTTCCATTATAAGAAATGGAACACCTTTGTGAAATGGAAGAAGGAAGTTTCCAGATTTGTTAGCCAAGCAATGAAACCAATATTAAAATCTAGATCAATGCATGATGTTAAAGAAAGAGACAGATTGGGAGTTCTTAATATTAAATTGTATTATGAGGCCTGTTTTGTCTGAAGGAATGTATATTACTTATAGACAAGGGACTCTTGAAACTTGAAAGTCATGATTTAAGATTTTGTTGGCAATGTTAACTTTGGTATGATAGAGTTAAGGAACTTTTTTTGTATTAGAAAAGTTCTTGTTCAAGTTACGTATAAATATAAGCAGAGACTTTTTCCTAAGATAATATTAGCCACCTCATCACAGGAAGCTTTTTTAAAGGAAAGACTTGGTTAAAAACAAGATGGTTTTTTATATGGATATTTTGTGCTGTGAACAAAATAGCTGGAAGTTAAATCAAGAGAGATGTTTCTTAAGAAAAGCAAATATCTTAATTGGTTTGTTTAAATGAAACTTTAGGATAGATTTAATCAAGATGAGAAAATGGAGCAATAGATGTTGGAGAAAATTAATTTTATTTAGAGTTGTGTAAAAATGATGAACAAGTAACTTTAAAAAATGTATAAATGGCTTTTGAAATCAGAGCCAGAAAGTGAACCTGTAAAAGAGTACATGATCAGGTGGGCCCAAATGTTTGAGCAGAATATTCAAATGGATATATGGGGAAAATGTGGTCTAAAGAGAGAAATTTTACTTTGAGCAGTAATTTCAAAGAAAACCTTTATGAGATTATGTATAGATGGTACATAACCCCAAATAAGTGTTCAAAAATGTTTAAGAATATTACAAAACAATGTTGGGAATGTCAAGACAAGGATGGCTCCTTCTTTCATATGTAGTGAACTTGTAAGAAGGTGAAAATTATTGGTCTAAGATTTATATGCTAATCCTAAAAATTTAAAAGCTAGATTTTTCTATGTTACAGGAAAAGTTTTTAAGACTGCATTTGATCACTTTATTTGTTTAAGTTATATGCAGAAAATATCATACGAATAGCGGATTTAGACTTAGAAGAAGGTGGAGTGAAGATAGGAGGAAAAAACATAAATAAACTAAGATATGCAGATAACATGAGACTATTAGTGGAAAATATCATAGACTTGGAATAATTACTAAAGAAGGTCGAAGAAGAAAGTGCAAAGACAGACTTACTGCTGAATATAAAGAGAACAAAAATAATGACCACAGAGGATCTACGTAAATTCAACCTAGACAATGAAGAAATAATAATAATAATAATAATAATAATAATAATAATAATAATAATAATAATAATAATAATAATTGTTAATATTATTATTTATATCCTGCCTTTCTGCCATGCAATCGGTTAAAGATCAAAATAGTTAAAGATTTCCTGTACCTTGGATCAAACATTGATCAGAATGGAGACTGCAGCCAAGAAATAAGAAGACCAAATATAATCAACCAGGAAATTCAATAATATATTTTTGCTGATTATACCAGTTTAACAGCACAATCCCATATATTTTTATATAGAAATAGTTCCTGTTATTTTCATTGAGACTTTCTCAATGTGATTAGGATTGCAGCCTGAATTAATTATATGGTTAAATTGAAATATATTTATACATCTTCAAAACTTCAGCATAAAAGCCTTTGAATGAGTAACAGAAGTGTAAGATAGCAAATCAGTTTAATTTAGAAGAGGCTATTTATTGTTAGAGGAAAAGGCCATCTTTAATATTTTAGTTTTCATTCATTATTCCATTTATCAACTAAAACTTTACTTCATTAATCTAGCCATTAAATCCATTGAAGCTTGCAATTGCAGGTAACACAGTGCATCATAAAGTCTAAATATTCATTGTACTTTATAGTAGTATATTTATACTGGTATAGCTATAGTATATCAATAGTCTATAGACATGAGAACCATAAATATAGTACAAAGTACAGGTTCAGGACTTTTTGTGTATCCACACAGAAGTAATTCTGAGTCCACTGATACTTACTTCCTAATGTCTACATGGGATTGTAGTCTAATCATGATAGTTGAGCAAATTGTGTTGGAGAGAAATTTCACCATTCTTCTCATCAAAAATACATTATATTACCATAGCAGAAGTAGTAGTAATAGCAGCATCAGTAATAGCAATAATAAAAATGGAATATACAAAGAAGTAGAGAAATATAGCAAAATAGAAATAGAAAGGCACTATTCCACCTATGATATTAAAGCTTCTTTGAGACTTTGCAAATCCATCCCAATCTCCGGACATTTGAATTGTGCCATTTACTTAATTGCATTAACTCCCAGTTGGTGCTTACTAACACTGTAGTTATTAAAGTCTTTCCTCCATTAGCACTTTTTCTTATTCTTCTAAACCTTTAGCCTTGGCTGAAATCTGGCAAATTTAGATCTATGTTTAGCACCTTTAAAAAAAAAAACCCAAATGAAAACAGAGTTAGACAGCAATAGTAACCAACACTCTACAATGCATTGTTGTAACATAAATCCCCACTCCCACTCCAAACTGGCATTAAATATGGTAGGAAGATTTTATCAGATAAGCCATTAGTCTGGCTGATAAGCAGAGTGTTAGTAGCAACAATATTTCAAAATATACGAGGAGGTATCATAAAGTTTTAATAATAATAATAATAATAATAATAATAATAATAATAATAATAATAATAATAATAATAATTTTTATTTATATCCCGCCCCTCTGCTAGGCAATCGGGGCGGCGTACAGCATTTCAAAACATCAAAACAAACATTAAAGCAGATACATTCAAATCCCATCCCTCCTTTCTATTCTAGGCTGGGTGATGCTTGACCTAGTGTCTCTCCCCCAGATTACATCAGATGGTAATGGAGGGAGGGCTCTTCTTCTTACACTAGGCCTGAAGGTGCTGGGCCTAGTGTCTCTCCCTCAGATAACACTGGATGGAATGGAGGGAGGGCTCTTCTTCTTACACTAGGCCCAATGTTATAACCTTTAATTTTTTTTTGACAGAAAGTTTGTTTTGATTTATATTTGTTAACTTATCCCTACTTAGTCACCATCCAGATTTAGACATTTTTCCAGTGTTTCTTGACGCTCCAGATGCCGTTATTGTAGAAGTCTGCAGGTTGTGCCTTAAACCACTCTTCCACTTCATGAATGACATTATCTGTGTTATCAAATCAGCGACCCTGCAATGGATTTTTCATTTTTGGAAAAAGAAAAAGTCATTTGGTGATGATGACACTGACAAAATGTAATCAATATACCATATTAACTTCCAGAAGATAATTATTACTTTATGAAAGCCCCTTGTATTTCTCCATCTTACACTTTAGTCACTTCTGGTACAACCTGTAACAAAACTAAAGGACATAATGAGCTGATTTTCTCAACATCATGCACTTAGGGACCAATGATGATACTGACAACAATTCCATCAATATACTACAATAACATCTGGGTGATAATTATTACTTTATGATATCCCCTCATAGATCATAGATGCATTATCAATTAAGACTACAACTAGGGATATGAGAAACATGTCATATTTTTGCTAGCTAATTATTACTTTATTGTTACCAACTGGGAGTTAATGCAATTATTATTACATGTTCAGCATGCTTACCTGTAAAAGTGGATATGTAGTTCTGATAAAACATGTTGCACCGGCACAAAGGACAAGTGACACCTCTTGTGGATATAAACAGGCCACAACTTTATTTTGCTGTACAGGGTATATTTACAAACAATTTACAATTAAATACACAATGCTTTGTCACATGTGAAAGTGAAGGTGTGACCAACCCAAGTGGGTGGCCCTTCACATCATGTGACAAAGCATGTAAATAACAACATCATACAACACCTTCCAACTGGAAATGATGTCATAATTCGTTATATGACATAACTAAATTAACGATGTCATGCACTTAACAAATCACTTCCCCTGATTTAATTTAGCCTAATTAATCCGAATTGATTTTTTAATTAGCCAATTATTTGCCTGTGGGTAGGGTGTCGTTACCCACCCCCACTAGTATTAAGACTATAACTTTTAATCAGACCCTGAATCCCCAAGTTGTAACTAAGCTAGAAATCATGTAAATAAGCAATTAACTTTCATATCAAACAGATATCACAAAACTTGGCAATAAAACCATAATAGAATTACATCCAGAATATGACCCAAATCCAACGATCTAATAATAAATTAATCTCAGGGAAGGTGAAAAACCCAGAGGAACAGCCCTGGGAAAAAACTCCCTCCCAGTCCCTGAAGGCGACCAGCCTAAGCCTGAGAGTAGCCTAAAATCAAAACCTTAACATTAGGGTGGGTGGGTTGGATCGCTCAGCTGCTGCTCTAAAATGGCAGCTGCCACATGGCAGCACAGGGCTATATAGCCCTACATTCCTGCAGGAAATCTTGTGTTGTCTTATGCACCATGAGATTTCCCAGCATGCTTTGTAACAACTTGTACAATAGCTGATTGGCTAAGTGCAGGAAATTAAGGTGGGAATTCCTGCGCACTCAGCCGACCAGTCATCCCTTGTCCCAAAAATGGCTGGCGCAACAAGAAACCCATCCCGACAAGTCAGGGGGGGGGTCTTTCCACCAGCACAAAGGGCAAGTGATGCCTCTTGTGGGTATAAACAGGCCATGTACAGGGTCTATTTGCAAACAATTTACAATTAAATACACAATGCTTTGTCACATGTGTAAGTGAAGGTATGACCAGCCCAAGTGGGTGGTCCTTCACATCACGTGATGAAGCTTGTAAATAACAACATAATACAGTTCACCCCTCTCAACCGGAAATGATGTCATAATTTATTATATGACGTAACTAAATTAATGATGTCATGCACTTAACAAATGATGTCACTTCTCCTAATTTATTTAATCTGAATTAATTTTTTAATTAGCCAATTATTTGCCTGTGAGTAGGGGGTTGTTATCCACCACAAGAGAGGGTCAGCCTAGTTTGGCATCCCCTCTCCCCCCCCGCCACAGACCGCTTTCTTGATATGCTCAGAAAGTGACTGCAGATAAACATCTGAACCCTCTGAAGAGAGGTGTACCCCATCCCCCCTGTATAGCTGAGGTATGGATATCTGAATACTGACGTGGTCAATTTCAAAAATGCCCAATCTGGTCAGTTGTTTAGATACAGAATGATTGAGCCAACGTCATGAGCCATTAATGGCAGCGTCTTTACGGGCCCCAGACCAACTACGTCTTGGTAGTAATTTGGTCCATAGCAAGACAGCACCAAGAATGTGCTTCCTTATCTCCTGCAAGTCCTTCACCATTTGTTTCACAAGCTGGAGACACGGAATCTTCACCAGGTCATTCTCCCCCAAGTGTATCACTAAAACCTGGGGGTGTGGATGGGCCCTTGAAAGTTCAATAATCATGGGGAGTAAGGCTCCCCAGTGCATGTCCCTGCAACCAAACCACTGCAGGTTGTCAATGTTTGCCAGTCCCAAGGTAGGGCTGCATTGCTGTTCCACTATATGGCGTTCTGCCCAGAACACGAGACTGTGGCTCACTATCCAGATCTTCCCATGGAATAAGCCTGCTTGAAATAACAAATAAGATCAATTAGTTTTACCATAAGTTGGACAGTTCCATCAAGTGTGTATGTAAGATTTGAATGCCCTCGATCGCCACTGGCCAATTTGGTGAATATTGGCATCACTTAGACCATGAACAGCCACAGCTGTTGCCGCACCAATGAGGAAAGAATGAGAAGAAAACTGAGTGGGAGGCAAGTTGGTTCACCTCAAAGTCTCCTTCAAAACTGCCCTAAACTGAAACTGAGTTAGTGGCATGCCTGATACATGCACAAACAAATATCCTGGCATATTCGGTCTAACCTTCAAGTATTCTGTCAATGCCAGCACAGGGCAAATCTGACCCTCAGATGACTTAGATAATAGACTGACCTCTAGCTAACTGGTCAGTCTTTGAACACCCGATGGAAATCTGAATCCCATGCTCTGATAATATGACATCTGAAAGAAGAAGTGCCCTACCAGATTGATCATTGCGAGAGCCAGGTACAATCTCACTAATTCTCAAGGCTGCAAAGAAAGCTGTAGCAAATATGGCCTTAAACAAAGCCAATTCCTCGAGTGAAAAACAAGTATTGGCTAAATGTTGCTATAATTTTAATAAAACTGGGCCAGTTATTGGCAGACGAGTGTCCTTAACCACAGGGCATTCCCTAGTTCAACCTTCCAAAGCTCTCCTAACCCTGTCCAAATCAATGGTAGGATCAGGAAGACCAGCAGCCCTGGAGTAAAATGCTAGGGCAGACAACCTGCCCCTAATAGTAACAGGAGACAGACCCATTTGCCTGAGATGGACTATAAATTGAAGAACGAGGTCCACCCTAATGGGCCAGACCTCCACTTCCCCTATTTCTGGCAAAAACTGTCTAAATGCATTCAAAGCTATCTGATGTGTAGATGGGGAGATACATTGTAGGATCGCTCTGTCAATTTCTAGTATCCAAGGCTCCACAGAAGTGCTGGTACCTCCAGTGGGTGCATCGAAGCCTTGCTCTCCAGCAGCCAGAACCTAGAGAACTGAAAATGAGAGAGGGCATCTGCCAAAGGGTTAAGCAAACCAGGCACATGGTGAGCTTGAAACAAAACATTAAAATTCAAACACTGAGTCACCATAGACCTGACCAAGCTCATGACCCTGGAGAACTTGGAGGACTTTGGAATTTAACATGTGAACCACCACCTGGTTGTCATACCAAAACCAGACGGTTTTGTTTGCAAATTGGTTTGCCCATAAGTAGACAGCAACAACTATGGGAAAAAGTTTCAAAAATGTCAGGTCTCTGGTCAGACCGCGTTCTGTCCAAGCAGTAGGTCATGCCTCTGCAGCCCACTGACCATTCCAATAAACTCCAAAGCTGTGGGCGCCAGCAGCATCAGAGTGTACCTGAAAATCTGCCATCAGCAGCATTTCAGACCTCCAAAATGAAATCCCATTGAATTGTTCAAAAAAGGACTCCCAAACCTTCAAGTCCTCATGAATCCCTTTGGTAATTCTTATATGATGGTGTGGAGCAGAAACCCCTTTAGTGGCTCTATACAGTCATGCACAAAATGCTCGTCCAGGAACTATTACCTCACATGCAAAGTTTAACAGGCCTGTAAAGGATTGAAAATTGTGGAGTGTAGCTTTATGCTTCCCCATCATTGACCTAGCTCCCTCATAGCCACTAGCTTGTCAATTGGTAAATGAGATATCCCAGCCATGGTATCCATCTCAATCCTCAAAAAGGTAAGCCATGTGTCAGGACCCTCTGTCTTCTCTTCTGCTAAAGGAACTCCCAGCTCTTCCATTAAAGCCTGAAAGGAGGCTAAAGTATCACTACATCTTGACGAATTGGGAGCTCCAGGTATAGGAAATCATCCAAGTAGTGGGTGATTGCAGTATTGCCTGACCTCTTGGTCGCACACCAATGCAGGAAGGTGCTAAATTGTTCAAAAGCTGAACAGGAAATAGAGCACCCCATTGGCATGGCTTTATCGAAATAATACTTCGCCTCAAATTGAAAACCCAAGAGATCAAAGTCATCTGGGTGTACAGGGAGCAGCCTCAAGGCTGATTTTATATCACATTTTGCCAACAGGGCTCCCATGCCTAATGCCATAACCATCTTGACCGCTGTGTCAAATGAAGCATACTTAACAGATGTAAGTTTTGGGTCTATGGTATCATTAACAGAATCACCTTTTGGGTATGATAAGTTGTGGATTAACCTAAATTCCCCTGGTGCTTTCTTGGGCACAACACCCAGAAGGGATAGGCAAAGGGTAGGAATTGGCAGGTGATCATGAGGGCCTGAAATCCTCCCCGCTGCAACCTCTTTCGCCAACTTCTCCCTTACTATAGCGGGTAAATCCTTCATAGAAAAAGCATTAGGTGCATAACGCTACACCCTGGGACCTGAATAAGGGACGTGAAAACCCATAGAAAAACCATTGAATATATAAGAGGCAGAGTCCCTATTGGTGTACATCTGGAGCCATACCACCAGTGCATCCAAATTAATTGGTGATGGTGCTTTTCCCTCCTGGTGACAATGGCTGGGGTGTGCCTCCAACTCCTGACCTCTTGCCTCTAACACAGGAAGCACCACCCCACAGATGTTGCATTTCTTCTCGAACCTGCAGGGTTGTCTCCTGCACTTACCTGCATTGAAGTCCCAGTAAATACCAAATTGCTTTCTTTCTCCTGTGCCAGGCCTTGCATTTTGCCCTCTCAGCTGCATAACAATGGGCACAAACCTATTGTTACATCGGCTCGAAGGGAAGGCCCCCACCATTACATCTGCCCACAGCTCTGATTGTACATGTCTGCAGGACAGTAAGCTGTCTTGGGCAGCCCTCACTCTGAACTGCTCATCATATTGCAACCATGCTGCACCACGTGAATTGTGATGGCAGTTAGTATATGCTTTGATCATGATCTCCTGATATTTGGAGAAATCAGGTGACCTATGAGGTTCTTTTTCCTCAACAACTCCCCTGTAGATAGTGAAGCCCATGATCCAGTTAATGAAATCACACTCGAGCTTAGGGCATTTAAACGCCTGTCACTCTTTAGGTAGGCTAAACAATATTCCATCCTTTACTATGATCCTTGGTTCAGGATCTCGAAAAGTAAGGGAATAAAGTCTATATATTCCCCTTTCCAAATTCTTTTTTTGGTTGTAAGTGGAAGGTGTAAGTCCAGGGGAGTGGACATCCCAGCATATGGGTTGCATTCCCCTGCTCTGTCCATTCCTATTGAACCAACCATTCCCAAAGAAGACACTCTTGATGGATCATCGGCCATGGAAGCTACTGGCTGCCCCACCTGCACCCTTGAGTCAGACACTTGGGAAGACTCAGGTGTCATCGAGAGTGCTCCCAGTGATGCAGAGCTGGGGTATTCGACCCCCACGCCCTGCCCAACCTGACCACCTGGAGCCCATACCAAGGTGGGCCATGACACATGTGCAGGATTAGAAAGAGACACACCTGATGTAGAAGGTTACTAGGAAGCATCACCAACTGGCTGCGTAGATCCCCCAAAGTGTGGCCCTGCAACAGCTCGGGTGTCAGGCCGAGACACAGAGGCACCTGCCTGGTCTGCTCTCCCCGCCTTGGAAGTCCGCTCCATCATGCCTCCATCTGCAAAAACCACTCCACGCAGGAGGTTATATAAATCCACCAAGGTAGGCTGATCGGACACAGGAACAGCTGCACCCTGTTGCTCCACACCTGGAACCTTTTGCAAGAGTTCCCACACATCGGCTATGGTAGGTTGCCCTACCTCCATAGCCCCAGCCACCACAGAACCACGTGTTGTGTCCATCACCTGAGACTCAGGTGAGGGTTGAGGGGGCAGCACTTCTGTGTTTTGCAAAGCAGAAGTGCTGGCAGAGGGGTTGGCAGCTGTAGCCTGAAGCCCCTTTTGGGCAAGCTAATTACACACTGCAACACAAGCTAGCCTAGTCTTGCCCAGTTGTGTGAGTTGTGCTACAATTTCATCATCTCTGCTGGCTGTGTGTGAAGGCCTATTTGGTGCAGAGTGTCCAGCACCTGATGCAGCAGGAGATGCGTGTCTTTTAGATTGGGCCTTGCTACAGGGCATAATCCTGCGCAAGTGTATGCCCAGCTGTAAAAAGCACGGGTCCACCAAATGCACCACCCACTTTGGATGACTACACCAGGCCAAAAGGCCACCCTTCCCAAGTTTAGGATGAGAGACACCAACTGCCAGGAAGCTTCACTGGCAACACACCATGGGGAAGATGTCTACCAGGTCCTGAACAGGCACCCCTTCCAGCAAACACCCACCGCAGGGGGGGGGGGGAAGAGCATCAAGCCCATGGAGGCTGAACGTGTCCTAACCCCTCCCCCACAGGATCAGTGGAATGCTGACCTTACCAGGCTGGAATCACCGGGGTGCCGCTAGGCCTCAAACTCAGCCGACATGTTCTGTGCACCCAGTGGAGAGCCGCCTGTTGGAGCACCCGCCTCGGCTTGGTGTCCACCCAAGCCAGGTGTTCAGGATGCTGTAGGCCGCTAAAAAGGCCTTAGGCGACTGGCCCGAAGGCCTCACTTGACCTTGCACCACAGAAAACAAGAGCTGAAAATCGAACTCCTCCTTCCAGTGCTCCGAAATTAATCAGCCAAGAATTAGTGCAAAAAGGCAGAAATCGAAGATTTGTTAGGCCCAAAAGCCTCGCAATTCGCCAAAGAAAGCAGCTAAGCGAAGTGACTTGGTCAGCTGCTGCTCTAAAATGACTGCTGTCACGTGGCAGCGCAGGGCTATATAGCCCTAAGTTCACTCAGTAAATATTGTGTTGTCTTATGAACACGAGATTTCCCTGCATGCTTCATAACAACTTGTACAATAGCTGATTGGCTAAGCATGGGGAATTAAGGCGGGAGTTCCTGCAAGCCCAGCCAACCAGTCGTCCCTTGTCCTGAAAATGGCTGGTGCAACAAGAAACTCCTCCCTGTTGAGTCAGGAGGGTGTCTTTCAATTAATTGCTATATGTTCCATATGTATGATTATAATCTATACAACATATAATGATTATGATTCTAGTTACTAGTGTTTGACCATTCAATTAAAAATAAATCCTCAAGGTTCCACCATAGCCCAATTCAGATGCTTTTAGGTCTTCACTGAATTGTCCACACTACCTCAATAATCCTCAAAACAATCCAGTGGTTGCTTAAGGGGCAAAAGAACAAAGGTAAGGCATAAAGATTTTGTAAGATAACCCATTGAGTTCAGAAAACTATGGGCCTAAGCAGACTGCCAGAAATAGTGCACATTAAATTGAGGCACTGCCCTGGCTCAGTGCTAGGGAATCATGGGAACTGTAATTTATTGTGGCACCAGAGCTCTCTGACAGAGAAGGCTCAATGTCTCAGAAAAAAAAAATACAATTCTCATGATTCCCTAGCACTGAGCCAGGGCAGTGCCTCAATTTAATGTGCACTATTTCTGGCAGTCTGCTTAGGCCCTAAGTCTTTATGGTGATTGTCCTTTCATCACTGCTGTTTCAAGCAGTGAAGATAGCAACGAGCAATTTCAACAAACTTCTTCCTGCTGTACAAAAACACAAAGTTTTAAAGGCTATTTACAAGTCAGAACTTACTCTGCAAGATTTGTATGTGGTAGCTTTGTGCATAAAGCAGCATTTTTCCACAGGAAATAGAATTATCTGCATGTAAAATAATATTTCAATGCAAAAATATTAACTCTTGTGCAGAAATTTTTGTTTTCTGTACAAAAATACATATGCAAATTTTGTGCACAATAAGTCCTAATGTGCAAAGATTCACATCAGTTTACCATCCTTCTCATTGGGGTTCCTCAACACTCAAAAACCTTATTTATAATATAAAAATATTTTAAAATTTTATTTCCATCCCTAAAGCAGGGTCTGCTTCTTCTGGTTCTTCTGGGGAATAGCTATACTTTTCCCTATCCTGAAAGAGGTAATTTTTAAAAAAATGCTTTAATTTTCTTTAAAATTAAAGTTAGTTAAGTAAAATTGTTAAAATTGTGGCTATTTCAACTTCATTTGATCACGTTCTCCTGATCTCCAATGATTCCATATGGAACTCGCTGCCATCATTTACATCCATATCAATTTACATTATGAATCCAGGGATGCAACCTTGTAAATCAAGTTATTAATGTGCACCTTTAAGTCATTTTTGACTTATGCTGACCCTAAAGTAATGGGATTTTGTGGGGCTGATATATCTGACTTGTCCACATTCATGTAGTGGGTTTTCATGGCCAAAAAGGGAATTGAACTCTGGTTTTCAGAGTCATAGGGGGGTTGCAGACTGTCAAAAATAGTGTGAATACAGTCCACTTTTAGGGTTAGGGTTAGTGCTAGGGAATCATGGGAATTGTTATTTTTCTGAGACATTGAACCTTCTTTGTCAGAGAACTTTAGTGCCACAATAAAATTCAGTTCCCATGATTCCCTAACCTTAACCCTAACCCTAAAAGTGGACTGAATTCACACTATTTTTGACAGTCTGCAACCCCCCATAGTCTAATGCTCAAACTACTACACCAGACTAGCTCCCCATGTAAGACAAGACTTGCCTGGTTTTTCAACACTGGAATGCACAGAGATTGGAAATAATTCATTTGATGATTTTGGTGGTGATGATGTTTTCCCTTTTAAAATCTTAAATACTAATTTTAAAGATTGGCATGTAATAATAATAATAATAATAATAATAATAATAATAATAATAATAAGTTTTATTTATAACTTGCCCCTCTACATGGTTACATAGGAATTATATTAATAGGTTGAGTAATTGCAATTATTTAATTGATAAATTGGGAGTAATTTAGGGAGTTTGGCCATTTTGAAACATTTTTAGTAAATTCAATCGCTTTGTTTAAAATGTAGAGCTCAACTGTTGCTAACACATTCTTAATTATTTATATAACATATAATTTATATAATTTTATTATTTTCACACAAAAAAGTATTGTAATGAATTAATTAATTTGAATCCATTCCTTCCCTGGGAGGGGAAGAAGAGGAGGTGACAGAGAAAAGGACTGATATCCAGAGAGAAGGGGCTATTTACTTCTGGTTGTACTCAGCCATCACATGCTATGGACATACCCATCACTGGAATATAACTGCTGACAAATTACCCTCAAATAAATACAGTCCAGAACATTAAACATGGTATCCAGCTTTGTTATGGTTCTTTTTTATTCTGCAGGTCTTTAATTCATTTCTCAGAATAGTCCCTTTAAATGAGAAAAGAGGAGCACACACTTGGGGAAATCCTAGTTTCATGAAAAATCATATTTTATATGGAGGAGGTCATAGGTTCAGTTCCCCACAACTCAAAAAAAGGTTGGTAAACAGTCCTGTCTGAAATCCCAGTCACTACCAGTATGTAGGTCACTGTGGGAAACATTTGGCCTGCAAGATATTGTAGACTGCAACTGCCACAGTCATTTACCAGTGGTGACATTGGAGCTCTTGGAAACTGAACTGGAAAACATATAGAGGGCCAAATGTTCCCCATCCTTTATGCCAACAATAGTAAACTGAAGCAGCCAATGGTTTCTTATGTGCCTCTATGTATTCTACCACTGACAGTCTGTTTTATCCCAGCATACAATTCTTGGGATATCCCCACTGGAGTGAGCTACTGCTACTTTGAGAATACATAAAAGTTCAGTTGGTAAGTTTGATAGGCCAGATTTCTTTAACACTTTAATAGATTTCTATCTCACCCTATTTAGCAAAACCTGAGTGATAGCTAAAGCCTCTTTCCATCCTGGACAGTGGTATATTTTTGAGCCTAGTACAGAATAATGCAGTGATATTGTCATGGCCATCATTAGGCTACTAGCACAGAATATGAAGCAATTACAAGAAAAATGATACTTTTCAGAATTTCTTCTCCCCTTGTAGTGTCACACTATAAGAATTAATGGTGAGATGGCTAACTGGGACTGTCACTTTTCTCAGTTATCTAGTGAAACATTGGCTATCCTGGGAGGGGGGGACTCGTTCTATTAACTTTTTCTCTCTTGCTTACAGCAAGGGAGACCCAAACATTGAAATGTTATGAAGTTATTTGCTCACTACGTGTTTCTTTTAAACAAAACAAAATTGGAAAATTCTAGGAGGAAAACTCTATAAATGCCAGTCATTCCATCCATAAGTAGAACATACTGAAACCTCCAGGCATTCATCTCCACAGAACTGAGTCTTTTTTTACCCTGCTTCTCATCATTCAAATGGTGGGGGAGGGTCTGAAGAAAAAGTTCACTCAGCATGATGCCCCCACCCTGTTTCAGAACACAACCCCTTTTAAAAAAAATCTTAACTCTTTTATCCACAGAGCATTGACAGCTGCCATGCCCTCCATTCTGCAATGTCCTGGAACAATGCTAAGTCTCATGCAAGGCTGCCAACTAAGAGTAAGAGAAGTGGCTAATTTCTGTCCCATGCTTGTTCTGTCCAATTCCCAGGGGGAAAAAATGCATTTTTTTAAAAAAAATAGCAATTTATAACATTCACATTTTGTATAGAATTTTCTCTAACATAGATAATCTTGTACATAGTTGGTCCTAAAATAAGCAGTTTTTAGGGGCAATTTTTAGGCAAAATCACTGCATTGAAAAATCCAAAGAAAACCATTGCTTTCTGAACTTCACATTTCTCCTCCAAGTGTTCATTAGGTCAGCTTGCTTAAAAATGCAATTGAACTAAATCATCTTTTGTCCCTGTTTCAATATAGCTTCTGCTACATTCTAATGACACCTTGATCCTAATTCTCAGATAAACCTTTAAATCAGGAGTCAAAAAAACAAGCCTAGGGCTCCATGCAACCCTTAGCCTAATATGAAATGCCCTATTGAAATGACCATTTCAGATTTCTCTACAAGTGATTCCTCAGGAGTGTATAAAGTATCCCAAGTCCATCCTGAGTATAAGGTGAAGAGGAAGAGGGAAGAGAAAAAGAGATGGGTTCACCTTTTTTGGATCTGAAGCAGCCCCCAACAACACAGGCAGTATTTCCTGATATGAAACTGCCCGGATCATGAAATTCACAGGAGAGGTCCTTCTTTGGTGACCAATCATGAAATAATGAGAACAAACATTTGGTTAAACAATGACCGCTTTATGTGACCTAAAATCTATATAGTGAACTGAACCTGGGAATAAACAACTGGGGTGGGTGATGCAGGTCCAGCTGAGGCTAGGTGTCAAACTGTGACCACCTCCTCAGACTTCCCTTGGGTGTATCACCTGACCCCAAGGGAAGTCCAATACCATGGGTTGCTATCCAGCTAGCTGTTTACTTGGAGGTAATCT
Organism: Phrynosoma platyrhinos; assembly: GCA_020142125.1. Lineage (NCBI taxonomy): Eukaryota > Metazoa > Chordata > Lepidosauria > Squamata > Phrynosomatidae > Phrynosoma > Phrynosoma platyrhinos. The sequence continues at coordinate 146,617,112 of CM034706.1, forward strand.
GAGGGTACTCCCCCCCAAGTCTGTAGACTTTACAGGAGAGATGAAACCCTTGGTCAGCCAAAAGGGGATGCTCTTTCCATGTTCCCCATCCCCAGCCTGTGGAGAGGGTCCCAGAGACAATACTTCACCAAAAAGATGCCAAGGTATACACCCACCTCTTTAACCCCCCCCCCCATAACCTACCAATGGCAACCTATTTGCAGACACCATCCAAGACAGTGTCCTCCAGATAAATGTAGAGAGTAGGCAATAAAACCCATTTAAAGGGGAGAAAATATCTTCCTGACCCCAAAGCAAACAGCATAACTCACACTGCACTGTTGATGGGAAAGTGGGTCCAAGAAAATCCAAGAGGTGCTCCTGAAGGAGCAGCAGGCCCATAAAATACCTCTGGTTCCACCCACCTCACAAACTACAGCCTGGTGCCCAAGCGAAAGGCCAATTAAGGGCCTCTGCAGACCACCCCAAAGGCGTGGCCTGGAGGTAGAGTTGGGGCGGAGCAGCCGCATGCTGACCACAACCCTATGCTGATGCTGTCCTGATGCAGCATTCTGATGTACTGTGCCAAAAAAGGCAAGGAAGAGCTGCACGCCAACTCTGAGGGCAGCCTTTTGCTACCGATAAAAGGAGTGGCATTTTGCACACTAACTTTTCAGGGTTGCAAAAGGGAGGATTGGGGTCATGGCGTGGGATTGCTATGGCCCTGATCTGCCACTTCCTGGGGTGGCCCAAGCCTCCCATCTGCAGAGGCCCTAAATCTGGCCTGTTTTTGATGAGTGGAGGCTAGTAAAAGAATATCTGAATATTAGATGAGGAAAACAATATACTCTAGGATTTGGTGATTACTAAGGATTGTTTGAATGATATCTTGTTCTATAAGTATGACTTGTTCTATACGAAATAGCAATAGCATATTTAAAATTATTGAATATGATTTTCCAGATTGCTAAAGCAGTAATTCAGAATAGAAAGATAGATTAATATATATTATTATAAACACTATTGAGAAATTATTTAAGATATTTAAGGGGGGGAGTGGAATAAGATAATTAGATAGAACCGGGGCGGGGGGAGAAAAGAAGAATGAGAAGGTTCAAGAGAAGTGATATGTGCCAAATCTTCAAAGGAAGGGAGTATTATACAAGATTGTTATTAAACAATTGAAAATTCAGGTTTCTGTCTTATTACCAAATGTTTGGTGTGTTGGGCATGCAGACAGTGAGATCTAGTAGACACACATGCAGAGTAGATGCACTTAGGCAGGAACACCCAGAAGCTGGTTTTCTGTGTAGAATCTGCTCCAGACAGCTACAGGAAAAAACTTCCCACACACAGCTGCTGCTTTCAGCTTGGAGAAAGGAATAGCTTCACAGTGAGGTTTCTCTCAGAGATGGCTTTAATCTTTGTTACAAATATTTACAAAGATATACAGACTATCAGACTTCCATCTTGAATACTCACAGCTATACAGAGTAACAAAGTGCTTCACCAACCACCAACCACAATTAACCAACAACAGAGATTCTGACTCTCTCCCATATATAGGTGGTCTTCTTGAGAACATGTGATAGCCATGCACTAATGAAACCTTGCTGGTTTCATTCCCAGTGCCTGTTGCATCAGGACTGTTGTATCAGTCCTCCCATGATGCATACCTGGCTAGTCTCATTGCTCCAGTTCCTTTCAGTGGCCACATCCATGTCGTTTTCCAGACCAGGGTGCCACATGGACTTGACACGGTATAATTAACTTGTTGTATTATATTTTTAAAAAATTATAAAGATATTTTTAAATAAATAAATAAATAAATAAATCTGGTCTCTTTTCCTGGAGGCCATCAAATTGTGCCCTCCCCAAGAGTTTCTGTCAGAAGCCCAGTTTCAGGCACCCATTTAGTCCCACGGTTCACAGCTATGGTTGGGGGGAACATGAGAGAAGGCTTATTTGGTGGCTGGCCCTAAACTTTGGAATTCCCTCCTTAGGGAGGTGAAGACTTTAAACAAAATCAGATGGCATATCAGAATTGAATTTAACAAATGTGATGAAAAAGCTGCATTGTTTTAAATTGTATTGTTTAACTTTTTAAAATCCTTTTCAAAGTGCATGTTTTTAGTATGGTTCATAGTTTAATTTGGTTTTAATGTTGATTTTCTGTATGATTTGATATTGTAATATTTTTAATGTATAAGCCAACTTGAATCCCAGTCTTAGGGAAAAGGCAGGATATACATTAAGTTTAACAACAGCAGCAGCAGCAAACTATCAAATAGTGCATTTGATCCTTTATGAGAAACTGTTGCCCAGTCCTGCTGTTCATGAGACTATTGATTTAGGCTGTTTACTGTGGGGATTCTACTAAGCATTTAGACAAAAATGCTTTAACCAAATTAAAAGTTAAATAAAAAAACTGAGTGCTTTTTTGTCTTGTACTGACAGCATTACAGAAATAAATTCTTACTACCCTAGTGATAGAAAGGAATCCCTTAAATAGCTATATTAATAAACTGTGGAACCTATGGAAGGTAGTTAGCTCTTTTAGAAAGACCAAATAGAGGAATTAATACAACATGTAAGTGAAATGAAGAATGCCCTGCTATCTGCTAATAGCTTATCCACACAGTTTTTGATCATCTTATTGACCTGCTCTTGGCAAGAAGCATCCATTAGGAAGGCCTTGAAAGTAATCTATAGCAAGAGAAATACAATATTTTTACCATTCACAATGACCCTTTAAAAACCAGCTGACACTGAATTGCAGAGACTGCACATCGATACATTTATAAAATATAAATTAGCTACCACAGGCATACAACAGGATTAGGCAGAGATTATTCTTTTATTGTCTAAAACTAAGTGAAGGTCCATGGATAAGGGCTCTACTACATAAAATTGTGTTGCATTTAACATATAATAGCATTCTGCATTTCCAACTCTGTCTCGTCTTAATCCAGGATGGGAGAACAGATGGTAGGGCAGATGTACATTGTAATACACACCTGCATTTCCCTGTAAAATGGAAGAGTGCATTTTATGGGGAATAGAGGTTTGATTCTTCATCTTGGACTAAAGATGTAGTCATGCCCTGTGTACTACAGGGCATGACTATAGCTAGCGTGCACTTTATTTTTGAAGAGTTTACCCCCCTGTGTGAAACAGGTACTGAATGTGAAACAGGCACCGAGTATACGTATTGATCATTTGAATATATCCTATCACATAAGTCTTAATTATTATAATATACCATTTAAATCTTCACAGAACCATAGTGCTCTGAATAGTGCTGAATAGTTACCACAGAATTTTTAGCTTATCAATGATAGATGTTCTGTTGTATTTTCCTCCCAGCTCTTCTTTATTTACTGAGGGATAGAACTGCAAGAAATATATATTTTTTGTTTTAAAAGGAAAAATCAGCTCCTACTGCTTAATTCCCATCCAAATTCATAATGCTTTCTAAGTGACATCATAATTACCTCCAAAGTAAGCATTTGTGATGGCTCTAGAAGGAGGATTTGGCTCTAAAGGCAGGATTAAGCAGCAGGTATTGAACTCTTAAGAAGCAAAGACCCTATTTTCATATAAATATGCCAAAAATAAAAAGGAAACAGATGGATATGTAGAGGGAATACATAAGTTTTAAAAAGTCAAACGTGTTATAATAAACAATGGGTCTTGATATGGTTACAGGAAGGCTCTAGCTTTGTTCAAAACTAGAACATGTAATATCATGCTGCTTTATTGCATTGCTATAACATTTCCTGAGCTGATTGTCAAATAGGTTATGATTTAAGGCCATTTGTTTTCTTGTGTTTGAAAGCATGTGTAGCATAATGACAGTGGGGTATATTCACTAACAAGCATGGCATCTGTTGTTCACATATCACCCAAGTCAAGAACTTACTGCTTAGCACCACGGGAGAGCTGCTTTTTTGTCTATATACCAGTGATGGCAAAACTTTTAGAAACTGAGTGCCCAAAGTGCAACTCACAAAGTACTACATCCCTCTGGCTTTCTCATAATGAACTCTGGTAAACTCTATGCTGGGGTGGGGGTGTGCATGTCCACAGAGAGGGCTCTGAGTGCCCCCTCTGGTATGCATGCCATAAGTTCACCACCACTTCTATATACTGTCTCTCTTTGTCAGCAACAGGTAGATAATTCTAACTTGCCTTACAAACAGGTAAAGATGTAAGAACATTCTACATCTAGTACAGTTGGCCCTCCACAATTACAGACTTAATATCCATGGATATTTTTCCATGCATGTTTGTCTGGAGAGGGCAGGAAAAGGAGGAAAATAAGAAATAGAGAAATAGAGAGAAAGAGAGACAGAGGAGTGGGATCCTTTCCTCCACTGTGCCCAGTGCCTCCGAGTGCCCTAGTGATGGGAGAAAGAGGCAGGGAGAGTGGGAGAGTGGAGAAAGAGGCAGGAACGATTATTCAGTGCCCCTGGGGACCACAGCAGCAGAGGTGCTCAGCAGAAGAGGAAGGAACAGGACTACACTCCCCACCTCTCACACCAGCTGCCTTCCTGAGATTTTTCTGTCTGCTGTGCCTGATGTCTCCACATGAGCCTTGGCCATGGTTCAAAGAGACAGGGCAGATGGGTGGGTGAGTGGAGAAGGACGAGAATATTAAGTGAGCCCCCATGGGAACCATGGTGGTGGTTGTGCCCAGTCTCATTTTCCCAGACCCCTCACCATCCCTGAGAGGGTCACAATGAGGAAAGGACTTGCTGCAGATATTTGCATTTTCCCACTTTTACAGGGTTTTGCACTCCAACCCCTGTGAATGTGGAGGACCAGCTTTAAATGGTACTTTTGTATGTGTCCAATCACAATCCTGTTTCATCAATCTCTGCATCATCATGGACTGAAGCCTGAAGCAGATTTAACACCTGTTGACATCCTAGCCACAACTCAATATTGTATGTAAACCAGGGGTAGGCAACCTTTCCCCTTTAAGGGCTGAGGGACTTCATCTCCCAGAATCCCAGGAGCTATTGGCCAACATAGGACTATTGGCCAACATGGCTGAGGCTTCTGGGAGCTGAAGTCCCTCGGCCCTTAAAGGGGAAAGGTTGCCTACCCCTGATGTAAACCCTTCTCTCCTTCTATACACCCTCTCAGATTAAGATATATTATGGCCCCTTTGGTAAACTATGGCCACTTTCTTGACTTAGCAGAATCAGGCTGTAGGAGATTTTCCATGACTCAGGAAGCCTCACTTGAAAGGAGGAAAATTCATCTGTCTCTTCTCTTCCATGTCTGTACATCTTTCTTTCTTCTCAGGGCATCAAACTAGGAAAAATGAGAGGGATAAAAAAAAAATCTATACCTTCTCCATTCATTCTTTTCTCTCCTCAGTGCAGGAACAGGAGGCTGAGGATAATCAGCTGAAAACTAAATGAAATTTAGGCACTTATCTTGAAAGAGGTGCCTAAGTCCATGACAATGTTCACTATATTAACCATAGGCTGAATTAGTTATTGTTGACATATGTTAAGTAAGAGCCAGCATGGAGTAGTGGTTTGAGTGTTGGACTAAGATGCTGGGAGACCAGGTTTGGATTTGTTAGCCATGGAAACCCACTGGGTGATCTTGGGCAAATTACTACACTTTCTAAGCCTCAGAGGGAGGCAAAAGCAAACCCCCTATTGTTACGGTTCACTGATTTAACAGAAGGAGACTTGAAACAGGTCCTCAGGCCTAGATGGCTTTATTTGCATGCAAATAGCACAGGGGAATTTGTTCAGCCATACTGCGCACTGAGCCCTTCGGTGCCAAACTATGTATCTTTTTAAAATTACATCACAGGTCATACCATGTATACAAGATCATACCATTTTTACATATGCCTAGTATGTTTTGCTCTTCTGACAGTGGATGGCACTATTCTACAACAAATGACTCATTTAATATAATAATAATAATAATAAAATGTTATTTATACCTCACCCCTCTGAGCACAATTGGGGTGGCTAACAACAGTTAAAAATACATAAACTACAAATTCATAGGGCAATACCCACCCACCCCCTTTAAAAGAGTATTAAACAAACACTAATTAAAATGTCTTGGGTTAAAACATAGAATTACTTAAAACCAGTAACCAAACAAAGAATTTAACCCTCTCATTCCCCCCTTTGATGATTTCATCAATACTATCAGAATTTTGCATGTAATCATCACACTAAGACAGCGCTGGCCCTCTTTTTTCTGTTGGGGTCTGGCTGTACATCGAGCAATATCTCCCTGGTTTGTTGCAGTAGAGCCTAGCCCAGTCTTCATCCTCACCAAGTGCATGTCTGCCCAAAGGTAGAGGAAAAACAGCTTCCAAGTTGGGTGTTTTCCACTTGGGGCTAACCTGAAGCTTCTTTCCTCTTCAGTTGCAGATCTGCCTGAGGGTAGAGACCAGCAGCTTCCAGGTATTGTGCTGTTCACCTGGGGCTAGTCTGAGTCTTCTTATCAGGATCAGGTCTATTCAGGTGGAGGTGGGCCAGATGTTTAAGGTGATTTTATTCTGAATCAGATACACTCTCTGGTTCATGTGTTGTCACCAGGAGATAAGCATCTCTGAGTGCCATCACATGAACTTCAACTCTCCTATCAACTATCTATTTCATCATTTTCTTTATCCCATTTAAAGCCACTGGCACTATATAAGTAAAATTAAGCACAAAAGCAAGCATACAACAATTATAACAATGAGTCCCCTTTAAGCCCCCTACCCAACTGAGCCATGATTCTAATCCTTCAGCACACTCAAATCCTTTCCATGTTTGTACTTCTAAAATTACCTTGTCATTATAGTAAGGTTGAACTTTCCACACACTCCTCCTTCAGCAGCCCATAAATAATCAAATGCCAGGCAGTTATGATAAATGGCATTTCTCATCTGAGTTTGGGTCTGGGACAGGGCTGGTAGGGCTTGGGCCATCTCATTGGTTATTATTTCCAGCACAGACTATAATCTAATGATTCTTTTAAGCATATAAATTGGAGTCCTGTATCCATACATCCCATCCTGAGCCCAAGTAGCAGGGCTATAAACAATTCACTCAGGTGGCCATTCCTCATCTTTCCATTTCCCAATCCTAACTGACATTTGCCTTCACTTTTGGAGCATTCCAGGTCAAATCAGTGGGGACTGTCATTTTGAGGTTAGATTACAAGCTGGCATTCCACAATAAATTAACAGGAATTACAGTCTGGTTGGGCTAATAACTAATGGTTTGAACATTTCCAGTTACATTTCTCAGAGTCATGCTTTCACACATCAGTCTCCCTATGGAGGGTGCAATAGCTTCCCAGGGCCACTGGTCTTCTATCTGAGTACTTTCACTAGGACATCTACAACCATTTCTGCAAAAGTTACAAACAAGCTTCTGGTTACTTCTGGTACAAAAGGTCTTCCAATGTCCTGCCAAAACTCAAAAGGTTTGTGGAACAGAGTGCCCCTCTTCTATGTACTGAACAAATTTCAGGGAGAACAACCCTAAGGGATCATGGCCTCTTGCATCAATCCCAATTCCAAATTGTGGCCACTATCCATTGATCAAAAATTCAGGGTTATTAATTGTAAAACTGACATAATTACACTGCAAGTGCTTACAAGCAGACTGAACAGGGACCTTAGTAAGCTGGGCATCAACTCCTGCTTTTCCAGGTCATCCAGGCTACACAACTCCAGTGAGGACAGTGTCTATGTTCTATTATTGCATTTGGCATTCATACCACTTTGGGGACTTGTGCATTTTCCATCAGACACATATGCTCTCTGCCAAACCATGTTTCCACATCTGCTGGGCCAATCTGCCAGTGAACATGGTTGGTCCACTAATTTTAGTTCCAAAGTATAGAATTCCCCCCAGGTCTATCTGGTGTACCTGGAGATTGCACTGAAGGGATTATAACAGGTGAGGCTATTGTTTTCAAGGCACAGATATTTTCAAGGCACCGATATTTTCAAACTGACACAGATGTTTGGTCCCTGTGCAGCTATTTCTGCTTTGATCTAACAACTTTAAAACAGGAATGGCACTGAGTGTGGGCTTGACAGTTTGAAGGAAACAACAATAGCATTATAATCAAAATTAACAAAAACAAAATAAACAGGGTGGATCGCTTAAAAGCTGTATTTTCAAAGATACCTCCCCACTTTGTTCCAAAGTGTCCACAAATAACAGTAGAGGTGTAGATTTTCCATACATTAGGGGTGCACCACCTGCTCTACCAACTGAGCTAGCCAGGCTTCTTAACTGGCAACAGGGTGTATTCCAGGGGAAGGTAATCCTAACCAGAATGCACAACTTGAGCAACCTTCCAATATGCTGATGCATGGAGGCTCTAGGCTGAACTATGATGAAATTAATTCCTCACAAGGGCTCAGACAAAAAGGGGATCAAGGCCAAGCCATACATTATCACAAAGATGCATATGAACAAGAGCTCTACAATCTATTTTCATACAAGAAATACCACTCACAGGAGGCACTAAGGGGCAATAAAACAAAGACTTTAACTGTTGCATTACTGTGCGTCCAGCCCTGCATGGCTTGTAACATTTGGACAACAGGTAAACATAGAGGTTTGCACTCTCAGCCTGCTCCAAGCTGCCTTTACATATGAATATTACAATACAAATAAAAACACACAAGTTTTCTTTCTTTTTTTACAGTGTGCACATCTACCCTATCTCTTTCTTTCTGGACTCAAGCCTACTTCTTCTTTTTTTCTCTCTGGGCATTGTTGCCCCCCTTCTCCTGGCTTGCAAATTCTTTCTCTCTGATAACAGCAGTTGCAGCCAGCTCTATTTTATTCTACATTCTCTTTCACTCTTTACATACATAAACTTTCTCTGCTATCATGCTCCTTTCAGTGAAGCCTCCTTTTTCTTACTGCTTCTAAAAAGGTTTGCTAATATGTGGTTAACCTCTGTCTCCCTTCTTCCTCTTGAACTTTATTGGTCATAGCAAAAGTTTTATAACTTCAGATCAGTCTTAAACTCATAGGAATCAGCCATGCATGAACAAAACTAAGCTGATTGGCAATTTACATAGTTACAAACAGTGTTCTGATCAATAAAAGAGTACAGGTCTGCAGATGAAGGATTGATTTAGAGTTCCTGCATGGCACAAGGGGGGTCAGACTGGATGTTCTGGGCTCTTTTCCAACTCTAGGACTCCATGTTCCTATGTTTCTATATTGCTCTCTAAAAACAATGAGGGTCTGTGGAACTAATTTCTGGGAAAGCAGCCAAGTAAGCAAGCAATTGCAAAATTTAGGTACAGTGGATTCTTTCTCATAGCTTCTGCCTTTCTGTTTAACTCACTATTTTTTCCCCTTGCTTCATCCCCCCCCTTGTGAGGAAAGCCGGGATATCTCATGCTCTCAAGTAGGTCTCTATCAGAGGCAATGCATTTTTTTTTCCTTTTTCCAAGACTCTACACAATTCTCTCTCCAGTTTCCAAAAAAAATGGGACCTGAAGAGGGCTTTAAACATGATTGTTTCTGATATATGGAAATTGGTGGAACATTCCATTTCTACTATTGGTGATCTTAAGATAAACCTTCATGCTAGTATCTAGCTGAGTAAACCTTAGGGCAGGGGTAGGCAAACTGTCCCCTTTAAGGGCCAAAGGACTTCAGCTCCCAGACTCCCAGACTATTGGCCAACATCCCAAACTATTAGCCAACATGGCTGAGGCTTCTGAGAGCTGAAGTCCCTCGACCCTTAAAGGGGACAGTTTGCCTACCCCTGCCTTAGGGTGTCCAAAGATCAGAGATAGAAAACAGAATGTAAGTGTAGGCATTAACCACCCAGATCTTAGGGATTCCCTGCACCAGATGGTCCCTGAGGCACAATTTTTGAGGACCTCTTGTTCCCCAGTTTCCCTTTGCCATCTGGTTGAGAGATAGTCCCTGAGGCACAACAGCTTCAGAAGGGGGTTGATGGTAATCTAAACCTCCATTCTGCTAATCCTCCGTCTGAGGAGGAAACTTGGGTCCAGCTAAAATCAGGTGCTCTAGGTATACTCTTCTGGAACACTTGAATGGGGGGACGACAAACAAACAGGAAGGTTCTTCCAAAATACAAGTTTCCTTTCCTTGTGTGTGTGTGTGTGTGTGTGTGTGTGTGTGTGTGTGTGTTTTATAAGCTGAGGCTTTTCTCTCCAGGAAATGCCTCTAGCATTTTTCTCTTTCTCTTTTTCTTTTCTCTTTTACACACTGCAGCATTTGTTAAACTTATCTGGAACACAGTGAGACTTTGATAAATGCAGCCTTTTTGTATGGCAACTTCAAAAGAATTAGCAAAAATTACTTAATAATAATAATAATAATAATAATAAATTTTATTTTTAACCCACAACTGAGGTGGCGTACAACAAATTAAAACAATACAAGAATAAAACACATCAATAAAATTAGTCTCCCCTAACCCACCCACCCTTTAAAATAGATTAAATTAAGATAGTATTAAAACCACAGAATAAAACCAAATGTCACATAATAAACCATAAACAGACATAACAACAGGCAGTAGTGGCTAGGGGGATGGGTTGATAGTACCAGACCATCTTGGGGTCGGGAAATTATTCCAGGAAGGCCTGCCAGAAGAGATCTGTCTTTACTGCTTTTTTAAAGCAGTCAAGAGTGGTAATAAGCCAGAGCTCATCCGGCAGGCCATTCCATTCCTCACTCTACCAAGGAGCTTGTCCACATCATCAAAGATTGAAGCTGATCCATTAAAATGCCATTAACAGAGTTGCTGGACACTTCACCTATGGATTCTGTCAGAACACGCATCCAGGTCGGCTCTTATTCAAGAGATTTTATCTGCAAAGTAGGTGTTAAAGGCATCACAGCAGGCCACTGTAGGGTTAAGTAAAGGGTTCTGCACAGGAGGTACCTGTGTCAGTTTCCCCACCACCCTAAACAGCTCTGCTGGATGGGACTCTGCAGATGCAGTGTGTGCAGAGGAGAAAAGTCTCTGCACTGCACGCAATGCCTCCCAATAGGAATCAAAATGTTTCCTATGGTGAGTTCTGTTGGATAAGAGCCAAGTCTTCCACCATTTGCGCTCTAGTCATTGTCCAGCTCACTTCATCCTCTGTATACCAGGGCCTATGATTAGGAGTGGGCTGGAAAGGACGCTTGGGAGCTATTGTGTCAATAGCCTTTTCAAGATTGGTGTTCCAGGTATTAACCAAGGCTTTGACAGAATCACCGGCATTACCAACCATTAAACCCTCCAAGGCTTTCTGGAAATCAATTGATTCCATTAGCCTTTGAGGGCGGACCATTCAAATAGGTCCACCACCCCCGGGGCAGGAAGTAGCTCTTAGTTCCATCTTGACCAAGAAATGATCCATCCATGACAATGCAGAGGTTTGATAACCTCTGCCCACGGATATTCCTGTTTGGTACTGAAGACTCCATCGAGGGTATGACCCGCACCATGTGTGGGCCCGACAACCAATTGGGATAAGCCCATGTTTGTCATGGTTTCCATAAACTCCTGAGCTGCACCAGTTAGATTTGACAAACTGGTCTTGAGTGGAATGTTGAAGTCACCCAAAATCAAAAGTCTGGGTGACTCCAACAGCAACTCAGAGAACAGTTGGATTAGCTCAGTCAGGGAGTCTGTTAAGCAACGGAGTGGCCAGTATACCAACAGAATCCTCAAACTATCCCTAGTTCTTAGGCTTAGTTACATACACTCAATGTGCGCTGTTTTCCGAATAGGCTTCCTGTTCAAGGTTAGGTTATTTCTATGAACCAAGGCCACACTGCCCCCTCGCCTGCTTTCCCTTATCTTCTCACTGACCGAGTACCCATCCAGGAGGGCCTGCACCCATGTCACAATGCTGGTGTCTCCCAGCCAGGTCTCCATGAAGCTTGCCAGGTTGGCTGCCTCATCCAATAAGAGGTCATGGATGATGTGGGTTTTGTTTTTTACCAACCTGGCATTGCAAAGGAGCAGAGTAAGGGTCTGTGGAATGGATGGTACACTCTCCAAGTTATTCTGGGAAACAGAGTGAACTGAAGGAGGGATAGATATTAAACATTGATCCCTTCTTCTTTTGGAACATTTCTTCACTCTGTTACCATCATACCTTACCATCCCTGACACAACCTCAATCCCCACTCCCAGACCATTCCTGGCTCCATTACATGGTGACAATGACAAATAATCCAGCTACACTCCTGTCCCACAATAGATACAAGGGCAGTATCACTTAAAACAGGTGATGGTCATTGGGCTGGCTCAGTCCTCCAGCTGCCCAAGATGCTGCCATTGCCGCTGCCACATGTTGCAAGGGAAGAGATGATGCTGGGTGGGGTTTTATACCTACCGGTGTTCTACAGGGTTCCACTGCTGCTGCAGTTGCAGCAGGGCCACCCCAGGTGGTGGAATTGGGCTGGCTCAGTCCTCCAGCAGCCCAAGATGCTGCTGTTGCCACTGCCGCATGTTGCCGGGGGAAAGATGTTCCTGGGCTGGGTTTTATACCTTCCAGCATTCTCCCCAGTTCCACTGCTGCTGCAGTTGCAGCAGGGCTGCCTCAGGTGGTGGAATCAGGCTGGCTCAGTCCTCCAGCAGCCCATGACGCTGCCGCCGCCATTGCCACATATTGCTGGGGGAGATATGGTCCTGGGCGGTGTTTTATTCCAACCAGTGTTCTCCCCGTTTTCACTGCTGCTGCAGTTGCAGCAGGGCCACCTCAGGTGGTGAAATCGATTCAGGGATAAGTAAATCACTCTGAATTATAAATCTAGTCACTCAGAGGGTCTGTGCCTTTAACATTTTTTCTTCAAATGGGTCATCATAATCAGGTAGGCATTTTCTACTATTTTCTTTACATTTCATGACATCAAAAACCTCTCAAGGTCACCTGCTGCCAGAAGAAACAATACCTGTTTCCTGGGAATAGTAACTCCCCAAAAGGAATCTGAAACCCTTGGCTGGTGCTAGCCCTGGCTGCCAGGGAGGGGTCAGATAGTCAGACATTTTAACTTTTACTGCCAAACATCAGTGGATGTTAGTCAGCAGTACAACTCAATCAAAAAAAATGTCTGGACATAAAACCAAATGGGGGTTGAAGCACCTCTTTCCCCATCCTGGCCTAATCTAAGCCTAGACAGAAATAGCAGACAGACAGAAGAAGGGGAAGAATGACAGGGAACAGATCAGCTATAGGAATTTGGGGGAGCTGATCCATGGACACAGAAGGTTATCAGTTGCCTTGACTCAGGTGGCCAGATTCTCAATGGTCCACTCTAAGAAATGCAAGGCCATTCAGTCACACATTCACATACAGCAGGAAACCCTCCTCCCAGGGCTCCCTTCCAGAGGCAAATGCAAATTGCTAAATACAGATACAGAACCAGATGAGCAAGAACTCTTGCCAATACAGAACAGATGAGGAGAGGTGAACCCCCTGCCAGATTCAGAACAGGAGAGAGTGTACAGCCCTCCCCTTCAACCCTTTGGGACTGGGCAGAGTTTGGGATCCCCAGATACTTGCCTGACAGATATCTAGGTCTAGCGCTGGAGACAGGACAGGAACAAAACAAAACAAAAAACCAAGAAGAAATCTGGCTGGGACCTCACAGTTCACCTCTGTTGTATCTCACCAGACTTGGGATTCTTCCAGATGACTAGGCTTCAAAAGATAGTGATGGTGTGCACTCCCAGTCAGTTCAGAAGCCTCCCACAGTCAGTTGAGATCAAGGGAGGACAGGAGAAAATTTTCTGCCCCAAGTTTACTGCCTGGCTCACCAAACATTTTACAGGTCGCTGATTTAACAGGAGACTTGAAACAGGTCCTAGGCCTAGATGGCTTTATTTGCATGCAAATGGCACAGGGGAATTTGTTCAGCCATAATGAGCACCGAACCCTTCCGAGAATTGTCTTTTATACATGCCAAACTATGTATCTTTTTTAAAATTACATCACAGGTCATACCATTTATACAGGATCATACCATTTTTACACATTACTAGTATGTTTTCCTCTTCTGTCAGTAGATGTTGCTATTCTACAGCAAATGACTAATTTAACCCTCTCATTATGAACAAATTTTTGCCAAAAACTACAACTCTGTGGTAGGTTGATTTTCGGGTTGCCATAAATCATAAATTACTTGGAAGCACAAAGCAATGTTAAGAGTATAGATGTTTTTGCAGACTTTTCAAAGCCTTTTCCAACAGTTATATTCATTTATGTCCAGTTCTTATGCATCTGTATTTCATGTAATTTCAAAGACAAGGAGAGAAAGAATTATTGAATTTAAGAGATTGTCAAACATACAGTGGGTGTGTCAGATTCTATTGCATTTAGCCATTCTGCCACTTTCTCCTTTACCTCTTTAAATTCTAGCTGGCAGTCCTGTGGGAACTTGTGATCCTCAGCCTTGCCACCTAATGAAGTGTAAGGGACCCACACCGTCTTTTGTATGATGTCCCCCTCCAAATTCTCCAAATATTAGTAGCGTGGTTTGTGACTAAAACATAGGCCAAATGATGTTGGAACAAGAAGAAAAGTGTATTTTAAATCAGTATGTAATAAATGTAACTAGGTTCAGAACTTGATAATATAGTCTTTCTTTGTAACAAAATTATAACATTTGTTTCTAATTCACTCACAGTACCTCAGCTGGCTAACAGTATCTATCTGGAGAAAACACCACAGCAACTCTCTTCTTTAGAGTTCTGTGAGTGTTCAGAGTCTCTCCTTTCTCAACTCTGTCTCCTCAAAATACAGTTCCCTCTGGAACACCCTAAAACACAGCCCTCTCTCTGGCTGAACTTTCTCAACACTCTGCTCCTCTCAATACTAACTCTAACTGTCCACCAACTGTCAGGCTGGGCTTTTTAAATGTTCCCATCTGGAATCCCATTGGCTGGCTCTCAGCTGCCTCCTGATTGGCCAGCTGGACATTCTGTTCACCACAGGGTGTGTCAGGTTCTATTGCACTTAGCCGTTTAATCAACATTTAAAGTAATTTAGTTGTTTCAGTAATTAATCAAATTCTAAAGGAAGCTTAAATGCTTGTGGAGTTGTAAACCCAGTAGATTTTGTATTTATTTTAATTGAATCTTTTTACTAAATTGTTTATTGAACTGACAGTGATACCAGACTGTAAAAATAAAGGTTGTGAGCTTATTTCTTGTTGATATATGGTAAGCAGAAAAGGGTTTCAAGTAGCAATTCAGTAAAATTGTAGTTCAGGAAAAGTGGTTGTAGAAATTTTCACAGGGCTCATTTTTTCCCCCCTGCTAATTTCCTTTTATGGGCATTTACTGGCAGTGACAGAATCAGAGAAGTATCTCTATGTGCCTGTAGCCAAACATAGGGGGGTTGCAGACTGCCAGAAATAGTGCAAATTCAGTCCACTTTTAGGGTTAGGGTTAGGGTTAGGGAATCATGGGAACTGTATTTTATTGTGGCGCCAGAGCTCTCTGACAGAGAAGGCTTAATGTTTCAGGAAAAAAAAAAACAATTCCCACGATTCCCTAGCACTAACCCTAACCCTAAAAGTGAACTGAATTTGCTCTATTTCTGGCAGTCTGCAACCCCCCATAGAATGATAAACATCTACCCAAGCCTCTCAAGGAGAGGAAGTCCTCTCAAGATCCTAGATGCTAATGCCATCATTGTGATTCTGGCTTTAAGGACATGACCAGATGCATTTCTAATGTCACTCACTCTTCCACAGCCACTACATGGCCATGGAGGGCACAGGAAGAAGGTGAGTCTAGCAGAAGAGGGGAGGGGCAATGTATTGTATTTCCACCTGGATGGAATTTTATGATATATCTCTTGATGCTGGATCTCAGCCAAATTTTTAAAATTAACGTGCCAGTTCCTATAGAATTATTATTAATAATAGTAAATAACAACACAAGTGACCAAATACCATTTCTGAAGAACATAAACTGCCTTTCAGTTAATTCTATAGGCTGTATGCTATACTTATCATAATTCTACCATCAAATGTGGGATGTGAAAGAACATTTCATGTTCTCAGCAAATTAAAACCCACTTGGGAAGCAATAAGAGATGTGAATGCTTAAATAAAATTGATTTACTGGCAACTGAGAAGTAACAGCAAAAGCCTTTGATCTTGAAAGTGGTCATCACAAAGTTTGCAGAAATGCATAAAAGTGTATTTAGCTTCTTCAGATCTACACACTCTTCCATGTCTTTTGTATTAGTGACAATGCAATCCAGAATATGCTGTTTCAATGCACAACAACATGGATTGGATGTAGGGAATGCTGGTGTCTCAGTTTGCTTTTACTTTCCTTATACTGTGAGTCTACATTACTGCTTCTGCCCAATAGTGGTTGCTGACATTTAAAGGAGCTATCCAAGTTGCTGACCCCGTCTTCAAATAGCTTCAGAAACTTGGGGCCTTTGCAGACTGCCAGAAATAAATGCAAATTGAGTCCACTTTAAGGTTTAGGGTTAGGGAGTCATGGGAATTGTTCTTTTTTTCTGAGATATTGAGCCTTCTCTGTCAGAGAGCTCTGGTGCCACAATAAAATACAGTTCCTATGATTCCCTAACCCTAACCCTTAAAGTGGACTGAATTTGCACTATTTCTAGCAGTCTGCAAAGGCCCTCCAGCAGTGGGTTAAAGTTCACATAGAAACCTAGAGTAGATTTACCATGTCATGGGCATTCAAGCCACCAGATACCACTGTGTCTAATTGAAACAGGAAAATATACTAAATATAATAATATTTCCTCTTGGTTTCAATGTAATTTTTCACCCTAAAGAAAGAGTTTTGTCTGTCTAATTTGTATGTAAAGGAAATGTTTGTATAGTGAGTCTATCTTGTTTGAAAATCTTTTTCTTACTAAAATATGAATTTGTGTTATATATAATCTATGCAATATTATATAAATCAATCAGTGTGACTTATTTAAGCAAAAACACATTTAGGAAGGCAGATTTATTATGAAATCTTTTATTTTTCATCCAATGTCATCTTGGGGAGAGACAACAGGCCTAGCACCATCAGGCCTAGACAAGAAGAAGAGCCCTTACCTGATTGCTCTGCAGAGGGGTGGGATATAAATAATTATTATTATTATTATTATTATTATTATTATTATTATTATTATTATTATTATATTTTCCTCCAGACATCTTAGCTGTGAGACACAGCTTGCCCATGTTGAAACATACTTTGCCCCTTCATGTGTTCTTAGACTTTTTTTCTAGTGTAACTAGTGGACAGCAAGGATTATGGGAAATTACAAGGTGCTATATAACAGTCAGATAATTGCAGTCCAATTAATTTAATCCACTGCATATCCCAAATTCTGTCACAAAATGAAATTCCCACGCAGAGCTTTTGCTACATTATTGTTCACTATAAAAGTTTGTTTTCATTACATTTGTTCCTCCCCACCTCCTTACTTTCAAGTTCAGGGTGACATATGTGGCTTTTCTCCACATGTTTTATTCCCACAACAATAATCCATGATAGGTTAGGCTGACAAATGCTGTGTGGGCCAAGGCTGCTCCATGTATGGATCATCACTTTGGTCTTACTGTTTCCATTTGACATTCTAACCTCTACACTACTGTAAATGTTAGCTTCATTACAGTCAAAACTATGCATGGAGAAAGAGCCTATGATCACTTTTACTATTTTAAAAGTTTCCATTTCTTTTTTCCTCCTTATTCAACATAAAATACTTTACTGCTTGCTTTGCCTACAAGAGGAATGCTAACAAAGATTAATGTGCATTCTCTTTGTCTTTTCTGTTCAGGCCTTTTCCTGCATGACCATTGGGATTCATGTGCCAGAACCTGGAGCTTGTGTCTCTATTTTATCTGTTCTATTTTAAGATTTATTCTCCTTGCCAAACCTGCTGGGGCTTCAATATGCTAAAGTTCCACCCTGTATTAACAAGGTAAATGAGTGATCTGCTGAAAAAAGATTATAGTGTTTCCCTTCTATGACTTGCACGGCTGAACCTGAAAAGGTTCTGTACACGTACTCAGTCATCAAATATTTCATCCCCTCTCTCAGCTTCCTGCTCATTCTACAAATAGTTTCTTAAGAGAAATGAAAAGTTTTTCCTTCCTTGTATCAAGCTTAAATGAAGCAACCATAGCTGGAAAACTGCCATGAATAACTTCTATAAAGAGGTGGGAAAATAAATTTGGACAACTACTCAAGGCCCAGAGTGGAACCCATTAGTCACTGAACATTGAAGGCCTGACCCCTAACTACTGCTTGCTGCCAAATTTGTTTTATTTAATACCCACTAGGGAGTGTGGGGCAATTTTGCCCCATCCCTGTCCAGATGTTATGAGTTCAGAAGAAACCTTTTTAAACCAGGAAGCAACCTAGAAGTCACTTCCTTTTTGGAGGAAAGCTACTCCTCAGTCTAAAACAGATGAGTGTGGGGCAAAAATGTGAATGATTTCTATGTTTTGAGTATTTATTTAATGTTCTCCCCCTACATACACACTTAAAAATGGGCTGAAGTGCCCTATGAAGGAACTGAGTGTGGTCTTGGGGTCCATGAAGACTATGGATTACAGTTTCCCCACCTCTGCTCTAACACTATTGACACTTGAATTTTTCAAAATGTTAACTACAATACAATGTACCTGTTTTTCACAAAATATGTGCAATTTAGGCAGATCAGAGGTGATGGGACTGTTTTGTGAAACAAAAAAAAACAAAAAACAAACAAGCATTCAAACAAAACAAAAGAAAACCCTTTCAGTAATTGTCAAGAAATGATGTAAAAGTGCTGTAGGTATTTAGAGTCATTCTTGATTGGCTAGGGCCACTCATAATATGTATTACATAGAAGACACTTGACCTTAGTAAAATCAACACTTGGACAAATCTAATTGCTTACATAGTGTTATGATGCTATATTCAGTTTTTGATTTTAGATTGGGTGCAATCACTCCAGTGACAAATATGTCTAGCCCTAATTTTTAATAACAGCAGCCTTCTGTAGCAGACTTTTATAGAACCATGCAGCCAATGATTCTACTTTAGCGGCCTTGGCTGCATCCTATGGAATGCTGGAGTTTGGTGAGGCACTAGAGCTGTCTGGCTTGGAATTTTAAATGCCCCTCTCTAAACTGCTCTCTAAACAAATAAGGAAAATCAAAGAAGAAAGCGCAAAGGGAGGTTTACTGTTGAACTTAAAGAAAACAAAAATAATGACCACAGAGAACTTTCACACATTTAAACTAGAGAATGAGGAAATAGAAATAATAAAAGAGTTCTCATATCTGGGATCAAATATTGATCGGAATGGGGACTGCAGCCAGGATATCAGGAGAAGATTAAGAATGGCTATGAAAGAATTAGAAAAAATCCTAAAATACCAAGACATAAACTCAGCAAAAAAAGTCAGAATCAAATAAGCCATCGTATTCCCTATTACCATGTATGGATATGAGAGCTGGACAGTCAAGAAAGAAGGTAGGAGGAAAATCAATGCATTTAGATGTGGTGCTGGAGAAGAGTGTTGAGGATTCCATGGACAGTCAAAAGGACAAACAAATGGGTCCTAGAACAGATCAAGCCAGAGATAGTCCTAGAAGCCAAGATGACAAGACTGCCAGAAATAATGCAGATTGAGGCCACTTTAACTGTACTGACTCAGTGCTAGGGCCTTTACAGACTGCCAGAAATAATGCAGATTGAGGCCACTTTAACTGTACTGGCTCAGTGCTAGGGAATCATGGAACTGCATTTTTTTTTCTGGGACATTGAGCCTTCTCTGTCTGAGAGTTCTGGTGCCACAATAAACTATGGTTCCCATGATTCCTTAGCACTGAGCCAGGACAGTTAAAGTGGCCTCAATCTGCATTATTTCTGGCAGTCTATAAAGGCCCTTAGACTGTCATATTTTGGACACATCATGAAAAGGCATGAATTGTTGGAAAAGACAATAATGTTAGGAAAGGTGGAGGGAAATTGGAAAAGAGGAAGGCAACATGCTAGATGGATGGACTTTATTAAAGAGACCACAAATATGAGTTTGCAGGAGCTGGCAGAGCAGTAGAGGACGGGGGGCGGGGGACTGGAGATGTCTCATCCATAGGATCGCCATGGGTCGAGATCAACGCAAAGGCAGTTAACAACAAACAACAAAAACTCATATACTAAGAATCTATAGGATGGAAATGTGGCAGTTCTAGAAGAATCATAGTGGTTTAATTTTGTAGTCTGAAAGCCCTTCCAGATAAAAACTTGTATCCAGCAATGGCATGTTTTCTTTACTCCAGCAACATGACAGCATCATAGGAATGGAATATTTCTTCTTGAAAATCCATACCATCTTCAGAAAATCACTTGGAATAACAAAAGATCTATAATAGATCCTAATCTATCTTGTAATTCCTGTCCCTGGAAACATCCATATATTCTACTGAAATTACATAAGAAGATTTTAGACACTCTTCTAAACCAAGCTATATTAAATTTAAACATGATATCAAAGGATTTTAATGATGCTGCTGAGTCAAAACCAAATGTATTATACCACATCTTTCACAAAGCCTTTAATAAACTAACAATGGCATTTATGAAGGTTGCCTATTTTAATACTACCCAGTGATACAGTTTAAGCTGAATGTAAATTATTTGTCTGGAGATCATCTAATAAATCCAAAACTGTAAATAGTTTTTGAGAATTTCACAACTTCTGAAGACTTTGGGGCTAAGCAGACGGGCAGCATGGGGCAACCCCGGGAAGATGTGGATCAGGGATGAGGCATCTGCATTTCTCGGCCCCGCGGCGCAGCTTCACCACCCCAGGAAGGAGAACTAAAATAGCGCTCCTTCCACAAATTGCCGAAGGTGTGCTGCAAAAGGCTGCCCGCACACCTTCGGTGCCTCTTCCACTGCAGCGTGTGCGGACACTGCAGCAGAAAGGCATTGTCGGAGCGCTGGCTGTGTGGAGGGCCAGCTGCTCTGATGACGTTTTTGGGAAGGGGTTGGGGCGCCCAGCG
Organism: Phrynosoma platyrhinos; assembly: GCA_020142125.1. Classification (NCBI taxonomy): domain Eukaryota; kingdom Metazoa; phylum Chordata; class Lepidosauria; order Squamata; family Phrynosomatidae; genus Phrynosoma; species Phrynosoma platyrhinos. The sequence continues at coordinate 146,638,123 of CM034706.1, forward strand.
TGCAGCTGCCCCTCCCCTTCCGCGCACCAAAGACGGCGCTTATCACCATCTGCTTAGCCCCTTTGTTGCATCAAAAAGAAAATTATTAAAGCTACTAGGTTGCTGTTGTGTGACATTAAGTCATTTCTGTTGATTTATGGTTAGAGTGTGCAGAGTGTGTGCAGGACTGCCATTCACCAGCTCCATACATCTCTGGATCTGTAGCTCCCTGCAGCTTTGCAGCATTCCATGAAAGCAGACCAGAGATCAAATTATCTTCAAATGAAGGTTCTTTATTCTTCAGTTGCTTAATTAACATGATAACTATTTACATTGTAAAACATCCATCATAGAGGCAGAAAACAAAGGAAACAGGCATTCACTCACGAGGCATTAACTCTCAAGGAAAACCTCCACCCCCAGGCTGATACCTTTATAGACATTTGCTAAACAGCTTCTAAACCCAGCCTTCTTCCTGTGTCTTGTGTCTTATGACCAGTGGGTCTCACACACTCTGATGACTTAATTTGTTTTCTCTTGTATCCTGTGTTCCCAGACACATACTAACCTTGGTTAAGTTGTTTTCGTGTATTCCACCTGCAGGCTAAAACTTTCACAGCTAGAATTTTGCCACATCTGTACATTTCCACTTTGACTACATATCCCAACAACCCCCTCCAAAATGTATAGATATGTATGTCATGTTATTTACAGTTTTGGATTTTAGCTCAGCAGCTAGTATTTTGTACTTAAGGTGCCATTCCAATCAGATGTGACAGCTGTTCATGTCTTTCATTGGTTAAAAGTTTTATAAGAACATCAGCTATATTGTCTCGTGGATCTATATACTGCAGATGCACAATGTTGTTTTTAATCATCTCCCTAGCATTCTGATACCTCACACCTATGTACTTTGTTTTGCACTTCAAATTCTCAGCTTCTGACATTGCAATGAACAACTGTGAATCCTTATATATCAAAGTAGGCCCTATACATTTTTCACCTAAATCTTCAATCAACTTTCTTATTCACTGTACTTCATTAACCATCTCTGACAATGCTCCAAATTCTGCCTCATTTGTACTCAATGCCACACAGCTTTCTTCCTGCTGCACCAAACTATTGGACTTTCTGCAAACTTTATCAACAAACCAGTCACTGATTTTCTGACATGTAACTCTGAAGCAAATAAAATATCCACAAAACATTCAAGTTGTACCATGCTGCCCTGTATCACAAGCTTTCTGTCCTTGCTACCTCTCAGGTATCTCAACACATGTTTTAATGCAGTCCAATCCTCAGCTTTTGGATTGCTCACTCTTCTGCTAAGCATGCCAATTGCAAATGCAATATCTGGCCTTGTGTGTTTGCTATGAACATCAAGCTTCCAACAGTGCTTCTAAACAATTCTGGATTGTCAAACTCCTTTGTTGACTCACTATTGGCATAACCAGAAGTCATAGGGCTTTTTACAACTTTAGCATTTTGCAGTCCACATTTCTCAATCAGCCTTTCAATCTTTTTCTGTTGACTCAACAAACATCTACCATCCTTAGTCCACTCTACCACAATCTCAAGGTAGCCTCTGAGAGAACCCAAATCCTTACGCACTAATTTCTTTGCCATTTCTTTCCGCACTGCTTGAATTTCCCGTTCTGACTTTGCTACAACACACAATGTAAATCACCAACATAACATTACCCTTTATGTAAACACATACATTCTCAATGCTGCATTTGTACCCTAGTTTCACTAACTCCTCATGAATACAATGATTCCAACTCCTTGCACTCTGCTTCAAACCATACAAAGCCTTTTTCAACTTGTACACTTTTCTATCACTGTCCTGAACACATCTTCCTCAAGACAAGCATTCAAATAAGTAGTTTCAAAATCAAAATGCCTCACCAACTAGCCTTTCTGTGCTGCTAAAGCCAAAACCAATCTCAGGCTCTCTGGCTTAGCTGTAGGAGAAAACATTTTGTCAAAGTTCTCAAACTTCTGCTGTGCAAAACCTTTTGCCACCAACCTGGCCTTATATCTATGGGTACCATCCAGCATTTCTTTCCTCTTGAAAATCCATCTACAACCTATCACCTTGTGATTCTTAGGCCTCTCAACAACTTCAAACACTTCTTTGTCTACCACTGACATGTACTCCTCATCCATTGCAGAAAACCACTTCTCCTTTTCCTCCTCAGGAAAACTCTGTAAATCCTTAAAACTCTCAGGCTCATCAGCCACCACTGTACAGGCTCTTGCACCCTGCACTACAAAACACTCTGGAAGCTTTCTCATTCTCTGAGTCCTCCTAGGCAAGAACATCTTTGTCCTACCTCTCTCATCTTCACTGAAAGAACTTGTTTGAATTTCTGTATCTCTTTGTCTCTTTGTCTCTGACATTCTAGTTCTGGTTGGT
>CM034706.1:146644990-146661830 GCA_020142125.1 Phrynosoma platyrhinos
ACCCCATGATGTCATGTCCTGTTTCATCAGCATGAGGCTGCATAACTCAGCTGTGACCAAATGCTGTGTCATCATGGCTGCTGCACTATTCCACAATGTACATTTTCCTTTGGGACCCAATCCTAACAGGGAAATACATGTGTGTGTTTTTTAAAGGAAGGGAGGGAGGGAGGAAAAATGAAATGTATGTGTGGGAGGAAAGAAAAACTGGTATATATAGCAACCTCTGTAGTATACTGTGCTTAGATTAGTTTTCTAATGTACTTTAACATCACTTGTTTTGTTTCATCAAAATGGTCATTTTTTTGAATTTCTAATTATCAAATTTTGTGGAGATTCCAGTTACCTGAGAGCTGAATTCTTCAAGGATTGTGCATCACATGGAGCACAATAAGTACTTGTGTTTTATTATTTCATGCGTAAAACATCTAACAAAAATCTCTAGCAATAAAACATTAGAACTGGCAAAAAGGTTTCCTACTCCTACCTTTGCCTGTGCCCTTGTCAAATTATTAACAACTCTCATTTCCAAGGAAGAATGTCTGAGCCATCTTCCTGAAAGAGTCTTTACAGTATATTCCTTTGTAGGAATGGATAATGACCATATATGCCAGCTTCTTGCCAAAAGGTTCTTTTAATTTACTCCAAGTCTATTTTCTTTCCTTCTTTTGTCTTGGTTACCTTTCTTTTGTGAACTGCAGTCTACTGGCAGAGAAAATATGACTATCTGTTACAAAGAGAAGGAAATCGATGAAATTCTTCACATGCTTCTAGGACAGTGTTTCTGAAACTTGTGATAGAAGAAGCACATTTTCCCTGCACTAAAAGTAAAGGCACACTTCATTTTTACTCACTCAAGTGTTTATTTTTAATGTGGGAGACTAAGAATTATCTGGAGAAAGTCAGGAGTTTCAGCAGGTGCAAGAATCTTTCCTTAGAGCCATCTACATAGAGAGAACTATTACATTTACTTCTTAAAGTAGATAATGTGTGTTATAGTTTCAAAGACCTCTCAAATGTTTGGCCATTATTAACATTACACAAAAGCAATTATTTACTTTTCCATTGTGCAAAATGAACTAAAATTGTTACTTTTATTTATTTATTTTTTGTAAAATAAATCTGCATGCTAAAAGCTGCTGCCTTGCAGAACAAAACACATTATCCTTCCATCTATTTCATGATTGCCTTGACACTAACAGGCCATGAGCAATACCAGGAAACAAAGCATGAGCCAGCACATGATCTGTGTGATATTTGTTGTCCAATACATTGGTCAGAATCCTTTAACCATACAAGCAAATAAAGGATACAGATGTACCACATAAGAAATGACATTTTCCCTCATTAAATTGCAATCATACTATAATACAATCCTCCCTAAATTATTGGGAAAATTATTATGAGGATTTGATTATTTATATGTGTGTGACTTTATATGTGTACCTCCAAAATCCGAGATCCAGAAAATGTTACAGTATTTTTCCCACTTTGGTAGCACAGCAGATATGTAAACTCAGTTTCCAGGAAAGCCAGAAGATTCTGAGAACTGTTTTTCCACATGGAATTCAATTTTGTAACATTGTTGTTGTCTTGTAAGACCTCCAGGTACAGTAGACAAGGAAAACCAGAACTACAAGAGGTGAGGCCATTTCTCAAAAAGCATGTGGCCCCAATACCCATGATCATCATATTGTTATAGCAATAGCAACAGCAAGTACATTTCTATACCACTTATCAGTGCACTTAAGCACTCCCTAAGGGGTTTACAATGTGTAAGCTAATTGGCCCCAACATGCTGGCTACTCATTTTAGTGATGCAAGGCTCGTGGACCTTGGAGCCCCTGGCTGGGATCGAACTCACAGCCTTATGGCTGTGACTGGCTGGAGTAAAGACATGTAACCACTGCACCACCAGGGGTCCCTATTTATATTGTTCCCTCTTAGCCATTTTTGAATCTAAACATGGCAGAAACAGGAGAGGTAGCTCTTATAAGGGTATATAGCAGTGCCCAGTGAAATTTACTGTGGGCCTAAGAATCCACTTGGGTTTGGATCCAAAACCTCCATAGATATCAAAATATGTGCATGCTGAAATTCTGTTATATGCAATGACATAGTAAAATGATGTTCCTTATTTAAAATGGGGAAACCAAGATTTACTTTTTGGATTATTATTGGAATATTTTCAAGTTGTGGATGGTTAAATCCATGGGTGCAGAATTTATGGATATGGAAGAATGACTGTATTTATTTCTGGTCGCTTTCCTGGTATGAGTCACTTCACTGGGCATGCTTTTCTTTGGAAGGAGCAGAGGGTGTAACTGCAAAGTCACTTATTCTTCGAAAGTGGCTCCTATGGGGAACTGGTATAATGTCATGCTAAAGCCAAGCACAACCAAACAATAGTGGGATGATGCACTTGGACCTACAGCACTATCCTCCTACTGCTCTGTTATATAGATGGCCTTCATATGGTGTAATAGTCATTCTCCTTAAAAGTAACTTTGCAAGCTCTACTTTGAAGCAATCCCCATTAAACAATTTTAGGCTTCTTTCTAAGAAGACAGGATGGACTGTACTGCAAATTATATGAGGAAAAATATGTCAGGATTACCCCCAGTTAAGTATGAACAATATTTGTTCCAATGAATAAATTTTAATAGCCTCATTTCTGGTATTTTCTGTGACATACTTTGTTAAATCAATCTTGAAAAGCAGCTGTGAATTTATGCAGAATTGTCCATGGCATCTTTTTTTTCTCCTGACTGTGTGGGGAATATTTAATAAATGCACACCACCTGTGCACTAAATTGGGCTTGTACAATTGCAATTACTTAGAGTGCCTTCCCTTCTCTACAGTGAATTAAGCAATGCTGTTGAGTTACTTTGCTAAAGAATCCTCCTCCCAAATCTAGAGACTTAGGAATTTGTAAATAATTGCAGCGAGTCTCAACATCTCCCATTCTAAATCAACATTAAGTGCATGTGTGGCAGGGGAGAGCACCATAAATAGAAAAGCAAATTATTTTCCAGTTGCCACACACTGTGGTAGGGTTGCAATGTGAGCATGAGGATAAAAGAAACATGAACAAACTGGAATGTCATAGCACAAAAATAACTGAAAAACAACAAAGGTGAAATTTCATACCTTTAAATTTAATTTCTTACACAAGAGTTTGAATATGTTTGCATTCTTTTTTAAAAATCTATATAATAGCATGGGTGGAGTGATATCTGTATGCTGATGACACACAAATATATTTCTCCATGCCTTCAGAAACAGTCAGCTAAAGATAGTGTGCCTCCTCTGAGTGAACACTTAGAAGAGATAATGGGCTGGATGATGGGGAAAAAAAATTGAAGCTTAATCCAGATAATAATAATAATAATAATAATAATAATAATAATAATAATATGCTTACTTGTCAAAGGTCCTAACCAGGGTTTGGAGGTATGTCAACCAGTCCTGGATGGGGTTAACTCTCCCCTGAAAGACTGTATTCCCAGCCTGAGGGTGCTTCTGGATCCGTTGCTCCAAATAACACCTCAAATACATTGAACAGCTTCAGCTGTTAGCCCCTAGCTAGAGCTAAAGGACCTAAAGGTGGTAGCGAACCTCAAGGCTGGACTTCTGCAATGGGGTGTACATTGAGCTACCTCTGTACTGAGTTTTGAAACTTCAGCTGGTTCAAAACATGACAGCCAAATGGATTATTTGAGTATCTAGGAGTAATCACAATACACCAATATTAAAATCACTCCACTGGCTCTCAATCGGTTTTTTGGCAAAGTACAAAGTGTTAGTTATTACCTTTAAAGACTTACATGGTTTGAGCCAAGGTTACCTTCAGGATTACCTCTTTCCAGTAATCTGCCCATACACTCAGGTCCTCTGGCAGACATTTACTCCAGTCAGCCAGGACTAGGCTGGCATCTATCATCCAGAGGATCTTTTCTTCAGCTGCCCGTACACTATGGAATGATCTGCCAGAAGAGATTTGACATCTGCATACACTATCTGGATTTAAAAGGATCATTGAAGACTAGTCCCATTTGACAGCCTTGTCCAGATGATTTTTAAATTGTGAATTTGAAATTATGAATTTAAGATGTAGATTGTTTTAATATGTGCCCAGTTGATTTGTAATTTTGTGAGACATTTACATTGATGTTTTTGACTGATGTGTTTAACTGATGTTCTTTGTTTGATAATTGTTGTTATTCCCCTGCCTCAGTCCAGAGGAAGAGGTGGCTAAGAATTTATTTATTTATTTATTTATTTATTTATTGTTCACAGGTAGATTTGTTTTTACTTTTTCTGGTGGATCAGCACAGCTATCTTTTTTCTGCTTCTCATTCCTCCTTCTCCCATTGAGTTTTCCTTATGGTATTTGAGCAATCAAATCAAATGGCCTATAATAGGTTTCAATATATCTGTTTAAAATGTACAGGTTAATAGCATATGGTTGTAAACACTTTTGTCTCAGAACTGGGGTGGATTACAAATTTCAGGAAGCCCAATGGGCTGAAAATTGCAGGCAGGAAATGTAAGGACATTTGTATGATTCAGTAGGGATTGTTTAAGGTTGTTAAATTCTTAATCCCAGAACTTTAAATAGATTCTCACTAAATCTTCAAAACATTTTTACCATTCTATTTGTTGCTGATATTTTCCACTTTTTGTGGATCAGGTATGAGAACTGCAAAGTGCCTACCCAGATTTTGCTGAACTTCCAGAAGGATGATGTAACTGTTGCTGCTTCATCTCCTCCTTTGCCTTCTTGGGGGATATACAGTTAATTCCTTCTACTAATGGAATTACTTCCATCACCAGAATAAGGATGGGATGGATACTCAAAAATATTCAAATAACCATTTCAAAAAATATGTTATTTGGAGTGCTGAGAACCCCTAATGAGAAGAATCCTGAACAGATGAGAATCTTTGCAGTTTGTGACTTATTTTGCACAAAATTTGCATGTGACACAAAACAATTTTTTCTGAGCAGGAAATAGCATTTCCTGTGTTGTTGTTGTTGTTGTTGTTATTATTATTATTATTATTATTATTATTATTATTATTATTATTATTATTATTATTATTTCAACACAAAAATAACAATCCCTGCACAGAAAAGGCCGTTCCCTGCACACAAAATGCTATACTATTCTGTAAAATCTGCACATGGTTGGTTTGTATAGAAAACAGCATTTTCTGGACAGGTATTAATATTTCTGCACTGAAATATTATTTCCCATGCAAAATTACTGTTTTTTGCACAGAAACCCTGAATTGCAAATAGCCTTCAAAAAACTGCCTGGTTTGTGAAGACTTTCTCACCGTGGGAAGAAACTGCTGAAATTATTTATTGCTACTGTGCAAAATAAATGTAGTGAAGCACAGAACAGGAACAAGTTATTTCCCCTGCCACCTGCATCTCCTTGGCTGCATCCACACTGAAGAAATAACCCAATTTGACACTACATTAATTGTCATGGTTTGATGTTCAATTCTGTGAATTGTAGTTTTGTGAGACATTTAGCTTTTTCTGTCAGAGAGCTCTGGTGCCACAACAAACTACAATTCCCAGAATTCCACTGAATTGAGTCATGACAGTTAAAGTGGTGTCAACCTGGACTATTTCTGTAGTGCAGATGTAGCTTGTGAACCATCAGATTCTGCTCTAAAATGTTATAGAAACCTCCAGGCTAGGGATTGTCTGTGAAAGCAATGCAGAGGTTTACTGGAGGAAACTCTCATTGCTCAAGTGGAAATGTCCTAATGAAATATTGGATCTTGCACTGTTTCTTCCATTTGAAATGCATTAACATCACAGAAAGATCTATTATGGTCATACACAGTCCTACCATATATATTAATATAATGGTATAATATAAAAATATAATGCCATTATGTCATAAGGTGATTATTGAAACTTTAAAAGTGAAGACATCTCTCTATCACTGTAATGGAATGCATCAGATACTCCAAGAATTTTAGGCCCATTGGAAACTGATTCTGAAATTGATAGAACGTTTCTGCTACACTTCAGCAGAGTTACAATTCATTGGAATCTCTACTTGGATCTAGACTTTATTATTTCTCTTATATTTTATATGTGAGTCTGTGTTTATGGGGCCAGTATATAGAGAATCCTACTTTGAACTAGACTTTGAGATTTCTTGGAGGCCTCTTAATTGCTTTGGTCTGTGGCTTCTTTCCACTCACAAAAGTAGCATTAGTCTGCAGTTTTTAAATTAGAATCTGAAAATCCTGGATATACATACCATTCCTATGCAAAATAAAAAGTACTCTCATTTTTTATCCTTTTGTATATTAGCACAATTTCAAGGGCTTTCTGAATGATCTTATGTTTGCGTGCATGGTAGATTTGAAAATTTGGGGTTTGCTTTTGTTTCTTCTTGAGCTGGTGTCTTGCAAAAGTCTTGAAGAAGACAAGTTTTGATTATAGATTAGACATGTACTTGCTGAGATGACTGTTTGTGGTCTGATGTTCAGCTGTGATTGCCTGCTAGGGTAAATGTGCCAATTATGTGTTCTTCTTAAGTAAGTGGTAATTGATAAATATGAAATGGTAAAAACTTCATCCAGAGAATTTGGCTAGTTAGTTCAAATCAATATGTGAAATTCAGGGCCTCATTTTCACTTTGATGAAGTGACAGCAGAATGCACCACTGGTAGAATTCTTCCATCACAGTCTAAGCTTTCACAATCTCTTTTCCAGTGAACTTCCTTCCTGCCAATAGCACATAGCCTTTCCTCTCTTTCATTCTCTCTTGTTCTCTGTATACATGCACACTAACAAGACCCTATGACCTCTTTTGCATTTCAGGCATTTGTGAGTGAAAATTTCACAAAGGATCTTTTGCACTAACTAATGTTATTTTTGTGAGTGGAGAGAAGGTAAAGAGCAGGGGTAGGCAACCTTTCCCCTTTAAGGGCCGAGGGACTTCAGCTCCCAGAATCCCAGGAGCTATTGGCCAACATGGGACCATTGGCCAACATGGCTGAGGCTTCTGGGAGCTGAAGTCCCTCAGCCCTTAAAGGGGAAAGGTTGCCTACTCCTGGTAAAGAGCAATTAAGGGGTTAGGCAACCATTCCCCTTTAAGGGTAGGCAACCATTCCCCTTTAAGGGCTGAGGGACTTCAGCTCCCAGAAGCCTCAGCCATGTTGGCCAATAGTCCCATGTTAGCCAATAGCTCCTAGGATTCTGGGAGCTGAAGTCCCTTGGCCCTTAAAGGGGAAAGGTTGCCTACCCCTGGCCTAGCCCAAACAAGACCCTTCATTGGCCTCATCATCACGGGGTAACATGTAAACTACAGATCACCAAGGGTGAACAAGAAAGTCTAATCTAGATCCAAGCATATATTTCTATGAATTGTTGTATTTTGTAAAAAACAAACAAAACAAAACAAACTACTGCATTGTATGATAAAAGTCTGTACAATAATTACAGAAATTCCCTTGCAGTGAAAAAGAATAATTTAAAACTCTCACAGGGCTGGAGCAGATGGGTGTGAAAGAGTGACCTCTCTCAGATGGAAGTGGGTCAGAACCCTGCTGACTGCACAGCCCGCTCCCAAGCTGGGCCGTACATGCAGGGGCCAACTGGTGTCACCATGATTCAATTAATCTTATCTCCTTTTTGCTCTGGTCTTAAGGACTGGAGCGTGGCTTTGGCATGGCTTTTGGCTGCTTTGGAGACATGTGTCATCTAAACACCATGCCTACAAAGTGACCAGAAGCAACTTCATTTTGACCTTCTGTTTCACCCCTTTATCTCACCCAGAAGAAAGAAGACTTCTATATTTTGTTCCATTGTGCAAGAATGCATTAAGTGAATATGTATATTCCTACCAGTTACAAATAACTAGTTACCTGTAATTACTTTCTAGCTCAAATGATGAAGATATAACCACTATATATTAGTACTGTAATTTAATGAGAACTAATTTCACTCCTATTGTGGTATAAGCACAAAAGTATATAGCTTTTATAGATACTGGTTTGTTGTGTGCCTTCAAGTTATTTCCAAATTATGGTGACCTTATGGTGAAGCTTCCATGGGATTTTCTTGGCAAGCTTCTTCAGAGGAGGTTTGCCATTGCCATCCTCTGAGGTTGAAAGAGTGTGACTTTCACAAAATGACCCAGTGGGTTTACATGGTTGAACCAGGATTTTAACCCTGGTCATACCCCAGTGTTCAAACCACTACATCATGTAGGTAGTCATAGGTACTGGAAGTCTGACTAAATAATAAAGGAAGAATATCATATAGTTCAGGAGCTGTCTTGTTTTGAGCTTTTTTCTCTGTCATAGATTTTGAGTTGACAATGAGCTGGAGGTCAGAGAATGTATTTTGTCCCACAGGCCAGTGCCATGTAGCATGCATATACTAGCATATTCAGTGCTCTAGTGCTCTTGGTTTACATTAAAAGAAGAAGGAGAAGCAACAACAAAAGATGCATAACAACATCCATGTAAGTTTGGAACTGTGTTTCAAATCCCTGGTAAGAAAGATATAGGAAAAGAACATGGATGACTCAGATCAAACATTGAGAGAAGTGAGGAAATATGATGGAGTCTGTCACTTTCTATGAATGCTTTCTTTGAGCATCTGATATGATTTCATTGCAAAATACAGATCAATCTGATGGCATAATGTATCTCACTTGATACAATGTGTTCTGGCATATTGAAAGGCCACAAAACTACAGCCAAATACTCTAAATGCACAGAACAAGTTGGCAGTGCACCCATCTAAATGCACCCAACAAACTGGTGTCTCACATTGTCAGCATCTCAATCCTTAAACTAATTTCAGTTAATTTTATTTAAACATCGTTCCACCATTGTTTTGCCTAGAATTTTTCATCCTCTGATGGCACAAAAAAGATTTCTGTTCATTTATATGCTGCTGGCATGTTTTTCATGTACATACATAGGTCTGAAAAGGCTGCTCATTATTTATTTATTTATTTATTTTGTAAAGAAAAACTGAACATTAACTGTTTTAAAACAATGGTGATGGTGTTTGGAAAAAGACATTCTCATTTTCAATGGTCTATCAATGGGTACCAGATTGAATAAAGTTGGGAATTTGAATACCTTGGCATTCGTTTTTCAGAAAAACTTTTCCCTGAAGCCCCATACAGAAAGTATTTAAGCAATGGTATTGACAACTATTGGTGCTATCATTAGATTTTACAAATGTGGGGGGTAACGTGTTTGTTCCAGTCCTGGAAATATTTGTTTTGGTTTTCTTTGATGCTTTTGTCTGGGAATGGAATTATTTTCAGATAGTTAAATTGGAGCCCATTTGAATATATTCCTCAAAATACTTGTAATTCTTCCACCTAGAACTTCTGAAGCTTTAATTGAGGCAGATATCAGTTTTCCTTTTATGATAGCTCACATTCATTTTATTGTATTTTATTATTGGACAATTTAAAAAGATTCTTCCATTAGGGTCCTCCCCCAAGTTATGCTATCAAATTGCAACATTTGGAATTCAAAATATCACTAATTGCTTCAGTCATATTCCACTTAACAATTTTTGCATCCTGAATTGAAAAGATTAGTTTTATGAGATTTTTTTTTTTTTTGCTCTTGTGTTCATCTGGAAAGACAGGCTATTTAATAATTCTGATTTCTCAAAATGGTACAAAATCTATACATTTGATCATCAAGCAGTCATTTACTTGGCAAAGCTTACATTTAGACAAGCTTTGATAGTTCTTCACTGCCATAGTTTACACAGAACTATGATCAATGACAGACATTCTCATACCCCCTTGACCTACTATTTGTATATTTCTGGGGCCAAAGAAATTGAGGATTAACCTGATTAGTTATTCTTCTCTTCTTTATATTCTGAATCGAGACCTAAATGTTGGAAATGTATTGCCTACACTTTATTACTATTCCAGAAAAGATTTTATTTTGCTTGATTGATATTGACTTTATAGTAGCTCACATGGTTTCATTATTTGTCCTGGGAGCAATGAAAAGTCAAGTAAGAGTTATTATTGATATTGTAGTTGCTTGTTCTGGGGATGCACTTATTTAATGGTAATGTTGTTTATATTCAAAATGCTTTAATTTTGCTGAATTTTGTAAGTATTCTAGCTCTATTATATTTATTCCATGTTGTACATTTTATTCTACTCATTGGTTTTGTATGTTAATAGACTATGGCCTAAACATTAATAAACTACTACTACTACCAATCAACTGTGGTTTATTCAGCAGATAGGCTGGGCATGTTTACTTTTAATGATAGGCAGTTTAGCCAATGAATGGATCCTTGCCCTATGCATCACCAAACATTATTCACTATTGTACTTTTTTTTTTAATTTTGTAAGCCACCCTGAATCTCAGTCACCAGAGAAGGGTGGGATATAATAATAATAATAATAATAATAATAATAATAATAATAATAATAATACCACTAAAGCTCTAGCCACTTCAGTCAAAATCGTGCTTCTCTATGGATGTCTGTAGTCTTCCCTTTCTTGCCTCCAAACACTTTTACTTACTCAGTGGGAGGCAATATGCAGCCAACATGACTGGTAGGGCTCTCCTCCACAAATAAGCATGATCTTTTGAAGCCATCCAAGGTTGGATCTGCAGTTAACTGCCTAGGTCAGTGCTATGGAATTCTGGGAATTCTGATAGTTTTGGGAGCTATTTAGCCTTTGCCAAAGAGCTTTGGTGCCACAACTAACTACAATTTCCAGGATTCCATAGCATTGAGCTACTGCAGTTAAGGTCATATCAACCTGGATTATTTTTTCAGTGTGGATGCAGCCAAAATGAGGGAACAGTAATCAATTCCATATTTTAAATATTTTAAATATAGAATGTGTGAAGAAGTATTTCCTTTTATCTACTTTAATTTCCCACTTTTTAGCTCCAGGGGATAACCTTTAGTTCTAATTTTATGAGAGAGGGAAGATTTTTTTTTTACCAATCATAATTTATATATGTTTTTCTTAAGTCTCTACTTACACCATAATTTGCAAACACTTTAATGTTTCTACACAGAGATCTTGATCCTCCTCCTCCTCATTATTGTTCAAAGAAGAGTTGTTTTAGTTAATTGATAATTTTAGCCATCCCTTTATACACTGAAGAATAAGTCTTAACTATTTCATTCCTATATGCAAGAGTATTTCAAGCTTTCTCTTCAATGAGTGAGATTACAAGATACATTTTCTTCTTCTTCTTCTTCTTTGGTAAAAATTTCATCAGTGCAAAAATGCATTTTGCAAAGAAATGTTTCTGTGTACATTTTGTGCAAAATATAATGTTCTGCACAAAAATAGTGTTTTCTGTAGGAAAAAACTCAGTTTCTGTGTATAGCATTATGACACATTTGACTGTAATATTTCTCATGGTGAGTTTGAAACATCAACAGCACACATAGTCTTGCTTACAGAGTCTTGCTTACAGAGTGAATCCTTTCATTATGACCTTTATAAGAATTTGGATTCTTGATTATGAAGCAAGGGGAAATGGCTTTGAAAGAATTGTTACATTTATTTGAATAAACTGGAAAGGCATTCCCTAAAACATCCTTTTTGTAGACTTACATTTAAATTAGAATGGTTGCACCTTTGAGGAAGCAGGAGTGCCATTAATCTATAATCTGCCACTGACACATTCATTTGTTCAAGAGACCAGCTGTTGGCAAGGTAATTTTAATGAAATTAAGAAATCAGTGCTATAGCCATATGCATGTTTTAACTTGATGCAGAGGGGAATCTGTAATAAACTAGGAGTGTAGTACTTAATAAAGCAATGACATTCACATCACCTTAACACTTAAAAATAAAGAAATGAAATATTTGTTCGTCCTTTCTCATTTCTAGATTTACCTTTGAACTGTAGCCATCTAGATCCATCAATTATGTTGTTTGTACACAATAGCTAAAGATTTTTTGGCATAAAATGATTGGCACATAATGGTTTGGAACATGCTGGTTGAAAGATTTTTGACACATACTGGTTGAAACAAAATTAATGATTAGATATCCAGGTCTCGTTGACATGCCTCCTGAGGTATGTACAACAACTAGTATATCTAAAAGTGTGAAATTACTACTGTTAAATTTATTAGTACCAGTTAGACTGACCTTTGCTTCACATGGGATATTTAACTTTCTGGCTACCAGTGATCTGAGATGTAGTTCATTTAGGAAAACAAGATCACCAGGAAAAACCCATTTGTTAAGCAAACCATAATATCCATGATATATCATCTTTCAGAACTAGACAGATCTGAGGAATATTTATTTATCTATTATTTTAAAAAAGTAAACATTACTAAATCTATGTTGTATTCATGGGGCCTAGCAGATAAAGGGGAAAAGTTGGGTTACCTCTAGAGTTTCCCAATTCACAGGGAGAACCACTGACAGCACTGACAGCTTTCACAATGGGCTAAACACTGGTAGGCAATCCATAGTGCCCCCCTTTGTCTGGAAGGATATACCTACCAAAACAGGGCATTTGCAGGTACAAGCTGTGCTGTGCCATTATTTTTTTTTCTGCTCTGGTGATTGACCGCTTGTATGGTGCATTAGTGCACCTGTTGATACAGTGGCACAGCATGATCATGCACAATCCTCATACATGCTCTCTTCCCCCTTCTCCCATTGTTGGACTGGCCACTTTGTTAATATTATGATTAAATCCATTCTACTGTTGTCAATATCCTGTGTTAGTTATCATTTCACTTCACAGGGTATGTGATGGGTTGATGGTGCAATAGGTCAATGGTGCAGCTGACCACTTGTATGCATGTGTGATCAATTTGTGAGTGGGCAAAAAAAAAAAAAAAAGCAGCAATAGTGCCTGTGCCTCATAGGTACCTTTGACTGTCTTTGCACCAGTGTACATGCAGATGAAATAGTTTGCACATTCTGGATTGAACCAGATTATTTTGCTCCAGTGTTTAGCCCTGGCCTGGAGCATGGCTTCATTCTATATTTGCCCCATGTTGGCCATGTGCATCGTTTAAATGGGTAGGTTTGAAAATATAGTAAAACCATGTGTTATCACTCATCGAGAAAGCCTACATATTATTTTTGACCTAAATAAGAATTTAAGTTAAATTGTTATACACACATACACACATGCACACATGCACTGAGCTTTAAATCTCTATAAGTGATTTGCAGGTTGCATCCTTGAACAAGGAAATTACAAAGGAACACTAGAAAAAAGAAATTGCTGAATTGAATCATATTTACAAATTACAATCTATTAGCAAAGGTAAAAACAATGACAATAGCTTCACAGCACACTCTATGTATTACTATGAGAGTCCTTGCTACTGCATAGGAAATGAAAGGACTCTTTTCAAAGAGTTTTGAACCCAGGGATGTTGACTTTTGGTAAACTATTGCTTTCACACACTCACTACTGTAATAATTTGAGAAAACCACATCACCTTATCCAGCCCTTTGAAAAAAATAGGGCAAGGGTCATGTTTTACAACTTTCTGGATCCTATTACATTCCCTCCTACTCCTACATCTGTAAAAACATACTTTATACCTGAGGATTTAATAACAGTCACTGTATGTGTGTGTTGTGTGCCTTCAAGTAATTTCTGACTTATGGTCATGGAGTTTTCTTGACATGTTTTGTTCAGAGGTTAGCCATTGCCTTCACCTGACGCTGAGAGCATGTGGTTCATCCAAGGTCACCCAGTGAATTTCATGGCTGAGCTGAGTATTGAACCCCCATCTCCTGAGTCGTAGTCCAACACTCAAACCACTGCATCTGAACAAGTGGGTTTATAATCATGAAAGTTCATGTGAAAATAAAAGTCAATTAGACTTAAATTTGTTTCCACATTTCCTTTCCCCCTCTTTCACCTCCTTCCTTCCTGCTTTTTAAAATCTCCCTGAAGCAAAAGAAAATACAGCTTCTATCACCCATTCCCTATATCTGTCCCTATTTTCCATATCTTGTAAGGATGGGAAGAATATTCCAAAATACTCAAAAAAAATCCTGGCCAAAAAATAAATAAATTGTGTTCTTATGAGAAGCCTCACAGTTCAGGACCCATTTAATACAAACAAATTTTGCACACATTTTGAACGAATGTGTAGGAAACATCATTTTCTATGCAGAAAACAATATTACATGGAGAGATATTCATTTATGCCCTGTAAATGCTGTTTTCTGCTCCAGAATACCATGTAGCAATTTTGTACAGAAAAAGTCTCAAACTACAAATAGAGTTTCTTGTGGCAAAAAAGAAAACTGCTGAAATTATTTCTTGCTTGCTTTTGGAAGAAAATTAATGAAAAGTTACATTTGTATTTACTGTTGTGAAAAACAACATATTAGATATGTTTCACAGCAGTTGTGCTGGACAGGTCTACCTGCATTACCAACCCTGTAAAGTAAAATGCACTGCAAAAACAACCAATAAGAACCATGCCTTGACGTAGGTACTTCATCTTTCACACCAGAAGTTTAGCAGAGTAATCCCAACTAGCCAGATTTACGGTGCTGCATGGGTAGATGTCACAATGCTGCCTAGCCAAATGGATTTGGCTTACTGATTCTGAGAGCAAAAGAGTAGAGTTTTTTTCATAAAGAGGGAGGGAGAGGTTTTAAGTGATGTCAAAAGAATCAGTTCCTTCAACCCTAACCCTACATTTTGAAATATATAATTGTGACATCTCTTCCTAGTGCTGAAGGGGAAGCTTTTCAAAACTATTGATGAGATTTTTGTGGCAAAATTTACTGGACTTGCAGGGAATTGCCAAGCAAACACAGACTCCCTGTGCATACAGGAACATATGCATGGATTCTAGGCAATAAAGACAGAAAGTGGGGTGAATAAAGGATGATGGGCATATTTTAGATAATTGTGCATTCCTGTTATGCAACTTTACTCACAACATGGAATAACTAATTGTTCCCAATAGATAAGATTTAACCAAATTATATAACATTTCTAACTTAATGAGAGATAACACCATTCTTTTTATGGTACAATGCTTGCATGTAAAGATTCTCTTATAACCACTTTTTATCATGTATGTATAGAACTGGAATAGGAACATGTATTTAAATAATAGCACCACCACCCACAGTTGTGTGGATCATAATTTCCTCCAATACATGTAAAGATGTTTATGCTCTCATATTTTGCTGCTCATGCTTAGTCGTGAATATGAACAAATTTGGTTTTTGTACTGTGTACATTCTCATTTTGCACTGGCACAAAGAAGTCTGAATGCCATTTTTAGGATAACAAAATGCCCACATCTTTATTCATCTGTACAGGGTCTGAAACAATAACTTTGCATCCAAAAATTCTTCACTTGATTATAACTTCCTTCTTGACACATGTGTATGTGCGCATGCCATAACCCCTGATGCAATCTTCACCATAATCAAGTCAAGCCATGAGGGATAAGTCACACCTCCCACAAAGCATATGTCAAGAAGGTTCTCACACAAGTGCTAAACATGAACAAATCATCCCCCCATCCAAATTTTAACATCATCTCTAAGATTGATGATGTAAGAGAATTTTAAGGTGATGATGTAAACCCTTCATCCCTCTTAACTGACCAAATATTGTAAATTCAGATATCTAATTATCCCCTGGGGGAGGTCATTGCCCATCCCAGAAGGGGGCCAGCCTAGCTTGGCATCCCCTTCCCCCCCAGAAGGACCCATTTAATATGATAGACAATGGAATCCAAGTATACATCACAGCCTATCGGGGAGAGATGAACCCCATCACCCCTGTACAGATGCAGCAAACCAACTCTGATCTGATCATGCATTATAAAGGAGGCTCCCAAATCTTCCAGCCTCCTCAAAACACTTCTATTCACCTAGCAACGAGCCATGTTAATAGCAGAGTCTTTCCTTGCACCAGGCCAAGTTCGCTCTGGCAAAAGCTTGGTCCATAAAAGAACAGTCCCTGGTAACCATCGTCATACTTCCTGTAGGTCCACCATGATCCTTTTGATTAGCTGCAATCTGGTAATCTTAACCAAGTTGTTCTCACCTAAGTGAATGAGTAGAATCCAGGGAGGTGGGAAGGTAGCAGCCAACTCAATGATACATGGACGAAGGGCCCCCCATAGCATGCCTCTCCACCCAAACCAGTGAATGCACCCAATTCACTCCAGACTCAAGTTTAGATCTTGGCTCAACTGAATGACATGCTGTTCAGCCCAATAGACCAAGCTGTGACCAACAATCCAGACATCAACCTCTTCTTGACCTGCTCAATAGAAAACACAAATTACAACATGAATGCAAGGTTGCATCAGCCCCCTGGTACTAAGAATCAACATCTAGCCATACTAAGGGTGAATGTAAGATTTAAATGCTCCAGAGCGCCATCACCCAATATATCGGATCGGAGCATCACTTAGGCCATGAGCTGCTGCAGCCATCGCAGCTCCGATGTGAAAAGAATGAGAAGAGAATTGGGCCACTGGTAAACCTGCGTGCTTCAGAGCCTCCCGCAACACTGCTTGAAATTGAAACTGCATCAACAGACGGCCCGAGACATGCAAAAACAAATAACCAGGGGATGATGGGCGCAATCTGAGGTAATCTGACAAGGCCAATACTGGGGAAATCTAGCCCTTGGGAGCCCTAGACAATACTATGGTTTGTCCCCTAGCCAACTGATCTGTCTTTGAATGCCTAAAACACAAATAGAGGTCCTGCTCCAAAACTTGAACATCAGATAACAATAGCGCCCTGCCTGACATATCAAAGCGAGAGCTAGGGACAAGCTCGCTAATCTGGTAGCAGCAAAAA
>CM034706.1:146676202-146693380 GCA_020142125.1 Phrynosoma platyrhinos
AGATTCGAGTTCAAGTGGCTAACTAACAGGGTAGATTCGAATTCAAGTGCAGCTAAGCTCTAGATTTTTCTTAAAGGTATAGCATCTTTTACAGGTTTCTCACTGCCCAGGGAGAGACATCTGGCTATTAGGAATGGGTTAACTCCTCTAAAATAGCACAGGGAGGGAAGCCAGTCACCCTTTCCCTCCACTTTTTGCCAGTCCTCTGATGGAAAGAGGACACTTGGCCAAAACCATTTTTATTTGCCCTCCTGAGACAGGAAAAAAAACTGCTCTCAGGGTTGCAAAAAGGTTTTGCCTCTAAAATGTTCTGGATCCTGACTTGAAATGTCTTTGAAAACTGGCCCCAAGATCAGTGACAGGAGGATCCTCCGGACCCAAGAGGGAAGAAGATGAACGCAAAATAAATTTTTCAAGGGAAGCAGGTTCTGATTTTTACCAGTTTAAAAGGGTACTCAAGCTGTATTTTAGACTCCAATCTAAAACCAATCAAATAAACCCCAAGGAAACTGGAAGTCAAAAGTGGATTGTATGGGGCTTTTCCTACGATTCATGGAGCTCCAGAAAGAATTTTAAAAATCCTTTCTGAGGTCTATCTCCTGGGTCTTTGTCTGTTTCAGGATAGAAAGAACTGGGTAAGCTGGGGTTGAGACAGTGTAGCTCACCTCCCAGTCTGGAGGGATTGAGGCTGAGACAGTGTCACCCTTCTGCTGTCTCTTCCAAGGAGTAGGGCTTTTCCTTTTTCCAGTGAATGTCTCACCCAGTCCCATTCCAATGTGGGCCTCTTGGGTTCTCTCTTTTCCTTTTGGCTGGCTGATTAGGGTTTCTTGGTTGGACCCCTGTTCTGTTCTCTAGTGCTTTGTCTCTCTTTGTCTTAGAGCGTTCATTTGGGCATGGCTCTGATTTCTCTGGTTATGGACAGTAGTCCAAACAGTAGCAAAGGGGTCTCAAGAGGAAATTTCCCTTTGGATTTGGGCAATGAAGGGTGCCTTTTGGAGGTCTGCATGGTGATTGTTGGTGCCTGGCCCTTGCAAGTGAAGTCCTTTGAGTGTGTCTGAGGGGTTCTGTTTGCTAGGGAGGGTTTTCACCTCCCCCTGGGGAGTGGGAGAAGGATCATAAAAGCTTTTCCTCAGGTGATTTGTCCTGGTTTCCTTTTTGATCTCCCTTTTTCAGGCTAGGACCTTTTCTTGCCTATGTGCTAGCTTCAAATGTAAATTAGAAGAAATCCACTGTGTGTTCTTGAAAAGGTTTTCCCAACCCACACATAGCTCTGACTTCCATCAGAGGAAAAATAATTGCCAATTTCCTATCATTTTGTTTTTTGTAGAATTCTAAGAGATTTAATACTACTCTTATATTATCTTTAGTCTGTCTCCCCAGTAAAAATCCCACTTGGTCGTCTTGGATCCATTCTTTCAACACTTTCTTAAGTGTTTCTGCTAGAATTCCCAAAAATATTTTGTAATCTAAATTTAAGAGGGAAATTTGTCTAAAATTTTTAATTTCTAAATTATCTTTTCCTTCTTTTGGTATCAATGTATTAGGGCTTTCCCCCCATGATTTAGGTTTGTTTTTTATGCTCAAATTCAATATTACTCTTTGTAATGGTAATAATAAACTGTCTCCCAATGTTTTATAGTACTTAGCTGTTATCCCATCAGGTCTGGGGGCTTTCCCTATTTTTGTTATTTTTATAGCTTCAGCTATCTCCATTATTGAGATTGGGGCATCTAGTAATTTTTTCTGATCTTCTGTTATTTGTTGTATGTCCTCTCTGTTGAGATAATTATTCATTGCTTCTTTTTGTTCTTTCAACATATATTCTTTCTTAAATAAGTCAGAGTAAAAGTTGTAGAACATATGTTTAATTTTGTTTTGGTTGGTTATAATTTCCTCTTTCCCTCTATTTTTTAATATTAGCTTTTCTTTTCCTTTTCTTGCCTATGCTCTAGCATCAAATGTAAATTAGAAGACATCCACTGTATGTTCTTGGAAAGGTTTTCCCATCCCACACATAGCTCTGACTTCCAGGGTTAGCATCTTTTGGAATGGAATCACCTGTATTGATAACCTCTCCATCTGTGCAATTGGAGGAGAGAGCTATCAATACAAGCAATATTTTCCTGGCAATGTATGTCTCTGGATCCTCATCTTGGTGCTGTTCTTGTGCATAGTATAAATTCTCATCAAGTTGTCCCGGCCACAGTGCTTGCAGGATTTGTCATATCCAGGATTTGTCATATCTGTGGCAGATGGAAAGCTATTTGCAACCCTTAGAATCCACTGTATGCTCAGTCCTTGGTTCAGGGGTCCCAGTAAGTCTGCCATTACACAAGCTTCTGTAATTGAAAAAAAAAAGGCTTTTTCTTGAATGGATTTTTCTTCTAATGTTTGGATTCTGGCTGACAAAATGGAATTGTCCTCCCTGAGGAGGTTGACTTGGACTACCAATTCTCTAATTTCTCCCTCCATTTTATTGGGGAACCCTTGAAATCTTAGGAGCTTTTCTATGTCTCAAACTCCAGTGGGAGGGAGATGAACTGGATAGATCTCATGGTCTTTTCTTTTGAGGACTATCCTTCAAGTCTATTGTGAAGTTGCAAAGCCTCTAAAGGGCTCAGAGTTTAGACCCAATTTTTAGCCTGAGTTGGTGGGGACCTTAAAAGGTTTTTCCACTGAAGAACCTGGGTTAAAACCACTTGCTGCAAATTGAATTGTCCAAGACCTTAAGAGGCTTCTTGGCATTCTCTCCACCTCTTTAGCTGAAGGAAAAGTTTAAAGCCAGGCAACCTCTAGGGTTCTGAATTTAGGGGTTTTTTTTCCACCCAAGGGGATTCCTCCTTGGCACTGAATTTTTAAGATCTGTTTGTCTCCAGATGAGTGACAAAAGGAGGACTCTAAAGTAATTGGCTTCTCACAGTATCTCTCTCTGCCCAAAGAAAGAAACCTGACTGGTAATGGAAAGGGAGTAAGGGTTAACTCCTCACAATGCAAGGTTAGTGAGGGGCTCTCCCTCCCACTTCTCGAAAACAACTTTTCAGTCACCCTCTGAGAACACTTTCCTCAGAGTCGCACTGTGTGGGATTTACACCAGGTGAGGGGGCCCTTCCTCAAACTGAGGGGGCCTTTCCTCAAACTGCAGCATCTCAGCTGGGGGGGGATCCTCCCTCCCTATCAAGCCTGAAGCCAGGACTCTGGTCCTGTTTGTGCCTCAGTTCCAAAGGGTCATAGCCCCTTTTTCATGCTGAAAAGAGGATCAAACTTTTAGTCTTGGTTGAGGTGTGGCAGGCTGGGGTTAAAAACCAGGCAGCCAGATTGGGAGCTCCTTAAAAGGCACACTGGCAAGGAAAGCTTGGAGTTTAAATCCACTTAGCTGAATGTCCTTGAGAGGTACACCCATGGGGGCAGCTAGGAGTTAAAAGCCATTGGCTCCAAACAGAGTGTACCAAGGTCTTAAAAGGCTCCTTGGCTCACCATTAAAAAAAAATCTTCTGTGGACCCCATTTTTGCATCTTTTGCACTGTAGCACAAATGCCTTAATTTGGCAGCACGGTTCCTTGTGCTAACTTCTAACTGCAAGCTTAGGTTCTGGAGTGGGGAAATGTTCAGGGTGTCTGGCCAAGGTGTCCCTAATAACTTCTCCCAACCCACAGGTAGAAAAATAATAAAAACAGAGTGTCAGGATCTGCTCTGATGTCACACCCAAGGACAGCTGGAAGCCCACAATTGGGTGACCCAATCTTCGCGGCCAGACCCAGTCTGCAGAACAACCAACCAAAGAGATGAAATGGGTTCAGCCAACTTACAATAGCCCAGAGCCCTTGTGGCCATACACACAGAATTCACAGACACACACACAAAATTGCTCTTGCATCTACATAATCTATACCCCTTTTTAACCTCTATGTCTGGGATCAGAATATCCAAGTGCGCAATTTGGAATATTCAGACCTTGGGGGTTGCCCGCATTCTCTTCACCAATTGTAATATGAACTTGACCTTGGGGAATTTTAATATTAGCTCAAATAATTAGTAAGAGGCAAACCCAGTATTTATGGAGGTGGCTAAGAGATTAGATATATAAAAATAAGTAATTTGTATTTTTATTAAGGGATCAAGCAGACAAAACCACATTCATTCACATATACACACAAGATTTCAGGAGTAAAGCAAGTTAGCATGAGATAGATGAAAGACTTTCTAATGGTGATAATCATCTGTCCAGAGTACTCCAGATGAACAGATGGGAAGGTGGACTCAACCAAGAGAAATGAGGGGGACATCACAGAGTCAGAGCTGAATCAGAATTCAAAGTGACAAAGGGGGGTTGCAAACTACCATAAATAGTGCAAATTGAGTCCACTTTTAGGGTTAGGGTTAGGGTTAGGGAGTCACAGGGACTGTATTTTATTGTGGCACCAGAGCTCTCTGACAGAGAAGGCTCAATGTCTCAGAAAAAAAAAACTCCCATGATTCCCTAGCACTAACCCTAACCCTAAAAGTGGACTCAATTTGCACTATTTCTGGCAGTCTGCAACCCCCCATAGTGTCATCAGGAATCCTAATCAGACACATTTAACTAAAATTTTGGTAGGCTATTTAAAGGCTGAAAATGGCCCTGGGAGAAGATTGATAGCTGTATATCAAAGGTCCAAACAAACATCTAAGGGTTTCCTTGAAAGAGATAGTTTCCAGCGGGGAGGTGGGGGGTGTAGTGAAGCTTATCTCTCTTGCTGTCAGAACCCATGTGGGTTGTAAGTTTCCTGGTTTCCTTGTCTCTTATATGAATCTTCCTGTTTTGCTACTGCTAAAACTAAATGTTTGACCTATAAATTACATCTACGTGATCACCTGTGGCTTCAATGGTGTATGTGACTCTCTCTCTCTTGGGCAAATGGTGGCATAGAGGTTTCTATTTTAGGGCCATGACATAACTATGTGCTATGCACACAGAGAGGGAATATGTGTGTGTGTGTGTGTGTGTGTGTGTATATATATATATATATATATAGAGAGAGAGAGAGAGAGAGAGAGAGAGAGAGAGCTTCTGCTAAGAGCAGAGTAGAGTCCAGTGTTGGCTCAAGACATTTCTGTGCTTGAAAAGGAGCCCAGATATCACCCTGCCAACACCATTACTAACATGACCAGCCTTATTCTTTGGCAGAGTGAGTAAGCTGTCTCAAATAATCTATCTAGAGCATGAGCAAATCTTAATAATTGATGATGATGATGATGATGATGATGACTACATGAAAGTAGAAAAACAATTGGGAATTTTTAGTTAAAATAATATGAATGGCTTTAAATTTTAAGTACCTTGGCTGGGAGGTAGGAAATACTTTTTATTTATTTATTTATTTTGCAGAGATGGCAAAATGCTTCTGGCCAGCTCTGTCATTAAATTGTTTTTGTTACCCCAAGATCCAATCACCCCTCTATGACCTTTGATATCAATTCTTTATGAAAGAGGGATGTTTTAGGGAAGTACCCTAAAAGGGAGCTTGACAGTGCAGGAAACCAGCTATGCCACTTTTTTACAGATGGTTCAGCATAATGGTAGAAGCCCAAGATAATTAGCCATTATGGAATCTCTCAAGATCAGAATCAGCATAATCCCTTCACTATGGGAAGGGTGGTAGGGAGCTGGATTGGGAGGTTGTTTGTATATGAAAGACAAAGGGAATTTCCTTCTGGGGTTGAATATTTTTTTGTCTGGGAACATTCATGCCAATTGTCTGGTCCTTATGGCATATCATTCCCCATTCTTCTCCCATTCCTCTCCCCTGAGAAAGTCACAAAAGTCTATCAAATCATGAAACCCTTAGGGCTCATTTCTGGGTATAAATGCATGTGCCTGAACAATAGCAATTTGGTTGAGTTTTCAATAAGGCAGAAAGTCTGTCAGATTTAAACTTGGCCACTCAGTACTGCTGTCTGTGCTTCTCAGCATGCAGACTGAGGGGCTGTACAGACTGTCGAAAAGGGGAGGTGACAAGCCACCCCTTTACTCACTGGATCAGGGACACAAACCCAATCTGGTGCTTTGCCACTCTAAAAAGAGCTGGCAAAATGCTGCTCCTTTTTAGAGCAGTGAAAAGCCAACCTTGCTGCAGTGGCAGCACTTTTCAATGCTCCTTTTTTGTGTGCAGTGTGTCATGCCACCAGAGCACCACAACACTGCCTTCCATTTGGTTGGACATGTAGCATGACTGCAGCTGGGGGGCAAAGTCAGGACATGCAGCGTGCAGCCACCATGCCCCCACTCCACCCCGACACTGGCCCTCTCAGCTGGTCTGTGCAGCCCCTATGTCACATTCAACCCCCAGCTTTCTCCCAGATTGGAGCCTGGCTTCTGGACTATTGAAATATTGGCTTCCCTAAACCTTGCTACACTCTACTACCTTTAATTTCATTAGTTCTTGTGTGTGTGTGTGTGTGTGTGTGTGTGTGAATGTGAATGCTAGTGTGTGAATAGTGCTTTTCCTCTTTGCTGTTAATAAAATTGAGTTGTACTAAGCATTCTGGAGTTCTAATTTTTCAGAACTGGTATGCAAAGGCTTATGTCCCAGTCAGTATTATCCTGATCCTCTCTCTGCTATTAATTTATGCTGTTAAAATTCCCCTATTATATATTTATTTGTGGGTGCCATCTTGATAATCTAGCAATTTGGGTAACACATTAACCTCCTACAACTGATGCAACTAAAGTAAATGGCTTCCCCCTGTTGCAGGGAAAATTTTCCTTCACAGAACACTCTTAGACTGTAAAACTCTTCTTCAGGAGAAGTATAACTCTATTAAGAACATAAATATCCAAGAAACTTAGGGGGACTGCAGATGGGTGGCTCTAGGCAACCCCACACCGCTGCCCTGATCTTCCCTTTTGCCACCCCCAAAAATGAAAAACGAATGTAATGGCATGTGGCATCAGGACAGCATTGGTGTGGGGTTGGGGTGGCTGGCATGCATCTGCCCTGCCCCAATTCTGCCTCCAGGCCAGCCCTTTGCGCCAGTCTGCAGAGGCCTTTAGTTGCATGTGTTTAAATGTGTGGGGTACAGGAATGTCCACATATTTGTCTATGATTGCTAAATGAAGGATGAGCTTAGCAGCTGTAAATGAATCAAGACTCCAGCTATATGACTTGCCCTGCCAGTTTATAATCTGCTAGTGAAAAATAAGCATATAGGATAAAGGAATATTAAAGACTATGTTCTCCCTTGGCCCTACAAAAATCTTGACTGATCTTTTTGTTTGGCTTCTTGTGAGAAAGAGTTAACATTGTATGGACAAAGATGCCAGGGAAATGGTGCTAAAATTGCATTCCACAAACAAAAGCTTCTATGTGAAAATTCAATTTCGTTTATTGTTTTTAAGATGTAGAAATTTAAGATGTAATAAAACATGAATACCAATTTGGAAGTATTAGTTGCTCTAGCAACCTTGAAAATGTATGATGCCTCATTTTTCATCTCTATCCTCTCTACAGTAACTGGACAGGAGGAGGAAAAAAGTAAGGAATGCTTACTGAACTAATATACGGAAGTGACCTCTTTGTCCCCTTCTCAGTAACAATAAAATATCGTTAAAATTACTGCTCCAGGTAAGATACCATTATGCATGGCATCTCAGAAACTCACCCTTGTGCCCCCTTTTGACATTATAAAGCTGTCTGCTTTAGCCTCAGGTGAGCCAAGTGTAAGCTCTATTTCCCAGGGGACAATTCTGTTTGCATTTTGAAAGCCTTGCATAACCATTACCAAATTAATAAAATATTTTAGCATAATTCAGCATTTAAAAATGCAGATAACTTAAGGCAATATGGAAATATGGGAACTTCCAAGTAGTTCAAATTCAAGGAGAGGATTTTGCAAGGTGTAGTATATTTTTAATTTGCTTTGCCACTTCACTGTGGTGGTTCATCGCCCTTTAGTTGTACAATGATTTCTCCTGTGTTCCTCCTCTCTTTATGCTCCCTTTAACACCAGTGGAGCATGGTGTCCCCTTTAACACCCTCTAAGAGCAGGGGTAGGCAACCTGTCCCCTTTAAGGGCCAAGGGACTTCAGCTCCAAGAAGCCTCAGCCATGTTGGCCAATAGTCCCATGTTAAAACCAGTGGAGCATACAGTATTTTTGGCATATAGTAACATGGACAGAAGTGATGACAGTGACAATTTCAGGCTGCTGGTAGTGTTAGTACAGCTGGTAGCTTCCCTGTCATTGTGGAGGCCACTCTGATTGTGGAGTGGGCACAATCATATTCACACATTGCTGGAATGTGGGTGAATGTGAAAACATCTTACATAAGGAGGCTTTGGATTGCACCTTCAACATGTGTCTGATTTAAAGTCATTGACATAACATTATGCCAGTATAACATCTCATGAGGATTATATCCTCATGAATTAAAACACTATGTTGATTCTATTTTACCTGGAAAGTTTAGAAAGCTGCCTAGAAGATCTAAAAGGCTTTGATGTGGAAAACAGAGCCTACATAATATAATCCAATGTACTTTTTAAAGAGAGCACAGAGCTGCAGACATGTTCACTCATACTTAGGCACATGGACACCAGATAGCCCAGTGATCAAGATACAGTTGAAACTTTCCTTCTTGCTAGCAGAAGCAATGAAAAGCAATCTGCATGAGGTTCAGTGTGTTTGTGTGTGTGGTGGTGGTAAATCATTCTTTCCTCAAGGTTGAGGGGAAATACTTACTATGATTGTTTCTGTTAGAAAAGGAGTTTCTCAATAATAGTAGTGGACATGCATTACTCCATAGGGCCACAGCTAAGGACTTGGGGTGTCACATGTACCTCCTGGACTGCATGCAATAGGGATGGAAAGAATATTTGAAAATATTGAGGGGGGAGAGAGAGGAATATAAAAGAAATAAATAACTAAAACATCTTTTTGAGTTTTGAGACACCTTGTTGAGAAGAATGCTAGAAAGGTGAGATTTTTCAAAGTTTGGGAATAATTCTGTACAAAATCTACATGTGGTTGTTTTGTCTGGAAAAAATTTTCTGTGCAGGAAATGATATTTCTATGCAGAAATGTTGTCGCCTGAATGGAAAAAGCTATTTTTGAGCAGAAAATGGTATAATTGGGAACCTACTCTGTGTAAATTTTATACATGAATGATTTGAATAGAAAACAGTGCTTTCTGTCCAGTAAATAACATTTCTGCACAGAAAACGTTATTTTTTGCTCAGGAAAAGCTGTTTTCTGCTCAAAATAATCATGTATAAATTTTGTGCTAATCTAGTCCCAAACTATGAATAGGTTTCTAAAAATGTGACATTTTTTAAAAAAAGTTTTTTCCCCTCAAACTGGGAAGAAAAAGCTATTAAAATTATTTGTTACTTTTTTCAAGAAGAAACTTAGTAAAGGACTGCATCCTGTAGTATTAGAGAGAAATAAATAAGGCTACCATTTTCTGAATTAATTACATATTGCACCTACTGTGGTGTTCTATCTTCACAGATCTAACTGGATTGGTTCATAAGTTTAAAAATATAACTTTCACTCCTCAGAGGAGACTTTTATACAATTATCTGTTTTAGATCATTAGATCTCACAGTTTTAGATATTTGGGGTGGGGGTTGGGTGGACAAATTATGAGTAACAATAAGTTACTCAATATATTATGAGATAAATTCCAGGGAAGAATGGAATATAGGTCTGTTCCAAAAATTATTTCAGGATCCTGACATTCTCCTGTAAATCCTGGACTAGTTTAATTTCAATTTGAAATTAAGTATTTGGTACACATAATTCCATAGGGAGTCCTGATGGTGCAGTGGTTGAATGTCAGTACTGTAGCCACTCACTCGCAGTCACAAGGTTGTGAGCTTGATTCCAGCCATGGGCTCTAGAGTCGACTCAGCCTGATATCCTTCTGAAATTGCTAAAATGAGCACCCAGTTTGTTGGGGAAAATTAGCCTACACATTGTAAACTGATTACAGACTGCTTAGTTTAGTATGAAATGGTATAGAAATATAGCTATTGCTATTATTATTATTCCATCCTGTTTAAAGGAAGCGGCGATTAGGCCGCTCCTGAAAAAGCCCTCCCTGGACCCCCTGGATATGAATAATTACAGGCTGGTCTCGCTGTTACCATATTTGAGCAAAGTGATCGAAAAGGCAGTGGCTCTTCAACTCCAAGCTGTCTTGGATTAAACCGATTATCTAGATCCATTTCAAACCGGCTTTAGAACTGGATTTGGAGTTGAGACTGCCATGATTGCCTTGACTGATGACATGTGTTTGAGCATCAATAGGGGCAGTGTGATCCTGTTGGTGCTCCTAGACATCTCAGTGGCTTTTGATACAATTGATCACAACATCCTCTTGGATCACCTGAGGGGTTGGGAATCGGAGGCACTGCTTTGCAGTGGTTCCGTTCTTTCGTCTAGGGCAGATCCCAGAGGGTGTTGCTTGGGGACAGCAGCTCTGTTAGAAAGGAGCTTAAATGTGGAGTCCCTCAAGGCACCATACTGTCCCCGATGTTATTCAACATCTATATGAAGCCGCTGGGAGAGATCATTCGAAGATATGGGGCTAGGTGTTAATCAGTATGCTGATGACACTCAGATATATTTCTCCATGTCCCGGTCATCAGGTTCGACTTCAAATGGCATCTCTCCTCTTAATGATTGTCTTAGGGTAGTAATGGACTGGATGAGGAAAAACAGATTGAAACTGAATCCAGATAAAATGGAGGTACTTACAGTAGAGGCCCTGAAACCAGGTATTGGGATAAACCTCCAGTCCTGGATGAGATCACACTTACCATAAAGGACTGTGTTCGTAGTCTGGGGGTGCTCCTGGACTCATCACTTCACATGATTAATCAGGTGAATGCGACGGTCAGGAATGCCTGTTATCAGCTTCGGCTGATATGCCAGCTGTGCCCTTTCCTGGAAGTAAGGGATCTCGAAACTGTGGTACACACTCTGGTAACCTCCCGTCTGGATTTCTGTAATGTGTTCTACATGGGGCTACCCTCGTGCTTGGTCCAGAAACTTCAATTAGTTCAGAATATGGCAGCCAGGTTGGTCTCTGGTACATCTAGAAGAGACCATATTACACCGGTCTTAAAAAGACTCCACTGGCTGCCGATCAGTTCCCGGGCCCAGTACAATGTGTTGGTTATTACCTTTAATGCCCTACATGGCTTGGGTCCATCCTATTTTTGGGTCCATCTCCTTCCATACAATCCCACCTGCACACTGCAGTCCTCTGGGAGGAATTTGCTTCAGTCTGCTATAACTAGACTGTTGACAACCTCCCAGAGGGCTTTCTTGGAAACCGCTCCCAGATTATGGAATGGCCTGCCAGATGAGATCCGTCAAATTACCAGTTTAGATAGCTTTAAAAAGGCTGTCAAGACGGATCTCTTCCGGCAGGCATTTCCTGATTAAATTCCTGGCCAAGGAGTGAGTCACTCTCTCCCCTCACCCACTACTACATCTAGCCACATTATTTATTGTTTGTGGGCTCCCAGTTAGACTGTTTTATAGTTTATTGTTGTAATTTGTTAAATTATTTAATTGTTTGTTGTAATTGTTTTAATTCTTATTATGTTTAATATTGTTTTAAGGGGAGGGTGGGCTTGGGAAGATATATTGTTACATTTTATTGATGTAAGCTGTCCCGATTGCTTCGGTAGAGGGGCGGGATAGAAATATTTATTATTATTATTATTATTATTATTATTATTATTATTATTATTACTATTATTAAATGACAATATGAATTCCTGTCCTGGGCAGTGGAAATAATTTTCTCCTACTAGTATGCTGGAGATTGACCAACAGCTACTGAGAAATAATGATGTCCCAATGCTGACCAAATTACTCTAACCTCAGAGCAAATTGGAGAGCGGCTGGGTCCTTCCTGAAGAAGTATCGGTTTGGTGAAGTGGAGAAGGAAGTGGAACTGCTAAATTCATTGTGGTAAAACATGTCAGAGAGAAATAGATTAGGCAGAAGAAAGGAGAAAAGCACAAATAAATGGAGAAAGAAAAGGGAAGGCAGTATCAAGGGGGGGGGCAGCAAACTGTGGAGACTATAGCTCTACCCTCTTAAAAGGGGCTAGGTTGCTTTAACTGCTCTGACTGCATCCTGTCACATTCTGGAACATGTAGTTTAGGAAGTGGCATTTAGACTATTCAGCTAGAGAGCTCTTAAGCTTTACTGAACTACAAACCTCAAAATGCAACAGGAGAAAGTCAGAGCAGTTAAAGCTACCTAGCCCTGTTTTAAGAGTATGGTGCAATAAACTCCTCAGTTCAAGCCTTATAACTCATTGTGCATATGGGATATCTTCAGGCCCCTCATATGGAGGAAATAGCAAAATTGTTGAAACAAAATGATAATAATGCTACAATCTGAGAAATATTCTGGAAAGTTTCTCTCACTATAAAAATGCAGACAGAACAATATGTTGAAGCATCTCTCTGCCTGGCTTTCCACTATTTACAAAGAAGGTCAAGAAAGCCTCGCACACATAGGTTCCGTACCACCATTAGACAAATGTAAGGAGTAATCCATGCAAATCAAATCACCCAAGCACCCCTTGAGAAGGAAAAGGTGAACCATTGCTGAATATGATTGGTGCAAATTAATCTTCAATTGTAGGTTATTTTTGCCATTCACCTACACCAGGGGTAGGCAGCCTAAGGCCCGGGGGCCAGATGCGGCCCTCCGAGGCCTTTGGACCGGCCCCAGGCTGGTCCTGCCACCACCACCGCCGCCCATCATGATGATATTGATTATTGTTGTTATTACTTGTTCTTGGGGTTTTCTTGGCAAAATCTCCACAGGGGGTTTTGCCATGGCTTTTCTGGAGCTAAGAGAATGTGCAAGCATATTTTTTTTATTTTTTTTATTTTTTTCCTAATTTTTAAATTTTTATTTATTTATTTATTTATTGTTGGTGCTTCGGCCCCCAATTGTCTGAGGGACAGCAACCCGGCCCCTGGCTCAAAAAGGTTGCCTACCCCTGACCTACACATTTGTGTATGTATATAAGAGTGTACATTTTACTTATAGTATACAGTTCTGCTGTTGCACTGTTTTGCCAATTGAAAGAGGGAGTGTAATCTTAAAACAATATTATATGAAATCTTTTAGAAGTTCTGTTTTAAACCAAAATCTAAGAACTTTGTTATTGTTATTTGTTGTCAGATAATTTCAAATTATGACAACCCCTATGGTCATGAAAAATTCAAGAATGTGACTCAAAAGTAGATTCTGCCCTGACAAATTAAAATCCAGAAGCCATGTTGGAAATATGGAACTGTAATATCTCTTTGATTACATTATGGCAACACTTGTACATTATGCATCCATTACCATCTTCCACCTGCCACCTACGGTCCTATAACATATACAGAAATATATACATATTCCAATTTGGAACATATGTAATTGAGCATGTGTGTGGTCCATCAAGTACAAAATGTTTGCTCATATGTTATGTACCTCTAAGGGTGCAATCTTAAAGTGGATGATTTTCTCTGGCCAAAGTCTATTAAACAACCAGGTAAGCTTTGCATAAATGATTAAATCATCTTTCTAGCAACCACCTGAAAGAATCTTCCAAAATGCATCCACCACCCTCTACCTTTCTTATGATTTCCATTTTGGTAGCCAAATATATAGATCTATGCTCTGATTTAAAACATTTTGGGAGGAGCTGGCAAGGTAAGTTTAATCTGTTCTTCCCCCTTTGCATTTCAGCTGTGCTCAGTAAGGATACTTGTAGAAGCTGCTTTTTATCTTCCCTGATGTTGGCAGGCACACACTGCTACAGTAGCATTGGTCAGAGTAATACCCTACTTTTCCTCCACTTTCAGCTTCATTGCATGGTTTACTGCAGATAGACTCCTGCAACCTAATACAAGAAACTCTGTCTTTCCACAGCCCTCCTCCACCATGATCCTTGCCTTGCTGCTAAAAATCTTCCAGTGAGACAGAGGGTGGGGAAAAGGAGATTGGGCAGACATAAAATACTTTTTAAAAATAAGGTTCTTTGTCAGAGGTTTTGTTAACTGAGGTATGTCTGCATTCCTTTTGAAGTGTCTCCATTTTGTCAAATGAAGCCAATAACTGGAATCACAAACCACAATCCCTCCACTAGATTATACAACATAATAAAAAGGTCTCAAAGCTATTTTTGTGACATTATATGAATCTGTATTCTCAGCTCCTTCTTTTCTTGATCCCAGTTGTGTTTATGTACACAGACATCTCTGTTCATGTGGTTGGAAAAATAATTTTGAATATGTGAGGCTAAAAGATTTCTGATGTAATTTTCACTCTGGAGCAAATCGTCCACCTCTGTCCTGGAGGTTCAGGATCAAAGTGTAATTTATCTTCCAATTTTAACCTGCTCCTGAAAAAAGGATTTTAGAGGCACTATTGTGTATTCAGTGCAAAATGTGCTCTTAAAAAAAAAATCAGAAGATAGCAAAACAAAAACTTTGATGGAATAATGTCAGCCTTAAGTGATCACTTTAAACAGAAGCACTCCAGTTATGTTTAAGAGGCATAATGTAGCATCAAATTGTTTTATCTTTCTACAGAAATAAAACCCATGTTCCTTGTCCATCTCAATTATTTGTGTTTAAATAATGGCCATGGTGGTTAAAGTTTACTGGGCCCATTTCATCTTTTTACTGCAGATACTTTGCTTCTACCAACTTCAATAGCCAGGAAACAAGTATTTCCACTTTCATTTGCCTGTAAAGATTATTATATATACTCAGCAGTAAATGTTCATCTTCCTGCTCACTTTCTCCCTTTCCTGGCCACTAAGCCCATGAGTTATTCTAATTTACATATAGCCAATTGGAAATAGCTTGTTTTTCCTTTTTAATTCAGTCATACTTTTTTATGTGAATGTTACACTGAGCAAATTCTCTAGATTTTTTTTAAACTTGCTCAAAGGTATTACTGAGCATAATTGGTAATAAACTGGACTTCTTGAAATTATGGGCACTACATGCAGAAATGCTAGACAACCAGAATCTTTTTTTTTTTTTTAAATTACACTGGAGAACTTCATTCCTGCACACATTTTCTTAAAAACAAGCCCCCCATTACAAAGTGAGGCTTACTTTTAAGCAAATATGTATGGCATTTGGAGGTAACATTTTTTGTCCTCCAGGTGTGGGCTACACTGACTATTGATAATTATTGGTATAGAAAACTGTTTTTATTTTATTTTAAAATGTAACTACTGTATTCTTTAGGTTAAAAATGGCAGACTGAATGCACAGTAAAACATATAAAGCATTGTCAAAATGTTATTACAATGATACAAATGCTTTAACATTTCTCCTAAAAAGAACTATCAAATGCTATCAGAATGTTAAGTGGATGGAATTATAGTAGGATTTCATTGTGTGTGTTTTTGTTTGTTTGTTTTACAGTGGACACTGTTCAAAAATGTAACCTGGACTAGTCTATAACTTATTCATTACCAGTTTCTTCAGATAAATCAACATAGGACTTTATCAGACCAGGCTCATAAGGCACCACAAGCCTGTTAGTCTAGCAAATGCAAACATATTAGGTTGGAGACACTCAGTATTTCACATCTCTCCAAAAGTGCAACAGAGATCTTTCTGTCCTGCCTGTCTTCTGCATGCCAGCCTCCATAGCCCCATTTCCCTGCCCTAATCCCTACTCAGCATGCCTTGTGTTCTGTATTTATTTATTTTTTAGTGCAATTGCATGATCATGGCAATCTATTAGGTTAAAAAAGAAAAGAAATTTAAGAAAGAAAAAGAAAAACAGCCCACTTGAGAATAACAAGGGGGAGAGGAGAGGAATCACACCCACTCACACCTGCCTGCATGTTGGAATTGCTTCTGGAGAAATCGATCACACTCTCTCAATAATGGAAATGTACCACATTTTGGGGGTGATGACAGGTTTTGCCCATCAATGAAAATGAACACTTCAGCTGGACTACAGGTCGGCTACTGGGCAGACACAGTGTCATGTGATAAGGTATGGCCACAGATGCTGCTATCTTGCTCTAATTCCATTTTTTCAAGCCTGGGGTGATAAATTCCATAATCAACACCAAAGCCTGCAACTAGAATTTTAAAAATCTGTCCTGTGACAGACCTCCAGATATGTTGCCATATTGATTCCTGAGAAAATTTGGCAACTTAACATAGAATTAATATAATGGCATCCATAACTAAAGAATGCTAATGATGATGCTTTGAATTCTGAAGCATTATCCTACCGCTGTTCATTTATGGAGAGATTCAGTATATCATTATATTAAATTAATTAAAAAGACAACAATGCACCTGAAGATCTCACAGAACATAGCCTTCTATTTGAAGGTACCTTATTTTTAAAGGATGTTTTACCTTGTGATTCTGGATAAAAAGAGTTGAAATTGATGAGATTAGTATAAAGTACTTAAAATGTATAAAGTATTTTTGTAGAAAGCACTTCACATAGACCTTAACTTAACAATACTTGCTCCCAGTGACACACTCACAGTATATTTACTGATAATAATTAAAAAAACCGGGAAAAATACTCAACTGCCATTAATTCTTGTGGTGTATTCTCACCTCTTGGCAAGGTAGATGGCATCAAAAAAAAAAAAAAATCCATTGCATTTTCCAGGATCTCTATACTGAGTGATAACAGAAGGTGTGGTGATGAATTAAACTTTCTCACACACACAGCTCTTTCACACTACAACTTATAGCACTATGATTCAAAGTTTACTGCCATGTGTGCAAGTGTTGTCCAGTTTTGACTGTGTAAACTAAAAGATTCATTTGAAGCCAGTTGTATCCCTTCCATCCCTATAGGTAGGGCTTTGTGATTGTTGTTAGCTGCCCTTGAATATACCTCAACTCATGGTGACTCTGTGAATGAGACATCTTCATGACTCTCTGTGCTCTGCTTAAGTTTTGCAGAATTATACCCATGTCTTCCCTAATTAAATCTGGCCATCTGGTATGTGGTCTTCCTCTCTTTCTTCTACCCTCAACCTTTCACAGTATTATTGTATTTTCTAATGAGTTGTACCTCAATTTGATATTCCCTTTTTAGGGGTATTTCAGTCTTGATCTGTTCAGGGTCCCATTTGTCTTTTTGGCTGTCCATGGTATCCTCAGCACTCTTCTCCA
>CM034706.1:146698680-146709162 GCA_020142125.1 Phrynosoma platyrhinos
GTTGGTCTTTAGAAATTTTTGCCACAAAAGATTCCTATTGATTGAATCAAAGGCCACTCTTAGATCAATGAAGGCTGTGTATAATCCTCCTCCTCTTGTAGAATATTTTGAAATCAGATGTAACAGGGTGAAACAATTATCCACAGTACTTCTTCCCTATCTGAAACCTGCCTATTCCTTTGCTAGAATCATATTTTGCTCAGCCCAATCCTCCAATTTCAGCAATAAGAATTTTGTACAGATTTTAGCTGCTACATCTAATAACCTGATTGGCCTATAATTTTGGGGGTCTCTTCTATCTCCTTTTTTATACAGGAGAATAGCCATACCTGCTTTTCAGCCATTTGGGAAACATCCGGTGTTATTCATGTGAGTGAATAAACCTGCAAACAAAGTAGCCCACCAGTCTTTTTTGCTTTTAAACAAATTGGGAGGCATACAATCCTCACCTGGAGCTTTATTATTCTTTAGTGATTCAATAAGGCCTTTGATTTCCTAAACAGTTACTGGAGGCCATTTGGGAAAATCATTTATAACCCCAAAAGAATCCTCCATTGTTGATGTTTTATCTAGCTTTGGCAACTCTTTGAACATATTAAGGAAGTAGCCTTCCCAGGTTGATCCAGCAATTGGAATCTCCAAGTTGTGTCTCAGATAACCCAGCCTCCCTGCAATTAATTGCCAGAACTGGGTTGGGTTCTTATTTGATGCTTATTTTTCCAATTCAGTCCAACAATTTGCCAAATAACAGAATGTTTTATTTGTGACTAATCTTTTGTAATTCTTTCTAGTATTAAGCATGACTGAATATAATAGCAATGTAGCTTCAAAGGGGGGGGGCTGCATAACCCATAAGAAAACCAAAAATATTAAACAACTAAGAAAAAAGGCTAAATATGCACAGTTTCATCAGAAAAGAGTGTGGGAAAGGTTGTTCAAATTATTGGACAATAATTTCAATGATGGTGGAAAGGAGAAAAAATAGAAAGAATGTTAATAAGAAGAATGGTCAAGATGAGAGGGGTTACTGTAATACAGGGGTAGGCAACCTTTCCCCTTTAAGGGCTGAGGGACTTCAGCTCCCAGAAGCCTCAACCATGTTGGCCAATAGTCCCATGTTGGCCAATAGCTCCTGGAATTCTGGGAGCAGAAGTCCCTCGGCCCTTAAAGGGGAAAGGTTGCCTACCCCTGCTGTAATAGCTCAACTGGTCCCTTGACAATAGAAGATGAATCGGATTGCAATGGGTTGTCAATGGGAAAACTAGTAGTTTCTCACTCAGTAGTAAGTGCGTATTTAGGTTTGCCACAAGACCCATAGGAGGAAGTATTTAGTTCCAATGTAAATTCTATTAGAGATAATATCAAACCTTTGGGATTTAATCTCGAGCACCAGAAAGATCAGCTCCAGATGATTAATGGCTCAAAGGCTAAGGCTAAAAAATCCAAATGGAACCTTGTTATGATCCCATATAAGTTGTTCTTCTTAAACTATCCTAAGCTGGAGTACTTACACAACAAAAGCAGGTAACCCATTTCCTAGACATCTCAAATGTGATTTTCCCAGGTTTATTGAGTTCATCGGATGTAACTTCAATTGAATATTTGTATTATAATAGACAGAATGCCCGTGCAGGGGTAACCTTTAGTAATAATAATATCGCCAAAGTCATCTATGATAGAAAACATCATTTTTTAAATCATGGGATTGGTGTAGTGAGATATTTTGTAAATCAGATCCCTCCGGTTCCTTTACTTGGTTCTTGTCCTGCCCCCATTTGAAACAGGATGAAACAGTTAATCAAAGCTTCGATATTTTGATCAATTTAAGTCAGGCCCAAGAGACAAAAACTCAGGAAAAACATTCAGAGACCAAGAATCCCGTATGTGTTATCACCAGGTCTCCTTTAGTTATTTCTGAAACACATCAAAACTTCCCTGAAAACTTCAATCCATTTACTCTTGCGGAAAATGCTTTAGTGGTTCAATATAGGTTATGGTCTTCAGGAGTTCAAAAAGAGATACTGAGCAGACTTGACCAATTGAGATATTTGCCTAGAGCATGGTAGTCTATTCCCCCCAAAGAATTTGAATGATTCAGATGGGAGATTGCAGCCAACTGCTCCAAAAATAATATTAGGTCCGAATAAATCTGAGACATGCCAGTTAATCAATGAACCTAAAATGGATAAAATGGTAGATTTGGAAAAGAAAATACCAACTCAGGTTGTCCAGGTAGAGATAAATCCTTTGGCCTCATCCTCTGACACAAATCCAGAAGAGGGAGTGGTTTTTGATTTTGTTTCAGCCAATCAGAAGAAGATTAATTCATTGGATGTTGACAATTGGGTTAATATGAGGTATTTGGAAAATATGGAGTTGGCAGATGTCTCTGAATTTAGGATATTAAGAAATCCTGATTTGGAAGTTTCTAAGCCAATGAGATCAAATGTTTGCACAGTAAGCTCCTCTAAGGATGAACTGGTTTGTCTAGAGTGTGAGATAAGTGAGTTACCTGTTCAGCCAGTTAGACTAAGCAACCCAATTTGAACTACTGAGGAGCAACTGACTCATAACCAGGACTATAGATTGTACAAGCAACAGGTATCAGATGCTCCCATTTGCACTAATTGTTTCATTGAGACAGGTGAAAGTAATCCCACTCTAATTAAATTGAATCTGTGGAACATTGCTGGGTGGAAGGCCATATTTAAGGGTGCAGATGTTTACAGATTTCTTCATGGCTTTGACTTGATATCCTTACAGGAAACATGGCTCATAGATGGGAATAAGAATAATCTAACAGGGTACAAAATTTGGAGCGAACCAGCTTATAAATCCAATAATAAGGGCCGAACATCTGGGGGGTTACTGTTAGCTGTTAAAGAAGATTTAGGATAGGAAGGGAGTTGGTGTCGAATCTTACAAATCCTCTTAACTGCCAAATTGTAAAGATGTATACACCAGGTACTTTTGGTGAATATTTATATTCCACCAGCTAACTCTAGGTACTACAAGGCAGAGGTATGGACCCTCCTAAACCACTTGTTAGAAGATATCAGTTCAAAATTCCCAGATGCCCTAATTGTGTTGCTAGGGGACTGTAATGCCCTACTAGGGTCATCACCTAATAAAATACAAATTCTAACAGGTGTCCAGGATGAGCTACAGGATGTGTTTTGCTGGCTCTCCTGTGAAAAAAAGGCTAATCAATCTGGGACCAAACTTTTGGGGCTGTTGCTCTCCTTCGACTTGCAGATTCAGGGCCCTTGTGATTCTAGTTTGCCATACCCGTTTACATATTTTACCTGTAATTCTGGAAGTGTTGTTGATTTCATATGTGTTTCAAGACACAAAAGACATCTTTTTGGGGGAATTACTGTGAATATCGGAGAAGACAGTGATCATCAACCAATTTCTATGCAAATCATGCTGGTTTCTGATTTGAGAAAAGTTTCTCACGCACAAGGCAGATAACTCACTGTATGGTTGTAGTGAGAGAAAAAAAGATTGAGATGGCAGCAGGTGGATGTGAAGAAGTTAAACTC
This sequence comes from Phrynosoma platyrhinos, assembly GCA_020142125.1. Lineage (NCBI taxonomy): Eukaryota > Metazoa > Chordata > Lepidosauria > Squamata > Phrynosomatidae > Phrynosoma > Phrynosoma platyrhinos. The sequence goes on from CM034706.1 coordinate 146,702,226, forward strand.
TTTTTACAAGTCAGAATTAGGCAGCACACTCAGCTCCTTGGTTTCTTGTGACAATTCAAGTTTTAATGTAGTATTAGAGGCTTATTTCGGTATCTGTTCCTATATAAGACCACTGTTAATAACTCAGTATAGGAAAAGGGGTTCAAATAATAAAAATCATCCATGGTTTGATGCAGAATATTGTAGGATGAGGGCTCTCTTAAGAAAACAAATGAGATTGGTACACTCATCTCTTGATATTAATGTATATTCAGTTATGCTACCTAGATTAAAGTTTCTTAGCTACTCTTGATGTACTCCTATATATTTTAACAAATATGCTAGGTTCTGGTCAACTCTTCTATTCTATTAGTAGCCAGTCCTTCAGCAGTAAAAGAACTGTAGTTGCAATGAGGAGGAACATTTCCAGTAAATCTAATGGAAACCATTGGGTTCATTGCCCCAGAAGCAGTGAATCCAGTTTTGGTTTCACAGCTGTATCTCCTTCAGGTGCTTCAGGGCATATGGGACCTTTCCCAATGCTGCTTCTCGGTCAAGAGTAAAGTCTGCTACATGAATGGTTCCTCTACAACTTGAACCAGCTGTGGAAGGAGCAGTTATAATGTTGACAGTGGATTTTCCACTTCTGCAGCAACAGATTTACTGGCTAAATCTCCAGCTCCTCCATATCATTAGAATTCTGGAGGAGCTTATTCAGTTGCAACCAACAACTTCTACATATTGCTTAGTATTCCAGAGAATCTTAGGGCCTGTATAGACCAGCCACAAGGGTGGGTCTGGGTGGAGTTAGGGAGGGGTGACTGCACAGTGGCCACCCCAACACTGCCCTAATGCCGCCATTATGCTGCATGCCCCACTGCATGATGCATGGTGTCAGGGCGCTCCTTTGGTGCAATGTGTAGACACACTGCGGGAAAGGAAGACAAAGGAGCTGCGCCGGTAAGGGCAGCTTTTTGCCGCTCCAAAAAGGAGCAGCATTTGCCAGCTCTTTTTGAAGTGGCAAAGAACTAGATTGGGGCCATGGCATGTAGTTGCTGTGGCCCTGATCCGGCACTCCCGGGTTGTCACAGAGCTGCCCCTTAGGGCCATCTGTATGGCCCCTTAGATTGTTTCCTGGTTGTTCTAGGTTAATTGTTTCTTTGCAACAATTCAAACAAGGAAAATTGAGAAATTTATCCATTTCACATTACTTAAACCTCAAGTTCTTTTTTTTTAAGCTATGAAGAAATGTGTGAATGTTTAAAAATATTTTAAAGACAAACTGAAAAGGAATCCAATAAACACAGCTATTTCTCGCATGGAAAAGATCATGTTATACCTGCTGCTATACAGGTGTTAAAGATGAGGATCCTCTCAGAATAAAGAGGTGACAACTCAGCAACAATACACAAGGCTTCAAAGGCACTCAGACACTGGAGGTTGGATAGATAAATCTCAGTTTCTTTTCTGTTAAAGAAAAAAAAATACATAGGCCCTGGGTCACTCGTTAATAGAGTCTATTTGCTTATTTGTTACTAAATCTCACTTCAAGGACCTTAGAATAAAATTCAGATAAAAGAACAATGTTCTAATTAAGGCAATAACATTCCTTACTTTAAAAAGGCATCCTGTTAAAAAAAAATCAGAAAAGGATAAATTGTATATTGTTAAAACCTACTTTCACATGAAATCACCTGAGATGGCATAATCTTTGATGTTAAATGTGCACCTCCAATTATAGGTGGGAGAAACTTGCCCTTGACAATCTAGAATGCAAAGAGCTGCTAGCATGGGCAAAAGCTGGAATTAATGGTCTGATTCAGTACAAGGTAGTATTGACACTGAACTCATGCAACGTGATTAAGATACACCCTTCTTTAAGTAGTACATACTCTTTATTGAGGTGCATACACTGGGAAAGTATTATGATCTCTTTTAATAACTTGGTCATTTGCAGGTGCACAGACTGAGTAGTCATTAGAGGGACTCAGGAGCAAAATGAGACAGTACAACATTTCTGCAGTGAATTTCTCATTAGTGTCCATTGGCCTTTCTAAAGAAATCTATGGAGAGGATTGTATCACCACTTTGCTTATGGCAGCATAGTTCTGAGCCACCATAATTCTTCTCTCTTACTTATTTTCAAGGAATAGCAAATAAATAATTTATATCCATTGACAGTCTGTCACAGCAAATATTAAGTGACCCCTCACACCTAATTAACACAGTTAAAATACATTTTTTTAAAAAATCCTTAATTTAAAGCATTTTGATTGCACCATTGAAATGATTGCACTTTAAAATCATAATACTGAGCGCACTTCTCAAGAGAGACTCTGACATTAAAATGGAACAGCAGCTTTCTGTGAGTCATTAACCAAGATAACTTTTGAAAACAAATTATGGCTGTATTAGAACACTGGAGATGTTCACTAATTAATTTTAGGAAAGCTCTGTTAATATGAATCATAAATGATTAGAGTTCCTGACTGCTGTGAACCCAACTCTGTTTCCTACTCTTTTTCCCCATTAATGGGTGGGGGAATTATCTTTGTTTGTTTTAAGAAAATGTTAATTGAAGGACTACAAAAATGTTCCTCAGTTTAGTTTGTTTCATAACTGTATTGCACAGGTTTTTTTTATTATTCCTTCTTTATGTATTTGTATGCACACACTTTAGATTGTATTCCTTTGGCAGGACCCACTGTTTTCACTTGTTTTATCTGTAAAGTATCATATAAATTGATGGTGCTATATAAATGAAGAAGAAGCAAAAGAAGAAGAGCAGAGAAGAGCTGAATCATTGCAATCAATTACTCAGTATTGTTGATGTGTGCCTTCAAGTCATTTCCAACCTATAGTGTCACTCAGGTGAACTTGTAATGGGGTATTCATGGCAAGTTTCATCAAAGATGGTTTGCTATTGACATCCACTGATGGTGAGGGAGTGTGACTTGCTCAAGATCACCCAGTGGATTTACATGGCTGAGCAGGGATTCAAACTCTGCTCTCCAGAGCTATGGCCCAACACTGAAATAAGAGCAATGGTGGTGCAGTGGTGAAATGCCTGTACTGCAGCCACTCACTCATAGACCACAAGGTTGCGAGTTCAGTACTAGCCAGGGCTCAGGCTCGACTCAGACCTGCATGCTTCTGAGGTCACTAAAATGAGTACCCAACTGTTGGGGGGCAATGAGCTTACAGTTGTAAACCGCTTAGATATCCCATAGCATGATATGAAGCAGTATATAAATGAAGCTGCTTTTGCTTTGAAACCACTACACCATGATTGTTCTCAATATTAATAAAATTAAGCATGGTTTTGGATACAATCAGAGAATTTCTGGCAATGGTGGTAAACACATTTTACAGGTACAGAACATACCGTAGCTTAAAATTGTTTTAAAGAAGTAATTAGAGTTCCAAGACCTATTTAGTAACCATTATAATTTCATCTTTTTAAGTAACATTATGTATTTAATTTCATGATCATTCATATATAAGTAACACTATTTCTTTTATTTCTTTTTCACTTTTCTAAGTGTTGCTAATAAAAAGCTAATCCTACATACCCATCTTTAGTTACCTTCCTGACTATCATAAACTCCTGACTTTTAATTCCCAGTGTGTAGGTATTAAGACATGTTAGGAATAAGCATAAACCACTGATAGGATATCATTATCTCTTATTATCTTATTCAAAACAATAAACAGTACAAAAGTTAAATAAATGAAAAATGACTATAATATTTAAGTAGCTAAAAATGCATATGAAATGTACAATAAAATATACTAATAGGCCTTCTGCTACATTCAGTTAAACATCAAGGCCTGATTAAATAAAAAGGTCTTTGCTTACTGGCAAAAATAAATCACATAGGTTAACAACCTTGCCTCCAGCAGGTGAGAGATTGACAGATTGGGAGCAACTCCACTGAGAAGGTCTTCTCCTAATGCCCTCACCAATGCTAACTGTTATGGCAGGGAGAAGGTCCACCCCAAAGAATTTAAGGTTTCAGTTAAACAAAGAGCTGATGGGGCCTGGAATAGATAGACATTCTGTTTGATCTCCCAGTAATTTTACAGAAAGTATCAGCAGCTCCATGCATTAGTAGGGAGGATTCTTTTAAAAAAGAAAGTACAGTTGAGTAGATAAGTGCTGCAATGTGATACAGTGACATGCTATGTTAGTCTTTATCTCTGTGTTTAATTATCTGTATATGTTGAACATTCATTCAACATTCATTCAACATGGAGCAGAATTTTTTTGTAAAGCCTCACCATCCATCTACAGGTTTAGTTATATGTCAAAATGCTGGTCACTTGTCATCCTCTCATTACCTTGGACTCTTCATTGTGATGCTGGGCAGTTGTTCACACATGTGTCCTGATTTGCCATTTGGCAGGACTGCCACTGTAGTGAGTTACTTGCTTTGAGGTCAAAGCAAGGTGCCCATTGTTGATCACATAACTGGATTGTTGATCACATTCTGATCTGCTCCCAGATTATTCTGGCTTGGGTAGAAACCATGCAAGTTAGTGTCTATCAATGCAACTTGTTACAGTGAATTCCTATTGGTTAGACAGGAAGTACTTTCTTTATCCTGTCTTGAGTCTTACACATTTTCAATGGATGTCCCTTGTTCTAGTATTATATTTGAGGAAGGAGTTCTCATTATCAACTGTTTGTTTTCAATTTTAACAGGTTAGCTCAGGGACCTTGGTCCAAATATATCAAATATATTGGCCCAATCATAGTTTTTTTTTTAAATTTGCATTTACCAAATCTAAATTAAGGCACAAAGCTATGGCTCAGACAGATGCAAACATCCACCTCCAAACCCTTTTGTGTACATTATTTGCTCTGTCAATAAATGAAATTGTTTTATTCCTTCATCATCTTAATGTGCTCTGTCTAGTGTATGGCTTCTTTGACAACCAAAGCATTAAGCAACATCTAATTAAGCACCATGACCAGTGTCCTAAATGTGGAGAGAGAGGACATATAATTCTGCTTGCTATGTAGATGACTCTCTCAGCAGTGGCATTTCCTTTTGAAACATATTTTTGTGGTGTATTTATAAAAACAAGAACTCTCCAATTGCTTCCCCTCTTCCTCCTCTACTACCACTACTAGCACATTCTTCCTTAGAAGGACATAACTGCTAAAATGCTGAATACTTCCCATTATGTACTCCATTCCCACTTGCTGCATATAAAGATATTTTTATTTATTATTGACTTTCCATTTAATATTAATTTGCAGCACAAAGTGCTGATCAAAATCATATCAAGATATGCCTGTTGCTTTCTCACTGCAGTTACCACGTTGCTATAGTAACAACAGGCTGTGAGATTTCACATGGTGAGAAAAAATCTGATAAATGTTACATTTGGCAATGTGTTGTGAATATATCACAGATTTTGTTTGTTTGTTTTTTTGCCAATGGGTAAATTGTTCTGTATGTCCTCATGCTTCCAATCAATTTTACACATCTACCCACATAATTACCATAATGTTTTAAGATCTACTGTAAAGGCTTTACTCAGTAAAATATAATAATACTACCAGTAAGTACTGAACTGAAGGCCTTCTTAGTGGTTGCTACCATCCTCTGAAACTTAATTTCTGGGGGTACTTACCCGCTAGCTTGTGTTTAACTTGGTTCTTGTTCCTGTCAGGTGCTACATTTAGGGGCAGACTGAGGTATGGTAATAGGCTATTGTTGTTGTTGTGTATCTTCAAGTCATTTCTGACTTATGGTGACCCTAAGGCAGACCTATCATGGGATTTTCTTGGCAAAATTTGTTCAGAAAAGGTTTGGGAATATTCAGTGTAACAGTTACTGTAAGTTAATGGTTGTTGCACAGCTGGTATGATAACAAAATAGAGGAGGTGGGCATGGACTGAAAAACCTAAGATAATTTGACTGGGAAGAAACTGGAGAAAAGAACAAACATGAGAGGAAATATGGGAAAGGAGAGAATCAGAATTGTTTGAGGTTTGTAATGAAGGAAATACCAGCCACTCAATATTTTGAAATTATGTGTGTTTTAATTAGACAACGTTAACAGTTCCTGTTTAATTATGACAATGAACATCCCATATGTGGACCTACAGTTTCTCAATAAAGGTTTGCGGAATTTTAACTACTGCAGCTTGAATTTATGAATTTGGTTAACTGCTAGATTTGATAGCTCCCAAATCTGGACCACTTTGGACTGCAGGTTGAGGACAGAAAGAATATGAATCCAACCTCCAGCAGTGAAGCGAAGTATCAGGGAGGAAATGCATTTGCTAGAAATGAGAAAGAGACCAGAGAAAAGAATATTAGATGCCCTGGCACATGTGCCAGGTGCTGAGAATAAGAAATGAAGCAAGAGTGCTATATGTGTCATCTCTGTCTCAGAATCTCCCTCTTTGCTGTTGCATGGTCCACCCATGCTTTCTCCCAGTGTGCAGGACTCTACTGCACTTTGCTGTAGGACTCAGAATTTTTGCAGTTTTTTTTCACCTGTTCTGCACTATTGTAGTAGGGATTTGGATAACTGGCATCAGATACAATCTATTAAATAGATGGTCAATGGCAGGTAGGAAGAGGATTATGGTGAGCACCCCAAGGCACCTATTTGGAATGCATCCAGACATTGGCTGTGGGTTGCAGAACCAAAGGGGTGGGGGAAAAAACTACAACTGGGAATGAATTGGGGTACATTTCCTCTTTATGTCATGGGATCTTGGGGGGAGATTTTCTGGGAAGGTTTCTTGTTGATGGCTAGCTGGGTGCTTGTGACAGTGACAACGTGGCACTGCCATAATATTTTTTAAAAAACCTTTTATTCTTTTCCTCAGTGCATCACTTTGCCACCTCTTTGTCAAATTGAGACTCACTCACCCAACTATTTTTCTTTTATGGCAACACAATGGGTCTTTTTATCCCACCACTGCCACCAATTA
>CM034706.1:146804584-146831566 GCA_020142125.1 Phrynosoma platyrhinos
TGAAGTCCCTCAGCCCTTAAAGGGGAAAGGTTGTCTACCCCTGGTCAATACATTTGATATTTGGTGCTGGAGAAGAATGCTGAGGATCCCATGGACAGCCAAGAAGACAAACAAATGGGTCTTAGAGCAGATCAAGCCAGAAATCTCCCCAGAAAGCAAGATGGCAAAACGGAGGCTATTGTACTTTGGACACATCATGAGAAGAGATTACTCATTAGAAAAAACAAACAAACAATAATGCTAGGAAAGGTGGAGGGAAGTAGAAAGAGAGGAAGGCCACATACCAGATTGATGGATTCTATTAAGGAGGTCACAAGTATGGGTTTGCAGGAATTAAGCAGACCAGTGGAGGACATAGGGTCTTGGAGATGACTCATCCATAGGATCACCATGGGTCAAGATTGACTCGAGGGCAGTTAACAACAAACAATGCATGTATGTATGTATGTATGCATGCATGTACTATGTCTTAAATTTTCAATAAACATTTTTTAAAAATCAATTATAAATCTTCTGTACTATGATACCAAGGAGTATTTCAAAATTCTATGGGGAGACCTTCTTGTGGTTGCATTCAGTGGTTATTTTAATTGTGCTTTGACAAGGACAAACCTACATTTTACTCTCATAATACTTTAATTAGACAGGATTTAAATGGAGTTCTAAAATTGCATGAAGGCCACTTCAAATACTTATACTTGAACAGATCATGGGGAAAGCCAATTAAATGTTTTGCCATGCTATTGTTCCTAAGAGCTGATAACCTTGACAAAGAAACCAGCAATAAAGAGCAAAGTGAAAGCTTGGTTTTCAGGTAATGGGAAAAAATGGAGTGCTCTTTACATTATCTTTTGAGGTCACTCAATGAGCCATGCTGTCCAAAAAATAATAATACTATTCAGTGGTGACAGGTAAAATGCTGTTATATTTGCTGTAAGAAGAGACAAAAACAAAAACAAAAAAAAAAACCCAAAAACAAAAACAGGGCACTCCAGTATTCTCTTGTCAAAACTCTGAATTCTGTTACTGGCATATATTATCAAAGTGTGCACCGCAGCAAAGGTTCAAGAGATCAAGGATTCAAAAGATATTCTCTTCCATTTGTTTCTTTTAATAAAAATATTCAAAAAATTTCTCTGATTCTTGCATGCAAGGAACTTTAGGTATGTGCAAACAGATTTCTACTGTTGTGATTGTGCTTTGCTTAGAGATGTGAATGCCTGAGAGGTGGCAGAGAGGGAGGGATATATGTTTTGAGAATTCTCCCCTCAAAAAAACCTTTTCCCTTCCTGCCAGATTCAAAGCACTGAAAATTTGCTCTCTGTGTGTATGTGTATGGAAAAAATAGATTATGGAATATTTTCTTTTAGAACAATGATTTTTTTTTTAAAAAAAGATATTCATATATTTACTGTTCAAAATTATTTTTAAATATGTGTAATAGGAATGTTTTTAGATAAAGCAATGTACAATGTTTGAATACACTCTTGTGCAGTTTTCAGATTCTATTGCTTCACAGCTTGGATTAAAATAAAAATAAAAATGGAAGGTGGTCTTGAGGAGAGGGTTTTTTTTTTTAAATCACACTTTCACCCTGCCACATTCAATGAACTGTATGGGGATGTCAGACAGAGATGCACAAAATACTGGTATTTTCCCCTTCATATAAACAAAGAAAAATGTCCTAAAATATCCTCTCAAGAAACTCTAACAAAATAGAGAAAATGGGCACATTTCATTAGATTTTTCACATTTGGGAATATTTTTGTTGGTGAAGGAGAAATATGCAGAAATGGGGGAAGAAGTATGGAACTAAAACATAATTTTTGCTCTGTATAAATAATTTCATGGAACAAAAACATGTCATTCTAGTAATATGCAAAATCCTTGTCCCAAAATTCCTCCCAATAATTAAATACTATCTAGGTGTGTTCACTAATCAGAGACTTCCAGATTTGTTTTAAAATGCCTAAATGTGATGAATTCTCCATTTGCAATAAAAATTTGGGAACACAAATTGTGCATAATGAAGACAGAAAAACAGAGATTATGGCAAAATTGTATAAATGGGCCTTAGTAGTAATTCACTGAACTTTTTTTTCCAAACTGTGGAGTTTGAAATGACACATGACCTTGTTCCAAAATACAGTAGAGACTTGCATCTTTGTGGCTGAGGCTTGCAGTGTTTCTCTCATCTATTACCTAGGAAATTTGGACATATTGTTCAGACAATGAAAAAAAATACATTATATCTGAAGCTTGTAGTAGTAGGAGTCTTAAGCAAAGGTTTCCCCCTATGGTATAAGACACACTACAGAAATAATCCAGTTTGAGACTGCATCAACTCAATGTTATTCAATGCTAGGGAATTCTTAGAACTGTAATTTTGTGAGACAATTAGCCTTCTGTCTTAGACTCTGGTGTCAGAATAGACTACAATTGCCATGATTCCTTAGCACTGAGCCAGGTCAGTTAAAACAATTCTAACTGGATTATTTTTGCAGTGTGTTTTGGACCAATATTAAACAAATCCCTTTTCCCAAAGGTAAATATTTATTGAAATCCATAGGGAAGAGGGAGTTTTATTTCATTTGGCTAGGAGAGAATGGATTACATGTCATCTTGGTAAAGATATGCTAAGATGTAGTTAGGGCCTAGGTCTTGGGGAATCTCTGGTTTGTAATTGGTAACCCCCTTGTGCCCCACCACATTTATGACAGAGGGATTAATCCCTGCACCAGAAACTATAATTTCTGACACACACACACACACATATCCTGTGGGTACAGGTCTTAGAACAAAAATGAGAGCTTTTTTCTAACCCCTTTTACCAATGAATGGAAATTATGAGGAAAATTGTACCTGGGTAGAGAAGGGGGTAACCCTTTCTGTTTACAAATTGGGGTTTCCAGGGGGGGAAATGAAAAGCCATGCACAGAATCAAACTTCCCAACTGGGAACAAAAAACAGCCTAAAAGAAATAACAACCTGCTTGATTTATTTTTTAAAATAAAATAAAATAAAATAATAATAATAATAATAATAATAATAATAATAATAATAATAATAATAATAATTGTACCAGGGAGTCTTCACAATATTAAAAGAACCAGACAATTAAAAACATAGAAAAGAGATGCATTAAAAAGGAATTAAATTATTACAATGTTTAAATAGATAGCTATTAAAAGAATAAACTACATTTTTATAGTATAAAACTGTATAAAACACTTTAAAATGAAATGTAAAGTAAAATGTAGTTTAAGCATTAAAAATGGTTCAGGCAAGCTCAAGGTAGATTAGGTAAATACTTCACTTCTGTTGCCTTCCTCACAAGGAGAGACAGGCCTCCTCTTGTAGGGAATCTTTCCATACAATCTGAAATATTGGAAAAATCAGTGTTCCCAGTCATACTGGTAGTTTGTCACCTGGAGAACCACCTTACAGAGTGAAAGGACATCCTGTTCATAAAGCAATAAGAGGAAGAAGTCAGGAATTATGCTAGAGGCTGTGAGGCTGTATTTTAATTTATCTTCTTTTAAAATGCCAAACCTATGGTCCTTTCATGTTAGAAAGTATACCACTATGATTCCACTTTAACAGCCAAGGCTGCATCCTATGGAATTCTGTGTTTGTAGTTTGTTAAGGCTGAGAATTTTAAACCCTTCTGATTAAATTGCAAAACCTAGGGTTTAATATGATGTTAACATGGCAGTTAAAGTGAAATCATAGTGCTGTAATTGTCGATTGTGAACAAGAACCAGGACTTAACATAACACAGAATATTGGAAGCAAACCAGATATAAGACACATCCTCTAGGACAGGGGTAGGCAACCTAAGGCCCGGGGGCCGGATGCGACCCACCGAGGCCTTTGGACCGGCCCCAAGCTGGTCCTGCCGCTGCTGCCGCCGCCGCGCCCTGCCACCACTATGATGATATTGATTATTGTTGTTATTACTTGTTCTTGGGGTTTTCTTGGCAAAATCTCCACAGGGGTTTTGCCATGGCTTTTCTGGGGCTGAGAGATTGTGCATGCATAGTTTTTTTTTAATTTTTTTAATGTTTTTATTTTTTTTAATTTATTTATTTATGGTGCTTCGGCCCCCCAATTGTTTGAGGGACAGCAACCCGGCCCCTGGCTCAAAAAGGTTGCCTACCTCTGCTCTAGGAACACAGAAGAGATAGCAGTCACTTAACCTAATGGCTCCCAGTACTGAGTTTAACAAAGAAAGCATTTCTAATTCACAAAGGATCATCCTTCTAAATTATTCTAAGACCTAATTAGATCATTTCCATGAAAAATGGTTCAAATCTCCCCCCTCCCCATTATATCAGGGAAGAAAACTGCATTGAAATAATGGGGAGAGGGCGCAAAAAGAGCCTTTGAAATACCTGCTCCTGTTGGGGACTGGAAATGTTTATTTTTCATGCCATTACTTTGGTGTAGATGTCATCTTTCATTTCCCCTGTTTGCAGTGGTTGATTGGAGGAGTAAAAGGATCAAAGTGCAAAAGCTTTGCTTTGGGATAGCTCCTTTAATGTTAAGAACAGATCCTTTTTAAAATGAGTTGTTATGTGTATCCCTCTGAATTAATTGCCTCCTGACAAACATTAGACTGCTGTCTAATGTGGTCTTTTGGGGGCATTAACTACCAAGTATCAAAATAATAATTCAAAAAGAAATTTTGTGGCAACAAATAATTATAAAACCAGGAAAACACACTTCTGCTTTTTGAGGAGATGTCTTGAACTGCATCTTTGTTTGAAAACAAGAACAATTCTGCAAGATGGGCTCAATTTTCAGAAATGTCATGTTGAAATTTACAATGAAATAATAAGTGGATGTATGCTGTTCCAGGCAATGTGTGGCTTTTATTTCTTTTCTCTTATCTAATTCATTTAAAGGTTCAAGATAATTGGATATTTCTCATTCTAAACAGGGTTCTAAGGGTTGTTCATACATAATTGTTTTAAATTCATATATATGAATATATACTTGTTGTTCCCATGTGCCTTCCAGTTGTTTCTGACATATGGTGACTCTAAGGTGAACCTATTATGGGGATTTCTTGGCAAAAATTTGTTTAGAGGAGGTTTGTCTTTGCTTTCCTCTACCCCACAAATACCTTGTCTTTGTTTTGTGTCCCAAGGAAACTTTACAACATATAAATGAAATCTATGCAAGCCAGTGTGGTATAGTGGCTTGAGTTTTGGAATATGACACTGGAGACCAGGATTTGATTCCCACTTGGGCATGAAACCCACTGGGTGTCCTTGGAGAAGTCACACACTCTCAGCCTTAGGAGAAGGCTCTTATGGGAGGTTTGTTCAAACTTTGTCTGGATAAGTCTTGCCAAGAAAACAACTTATGGTGACCCTATAAGTCAGTAATGATTTGAAGGTACACAACAACAATAAGTCTAAAGCAGAACTGCTTAAACATGCACACAGTTATACAGCAATATATTATCAATGTAAAATATAGTTTCACATGTTCCATCAGAAAAGCTTGTTTAAAAAGATGTTAATTTGTTAATTACATGGAGGAAGATTCAATGGACTTCATACCCAGGAATTTTATATTAGTTTATAATTTTTTTATTGATTCCAGAACAATAACAGGATGAAAAGTACTGAATCTTGTTGGAGGGAGAATTCCACAGTATTGGCACTATCACTAAGAATGCTAGCTTGAAATGAACCTTGAAATGGCTGCTGCAAGTGGAACCAATCTGTGGTTCTCTTGGAAGGAGAGAGACATGATGTACATATAAGCCCACTCTACGCCAGTGCACCCTCTTTTGTTTTCCATGTTCAGTATGCTGTCCCATCCTAAACTGCAGTGCAGTCTGATCCTGTTCACTTCAGATAGGAATTCCAACCCCCCCCCCCCAAGAATTCTGACTGACAAAGTTAGAAAAGTTAATGGTGGTATTTTTGTATTGTAGACATTAGGATACATGGGGAAATAGCTAAAACATTTGTGGGGTAATAAAGAAAAGCTGGAAGTGAAACAGTAAGCAGTAGGCATACTTTGGGCAATTTACTGGATGCATGCATTGGGTTATGTGGAACATGAGTGATGAAAAGAAAATATCCTTTGGAATCAGCCTGGGATTGGCCTCCTTCTAAGTTGTGGGGCTGGGGTGAATGCATAAATGCTCGGAGGTCTCCCTAGTCTTAAATACCAGTCAGTTTATTTCAGTCCATAGGCTGATGGAATGGTACTGTTGCCATGATGCTCATTTGCAGTCAAGGAGATTGTCAGGAAGAACCTCTTGGTCTTGAGCTGTGCATGAAATGTCCAAAAGTGACCATCAGGCTAAAATGAGTTAGAGTCATGTTGAAGAAAACAGTTTGTCTAGACATAGAAAATGTTGATGTTTCTGGTGATTTTGGGTTTAGTTAAACATATACAAAATATTATGAACTGCATTCCAAAACATCTTGATGTGCTCTGTTGCTATAATAACACCTAGATTACTAAAATAAGATTTAAAAAAAATCAGGTCTGAATTATATAGTTAAGAAATAGTGCTTATTCATGAATGTGTACTTACAAGGCTTTTGTTACTCAGTTGCTGTCACTGCATGTATATGTAAGGCAGGGGTAGGCAACCTAAGGCCTGGGGGCTGGATGCGCCCCCCAAGGCCTTTGGACCAGCCCCAGGCCAGTCCTGCCACCGCCGCCGCCGCCCGCCATGATATTGATTATTGTTGTTATTACTTGTTCTTGTAGTTTTCTTAGCAAACTCTCCACAGGGGTTTTGCCATGGCTTTTCTGGGGCTGACAGAGTGTGCATGCATATTTTTTTTAATTTTTTAATTTTTTAAAAATATATATTTTTATATTTATTTATTTGTTTGTTTGTTTTTGGTGCTTTGCCCCCCCCCCCCCCCAATTGTCTGAGGGACAGCAACCCAGCCTCAGGCTCAAACAGGTTGCCTACCCTGGTGTAAGGATTCTATATAAAAGTAGTTTAATTGTTCTTTTGTGGTAGAACTTTATGCCAGCAAGCCAGAGTCCATTCAGCACTGTGCTGTTAAATAAACTGTTCAGTTCACACTCCATGCATTAACCTCAAAAACATTTTTAAAAAATTTCTTCAAACACTGATTTCATCTTGGCTGACTTGGGGTGAGAGGTAATTACATATGGCTAGGAAACATAGGTGTGAAGTCCTAATTAAGAATCTCAAGCTAGCATATCTCTTCCTAAATAATTCAACCCTGCAATATGGCAGTAAACACCATTGTTTAAAGGTGTGTAGTAGACTGAACCCAAATCCAATTTTGTTAAGAGTTAAATTTTGTAAAGAGTTTGTTGTCTTGAAATGCAGTTTGTCATCATACTGCAGCACTTAGAAGGCAGCTATTCTGAGACAGGGTAGGCTGCAGTGCTTGGAATGTCTTTAATATCACCAGATCATAGTACCATGGAGGTACTTTAAAATTGATCTAATCCTACTGTCAGGCAATCTTTGCAGTGAAGTTAAGCTGGCAGAAACTTCTGAGGAAAAAAATTGGAAAATAATCTCAGGAATGATATCCTAGAAATCTCACTACATGAGCATGGGTGAATGACCATATTTTAAACCCATCACTTGTGCCCCTTTATTCCCATGTGAATGAGCAAGTAATAGTTCATTCCTCTTTTACAGGTGGAATAAAGGGAAAACTAGTGAATGAAATTAACATGCATATTTGTTTGGTTTGTCTGGTGTAAGTAGCAACCATAAAAATGTGTTGGGTTTATGGGTTGTGGGCATGCAGAGATATTTAACTATTTCCGTGCCTTGAAATGCAAACAGTAGCCTTAGAGATAATGAAAGAAAGGGACAGGACAAGAAGAGCATTTAATATTAGTATAAAAATATGTAGTATCAGATTATACAGTGTGCTTGCTATGTATGAAAGCAATAATAATAATAATAATAATATATTTTATTTATAGTCTGCTTCTCCCTGCAGATCGAGGTGGGTTAAAACAAATAAGAATAATTATAAAATACAATATACAATTAAAAACAACATTTCTAAATAATCTCCTACCCCAACTCCCCCAATCATAAAAAAGAAACAAACAAAAAACAATAACAATACAAAATTAATAGCAATATAAAATACTAATTACAATTGGAAGAAATAACAAATTAGCTAAAATTAGAGGTAGTTGGAGGCGAGACATCTATCTTTCTTGGGGTATATGGAGAATATCAATATCAGTGGAGCAGAAGCTAATGTGGAAAGGCCTGCTGGAAGAGATCCATCTTAACAGCCTTTGTAAAGGCTTCTAGAGTAGTAATATTACAGATCTCCTCCAGCAGGCTGTTTCATAACCCAGCAGATGAAAAAGCCCTCTGGATTACTGCAACCAATTTGGTCTTCTTAGGCTGCAGTAAATTCTTCCCAGAGGACCTAAGTGTGTGGGGTGGATGATATGGAGGAAGGCACTCCCACAAATAGTCTGGACGTAGGCCAATATTTCTTGGAGATGCATTAGTATCAAGCCATGATGTTCTTTAATGAATAATGGGAGGATTTTCAAGTTCTGCTTCTTTTCCACCCCATATTTAAAACAAAAAGAAAAAGAAAAGCCCCCAGTTCTTTCTGTCATGAATATTTGATATGTGTACATTGGTAAATTCTTTTTAAAATGAACAATTTTTTAAAATCCCTCTTCATTGGCCAATTTCATGAGTTGCAGCTTTCCAAAATAGAAATGAGCAGGTCATCACTTTGTTAAACATGAGGAATGTTTGTTAAGCAAGAGGAATCTCGGTTTTGTTTTGTCTTTATTTTCCAGAAAGCGAATGATATCCTCTGCCGAATGGCTGAATCTTAAAAGTATGACATTTCACTTTAACACCTCCTATTTCTGAGTAATCTCTAATTTTATTGTTTAAAACCTCTAACACATGAATAGCAGAAGTGAGAGTGAACATCCTTGCCTAGTGCCTTTCTTGATTTTTATACGTTCTGTTCTTTCTTCATTTATTATTATTTGAGCCTTCTGCTCTTTATATATAGCCTTAATAATAATAATAATAATAATAATAATAATAATAATAATAATTATTATTATTTATATCCCGCTTAATGAAAATCAATCCAAGTGGCTTACAGTAAAAAGATACATACATCCAAATTCCAAAACATCCCACACCCCAATAAAACAGTATTAAATACAATGTAATTAAAATCCATTAGCAACATAATTAAAACCTACAATCTAAAAAGGAAATACTATCATTATAGCTAAAAAGAAATTACAATGCCCCAATTGGACTGAAAAACACTCCTTATCCACCAAACAATGATGGAGCCACGAAAGGAATGTAAAGCCAGAAACCCATAAAGCCCAGATAACCAAGGCCGGAACCAATTACTCTGGAAAAGCCTGCCGGAAGAGATCCGTCTTGACAGCTTTATCCATTCTATAAACATTTTCCCCATCTTCATTTGTTGTATTACTTCCAATATAAAATACCAGTTGACTCTGTCAAAAGCCTTTTCCACATCTAAAAGAATCATAGCCAAATTTTTTTTTCATTGTGATCAAAATATTCAATGATGTTTACTACCGTTCTTAAATTGTTCTTAATCTTTCTGTTTGGTATAAGTCCATTTTGGTCTTCATGTATTATTGACTTGAGTATTTTCTTCATTCTTGTTGCTATGATTGTGGTAAAGATTGTATAATTCATGTTTATTAGGGATATCAGTCTATAATTTCCCAATTCATAACTATCTTTGGGGCATTGAAGACCAGCCTAAAGGGCCAGCCTGAGGGTGGAGTTAGGGTGTGGTATCAGGATGCCAATCTGTGCTGAAAGGTTATGGAAGAGCCACTGTGCCAGCTCTTTGGGCAGCCTTTTGCTGCCCCTAAAAGGAGCAGCACTTTGCACTCTTTTAGGGTGGCAAAAGGGAGGATCGGGGTGGTGGTGTGTGGTTGCCATGGTCCCAATATACCACTAGCAGGGGTGGCCCAGAGCTGCCCATCTGCATAGCCCCAAAGTTTCCTTTTGGGATTAAAGAAATGAAGGCTTCTTTCCAGGATTCTGGTATTCTATGTTTATGGATATCATTCAGCACATTTTTCAATGGTTCAGCTAATATCTCTTCTAATTTTTTGTAAGTTGCCGACAGACCATCTGGACCTTGGGTTTTCCTCAGTTTCATCTTTCCAAATGCACCCAAAATCTCTTTCACAGTAAAAGGTTGATTTAAACTCTCTTCTTGTTCCTTATTTAGTGTAGCAATTTTTTGTTCCATCAGGTATTTTTAAACTGGATCTTTTTCACATTGTAGTCTTGGTATTTCTTTATAAATATTTTTGTAGTGTTTCTTAAAGTGGCACTTAATCTCTCTCTGATCTGTGAATGTTTCTCTATTATAATGAATCTCTGAAAATATTTTCTTCTCTTTTTCTCTTTTCAGTTTATTTGCCAAGATTCAACCCACTTTATTTCCTAGTTCATTTTTTTTTTATAATTTTTAATTTCTTTTCAATTTCTTGAATCACCAGTGGGTGCATTGAGTGGGAGGTATGGACTCTTCAGGTCCTTCAGCTCCACAGTTACACAACTGAGGGCAAACAAACCCCTGTTCTCCAACTGCGGTTTCCAGCTGGACTCACCAACGAACCCTCCAGTTCATCTCTCTTAGCGAAGAGATAAAGGACGGGTTGATTTCATCCCCATTCCTACTAGAACCATCGCTGCCAAGGTTGCAGAAATCAGAAGCTTGAATCTGCGTTCTTTTTTGGCGTCATCATACCGGAAGTCCAAGATGTTCTAATGAAGGGTTTGAAAAGTGGGGATCTATCACTTTATATTTTCCCCACTTTTGAATGCTTCATCTCTCTTTTTTCACATCATACATGAACATATTTGCACAATCTGTATTTTTTTATATATAAAATGAACAGAAATTTCTATCGAAAGCAAATGGCAATGAAACCATCATGGATAAGCTCCAATCTATTTGATCCCTTATGGAAGAAAAACAGTATAGAAATTATGTTGTTGCAGTTGCTGTTGTTTTTGCTTTGAATGGAAGTTATGTATAGTTCATGGAAAGAACAAGCAGGTTATTAAAACTGCTTTGAATTCCTTGATTTACTGAAAAAATATCTGTGGTTTTTAGCACATGGGAGAATATTGAATCTTTCCTTTTAAAATCCAACCAAAAAGAAAAACAAATATAAAATATAACAGAAATGGCTAGATCTCTATAACATGGGTACAGTATATTTGTATCCGCATCCTCCTAATCAGAATCTCCCAGTTGTGCTGCTTGCTGTTTCCTCTATTGCTGGCGTGAATATCACTTTAGTTGAACATAACTTAGAATGAATTGGGTCCTTAATGGCAAATGTCCTGCTGGAGAAATTTACTTTCACATATTAGATCATAGATCATGCCTCAACATTCTGTAACCTCTACTTTCTTACAAGCATTTAGAATAGCTACAGATATTCCCTGCTAGTTCATCAATCAGCAAATGAATGGGGAAGGGGTTTGTGTACAAATGGTGATGTCAATTTTAAAGACTGCTATACAAAGCCAGCTTTTCCATTTTTTCCCCTTTTTCTCTGTCTCATTTTACCTGCATCTCCACACTATTGGCATTCTTTAATTTCGTTGTTACTTCTTGTGCTTTGATTGGTGAAATTCTGTCTGATGCCATGCACCCAAGTATCCACACTCATTCCTTGCTGAATAAGAAGCCATGCAAGTGAAGAGGGAATAGATGAGGTTGGAGAAATAAAGTATTTTATTCTAGTTTTAGGATAATTACATTTTAAAAACATTTTGTTATGAAAATCAAGTGAATTTTTGCTTATCTAGTCTGACTATGTTTTTTTTCCTTATTCATTTTGCAAGGGCTAATATGTGTGTGTCTTCAGGTGTATATTCTATTACAAAAGATTCACATGGTGGTAATGCATCGGCACTGAATGAGGTGACAATTATAGCAGAGGAAAATGATCCTGTCACTAAGATGTTTTTACAATTTTTAAAAATAAATGTATGGAGAAAAAAAAATGAACCAGGAAGCAAATTCTTCTGACATTCTTGTGTCACTTGCAAAGTAGTGTAAATTTAAACAGAAACAAAACAAACTTAAAATCAATAATGTGTTGATATTTTGCTAACACAACAATTTGGGAGATTACAGGAGACAGAAGCCAATTTATTTTAAGCACTGCTACACCAAATATTTCTGCTTTCAACTATGTTGGGGAAGGGTACAATGAATAGTTCAGAGGAAAATTTCTATTCCACCCTCTGAGCACAGGTGAACTGAAGGTAGCCCTGGATTTATTAGTGTTGACAAATTTATTAGATTGACAAATATTTCTGACTTAAAATTCTTTAACAATAGCAACAAAATCATTTCCTTATGCAACATATTTAACTCTGGTAATTATGAAGCTTTGAGGGAATCAGAAGTAAATTTTCGTGTTGAAGGAAGTGCTGTGAAACCCATTCTGTTCTCAGAACAATCTCAGGGCTTACAAACAAAAACAGGGAAACATTGGAGATTATCACATGGGGCACAGGATGTCATTATCCCATCCCTGTTCCATCCTTCCCATGCCATTGCGGGAAGGACTTTCAGATGACTTCATTTTTATCCAGACACTATCCCATCTGGAAAGGGCAAATTACAGCAATTGTGCAAAAGACTTTCATATGACGTTGTGTTGAACCTTTCATTGTCCTGTCATTGAAGTGGCATCACCCAGGATTTTGCATTAATGGGAGTTCACATTAATGCAATGCCACTTCAATGACAGGAAAATTATTGGATCAGCATTACATTATGAAAGGCTTCTGCATGATTGCTGTCATGGGTGGGATAAGGACAGAGGGGCTATCTCATCTGTGTGTGATAATCTCCATTATGTGCACTACCAACATTGGGCCTGTACAGACTGCCAGAAATAATCCAGCTTGAGACCACTTTAACTGCCCTGGCTCAGTGGTAGGGAATCATGGGAACTGTAGTTTATTGTGGCACCAGAGCTCTCTGACAGAGGAGGCTCAATATCTCAGGAAAAAAACTACAATTCCCATGATTCCCTAGCATTGAGCCAGGACAGTCAAAGTGGTCTCAAGATGGATTATTTCTAGCAGTATGTACTGGTCTATTGTTTACCAGAATATGTTATAAGTGGAAAGGTATATAAGTGGTAATATTGGGGGCTTGTGTAAAATGAGTGACATTTTCTTTTTTCTTTTTTTTTTTTCTTTTTCTTTTCTGGAAGCTAAAATGCATTGCTGTTTCTGCTGCTTCTGCTGTTATTTGCCTTCATAACTGAGTGGAGACTCTGGTCTCTTAGAGTCCTAGTTCAACACTGAAATCACATTATGATACTTGTGACATTTTCAAAGCATGCCTTAAAAGAAAAGCTAATTGACATTCTTTTTAGATGGATTTTAATGGAACTAGACAGTACCAAAATAATAAGTTATGCAAGGAGTACAGCAGGGGTTGGCAACCTAAGGCCCACAGGCCGGGTGCAGTCCGCAGAGGCCTTTGGACCGGCCCCTGCCCGGTCCTGCTGCCGTCGCTGCTGTCACCACCACCGCCGCTGCCTTTCATGGCCACGGGGGTCTTCCGGGTGCCATTTTGGATTCCAAAATGGCACCTTGGAATCTCGCACAACCTTTCCCATCGTGGTTGAGGGAGCCCTTCTGGGGGACCCCGCAGCTGCGGCGGGTGTCTCAGAGGCCTGGTGCGGTCGGGGGGCCCTCCAGGGGGATCCCCGTGGCTGTGCTGGGCTTCTCGGAGGCTCGTCATGGTCGAGGGAGCCCTCCTGATAGTGCATGTGTGTGCATGTGTGCGTGCGTGTGCATGCGCCACCACAGCCTGGGGTGTGCATGCGCGTGTGTGCATGTGCACCGTCGCGGCCTGGGGGCATCAGGGGACAGGGGGACTGACCCCAACCCCAAAAAGGTTGACAACCCCTGGAGTAGAATAACAAGTTGTTATCTTTGAAACATTGAAGGCAGTGAATCACAGGATGGGGAACACCATTATTTCATTTTTATTTATTTAATTGGAGTATTTATATCCTATTCTTCAACTACAAGGACTCTCATTACATAACAATTACTCCTAAAAGCAGCATTCCCGGCTTTGGCATTACCCTCCCCCATTTTATTCAAAGCAGCTATGGCTATGTCAAGGGCAAGCACTCATTGCTGACCAACTCTGGAAATAAAGTGATTGGACACCCATTGGCCTGCAAAATAGACTTTATTTAAATTTACCCTATTTATTGTTTCTCTCTTGAGCATTGCAAAAAAGCTAGTGTGAGAGCAGCTAAGGCAGGTGGTCTTCCCCAGACCTCCTCTGCAGCTTCCCCTAGGTGAAAGCACCTGAGCCTCAAGGAGAACCCAAAAGCTGGACAACTCCACGGTTGCCCCTCATCTTGAAGGCTCACCTAAGGTGGAGATAAAGGAGTTCCAGAGGGCTTATGGAGGTGTCATAAGCAGTTGTGTCCCTGCCCCTGATCTCAGCCAGTGTGTAGGGGAGGTGCTTCCTGTCAAGGCAGGTGTAGGGCTTCTGTAAGGAGGTGTTGGGGCAGGCTCAGCTAGGCTAAGCATGTGTGCACCCCCACCTCCTTGCTGTGGCTGGGTTCTCCACGGGGAGAACCAGGTTGTGGAAAGGAGCCAGACCAAGCATGTGCATCCCTTCCCCCCACCACCACACACACCTCCTTGCCATGGCCTGTTTTTCCTCAGAGGAAATGTGTTCCTCAGATGTGTGTGCACTCAGCCTGGCTTCTTGTCATGACCACATTCTCCTTTGAGGAGAAGCAGGCCATATCAAGGGGGTGGGGGATAACCAGGTGTAACCCCATTTTGCATCCCCTGTATATCCACAGTAATGTCAGTGGCATAAGATAGAGGTGCCATAAATATTCACATCTTCCCCAACTCACTATCTGTCAACTGATCACCTGTTCATGACACCACCCTGAGATATTTATCCAGGCCCTGAACAGCAGTGTGGGGTAGGCAAAAAAATAAAATAAAATAATAAATAAATAAATAAATAAATAAATAAATGGAAGAGGGAAAATTCTTATCTGGCCCAGAAGTAACCAATAGAGCTCACACTATTGCAGAGGTAGGAGGGTACATCAAGGTGCCAACCTTTGCCTCACCACTCACACTTTTTGTTATGGGCCTAAAAACAGTTATGGGCCTGAAACCAGGTCTGGGAATACAACTTCCAGTCCTGGATGGAGTCACACTCTCCTCCAAGGACTGTGTTCACAGTTTGGGGGTACTCCTAGCTTTGCATGACTAATCAGGTGAATGCGGTGGTCAGGAGTGCCTGTTATCAGCTTTGGCTTTTACACCAACTTCGCCCTTTCCTGGAAAGTAGGGATCTCAAAACTGCTAGGCATGAGAGATTTGAACTGGTGCCAGTAGATAGCATACATGCTCTGGTAACCTCTTGCTTGGACTTCTGTAATGCACTCTACATGGGGCTACCCTTGTGCTTAACTCGGAAACTGCAGTTAGTTCAAAACATGGCAGCCAGGCTGATTTCTGGTATTTCCAGAAGGGAACGCATAACACTTGTGTTAAAAACCCTCCACTGGCTGCCCATTAATTTCCGGGCACAGTATAAGGTGTTGTTTTTGACCTTTAAAGCCCTACATGGCTTGGGCCCAACTTATCTCCAGGATTGCCTCCTTCCGTATGATCCCAACCATGTACTTAGGTCCTCTGGTAGGAATTTGCTGCAGCCTATAAAAACTAGGCTGTCTTCAACCTCCCAGAGGGCCTTCTCTCCTGTCACTCCCAGATTATGTAATGGCCTGCTGGATTAGATCCATCTTATTACCACTCTAGATAGCTTTTAAAAAGCTGTCAAGATGGATCTTTTTTGGCATGCCTTCCCTGACTAGCTTCCCCGGCTGTAAGATTTGGCTACCAGCTCTGGGTGATGTCACTGAACCACCTAACCCACTGAGCTATTTTTTCTTGTTGTTTTGGTTTTATTGTATTTGTTGTTTTAAAAATTGTTAGTTTAATACTTTTTAAGGGGAGGGTGGGTTAGGGTATTTTCATATTTTGGATGTTTTTAAATGCTGTAAGCCACCCCGATTGCATCGCAGAGGGGCGGGATAAAAATTATTATTATTATTATTATTATTATTATTATTATTATTATTATTATTATCATCATCATCATCATTTGTCACAGTGCTGTGCACCCTGACTTTTTTTTTTTCCTGGCTTCTTTCCCTTTGTGTCCAACAAAAGTGCCTCCCCCAATGCATGGCTATGCTAGGCATGAGAGATTTGAACTGGTGCCAGTAGATAGCATGGTTGTTGTTGTGTGGTGTCAAGTAGTTTCTCACTTACAGCAATCCTAAGGCAACTCTATCATGAGGTTTTTTTTTTTTGTTTGTTTGTTTTTTTGCAAGATTGGTTTAGAGGTGGTTTACCATTGCCTTCCCCTAAGGCTGAGAACATGTGGCTCGCCCAAGGTCACCCAGTGGGTTTCACAGCTGAGCTGGGATCTGAATCCTGGTCTCCAGAGTTGTAGTCCAACATTCAAACCACTGTGCCACATTGGATCTAATAGATAGCATAGAGTTACCATAATTTGGAATTGACCAGATGACACAAATGCAGAACAACATATTTGTTAATTCAAATAAAAGCTAGACTCATCCAATCAATCAGATAAATCTGTAAGTTATGCCTGTTTTTGCATCATAATTCTTTCCCATTTAGGAAGAATTTGAGTCTTTTATGTACACTCCCTACCCTTTTGACTGGTGAACCTGCATTTCACTGTTTTGTGTGTGTGTGTGTTTTAAAACTCCCAACAGAAAGATGCCATATATAAACAGTGGCATTTCTACATTTCATGAATTCCCTTGCCTCCCTTTAAAAATAGCTATTAGCCTGGTGTAGTTGGAATGGTGGGGGGGGGGGGGGGGGGAGGAAGGAAATAAATTTACTACCCACTGGGGCCATAGAGAGACAACCTGCAGATGCATAAGCACTTATGATTACAGCACCATATGTGCTAAAGACCTACCTGCTGGAATCAAATATCCCAGTTGATAAATATAGACTTTTTCATGGTGATATCACGTTTGGGTGAAATGACATCTTTTATCAAACTAACAATGGTGGTGGGAGCTTTGGCAGTTGTCAAGACCTTTCCAGCATCAACACATCTGTAACTGACATACTTTTTCCCATTTCTTTCCATCTAATGGAACATAATTTTTTTTATTTACTAGAGTACCCACATGGCCAGAAGGAGTAGGGGGCTGCCTGCATGAATGTCCCTCCAATACCACCTGAACTGAGAACAGCCACATCTTTACAAAATGCAGGCTTGTGACTAACATCACTATAATTTTTTCCCCTCCTGTATGATTTTTAAACAGCTTTGCCTGATGAGGAAGCCTATGGAGCATTGGGAGCTTGCAACATGTATTTTGTGCACTTAGATTGTTCCAATAAAGTTATCACTGTTTTGTGGATTTTAGATGTTATTGTATTTTACTACAAGGCCAACACATCTACCCCTGCATATGTTTAACTCAAATAGTTTGCATTCCTAGTTGCCAAATATCATGGAATGCAGAGATCTTCACCTATAATAAAAAAGGAAGTGTGAATAAGGCAGCTTTTTACTGTCCCAAATAGGAGAGGATTTTTTCTGATTCCATTTGGCTTGGCCCCAGGACAGATTTAAGGTGTGGTGTCTGGTTGTGGTGGCATTGAGCTGAACAGTTCCGGGGTGGCCCCAATCTGTTCTTCCCCATAGTTCTTCTTTCCCCAGTGGAGAGTGGAGGAGGTAACACAGAAGTGCCTAGGAAATGTCACAGCTTGGCACTTTTCTACTTCCACATGCTCTCCACTAGAGATGTAAGATTCAAACTATGAGGAAATGGCTTCAGATGAAAGTTTGAAGTTGAAAAGTAAGGTGGTGTCCTCACTGGCCAGGATATTCCAGGAGCAACTCAGAGTATTCTGGCCCCACAACTACTCCATCTCTTATCACATGGGCACTCTGCTGGGCAGCTATTCATATGAGTGTCTCACTGTGCCACCCTGTGCCACCAACACTGCTGCACGTCACTCACTCTGTCAAAATGAGGTGTCCACCTGCATTCAAATAGCTAGGCACCTCATTCTGACCTAAGAGCGAGTGATGTTTGGCAGCAGCAGTGACTCCAAGTGGCATAGTGGGACACACTGTAAGCACACCTGGCATCAAAGCATAGGCTTCTGGATTTTCTGGTGAATTTCTTTAAAACTTTTATGGAGATATGTAGTGGATTCAGTGTGTCCTGACATAATCCAGATGGTTTGCACCAGAATGGGGATTGGACCCTGTGTCATCAGGACTCTTGGCCAGGGGAAGTGGGGGAGGACATTTTATTGGCCCATGCAGACAGAGCCTAAGATACCATTGTGTGGTTTTGTTGAGTTTTATGATACCTCAACCTGCTCTTCAATCTGGGCATCTAGCTACAAGAGTCATATCCCTTATGCAAATTGACAACTCTGGTGTATGTGTACACATCAGATATAGCTCCAGGACCATGAAACCTATGCACCTTGGAAATTGGTATACATACTAAAGGACCACTGAGGGTGTGCATTTTAGGATTGTTTTTAATGCCTTGATTAGATTTAACAAATTAAAAAAAAAACTGCCTATATTCTACAGTAGACACTATACTGAGTCATTAGGCAAAGGATGGAAATCATGTGGCCTCCATGGGTTATTGTTGTGCTGCAGTTGTTGGACTGCAACTCTATACAGTTTCACCATTGGCTGCTGGGAGTTGCAGTTCAAGAGCATTTGGAGGATTAAATAGTTCTAAACACTGCATTAGATGGAAGACCTCAAACTCTTTAAAAGTAGGAAGCCTTGTTTTTTGGTCAAAATGCCTGTAGCTCATTTTAAAGATAACTAGAACTGAACTGTTTAAACCTGCACTTATTTCCATTACTAGAATAGTGCAGGGCTTAAGTCTAGGTAATAATGTCTGCTCTTGGTTGTAGTTGCAACTAGGGACAGAGAATTCCTGCTGTCTAATTTATGGGGGAAGAAGAGTGAGACTGGAAAAGGATAAGGCTGAATGAGTGCTATGGGGAAGAGAAAGAAAAGCCAGTGAGAAAGATAAAAGTGTGGAAAGTACAGTTTTCATATTCCCCACCAGAGTAGGCTTTTCTTCAATTCAAGCTAAAGCACTTAGTACATGGCCTGCATTTTCAGCTTTAATTCAAGAAAGAAAGGAGTGTAAAAATGTATCTGTACTACACAGTTACATCATTTTTATAGTACTTTAATTTTTACACTCTATCTTGAGATCTCTTAATGAGATGAAATCCAAGTTCATTGAAAGATGGGAATTTGAGAATTAAATCACCTCAGTTTTGTACTGTAGAGAGGCACTCAGGAAACTTTGGGAAATGTAGTTGAGGGGAGTTGATTAGAGCAGTTTGCAGGGAAATTTGTGTATGTCACCAAGGGGGGAAGCAGATGGGGGCATGGGGCCACCCCAGGAAGCTGTGCCGTGGAGCCGAGGTATCTGCACACCTCAGCCCCGCGGCACAGCTTCACTGCCCCTGTAAGCAGCACTAAAATAGCGCTCCTTCCACAAGTCACCAAAGATGCGCCGCAAAAGGCTGCTGGCAGACCTTCGGCGACTCTTCCGCTGCAGCGCATACGGACGCTGCAGCGGGAGGTCATCCTCGGAGTGCCAGCCATGCAGAGGGCTGGCTGCTCCGAGGACGTTTTGGGGAAGGGGTTGGGGCACCCAGCGTGTGGCTGCCCCTCCCCTTCCTGGCTCTGAAGACGGCGCTTTGCATCGTCTGCTTAGCCCCCCAAGCTACAAACCCTAGAATTCCTTAGGGTGGTGTCATGACAATTAAAGTTGTATGAAATAGGAAAACAGTAGTGTGTAGATACATTTCAAGTCTGTTTGCATCAGGAAAAACATGCTGGCGAGTGGAAAGCCAACTCCTGGTGCAGTCACCCAGATGCAGCCAAAACAATAACTTAACAGAGTTCCAAAAAACAAAAAGACCCAGCTATTGGTATTGGCAATGCACTGACTACTTTTCACACACACAAGAAGATGATCACAGGCAGTTAATTCATCCAAAGTTTGGGAGGCTTTTATCTTCAGTTGCATTGTATACAATGTGATACAATATTTACACACTCCTCTCAATCAACTTCCAATCAGCTACACCAATGTCTGCTCCAAACAACTCCACCAGCTCCAAACTAACCCATACCCATTCACACACTTGATCAACGTATATAGCCTGTTGGCTGCAAGTCATCATTCGCTGCCACATAGCATGATGCAACCTTGCAACAACTTTGCTTCATGCCATGTGTTCCTGACTCAGCACTCTGTGGTTGTCCCATAGAATATGTGTCACTTGTCACTCAAAACATTTTCTGTTGTTTAAAGGTACATTACTCCAACAAGATATGCAGTCACTATTCTGCAGTGTAATAAAATTGTAATTACTGCTAAAGCTTTATTTGCAAGTAGGCATTTCCAAGTCTGTCATATCCAGAGAGCAGTTTTAGGCAAGAGATGGGTAAAGAAGGGAAGAAAGAGAAGGGAAGATGGGAAGTGACCTTAAAATGTGGTATAGAGTGTAATCTTTTAAAAATATTTTACATTTTTTTCTTTCCTCTTACAAAATCAATTTTATCTTATTACATCTCAGATGTCTTTAAGTGTCCTGAAAATGAAATAACCACCTGATATTTCAAAAGGTTAACACACGAGACAGAGTGCAAAAATTGTTAAACGGATATTACATTGTCCTGGACAACACTTACACAAAACCCATTTTATATCTCACCTGTTTCTCTTGTCAGTCTTGTTCTAGTAAATGCAGATATGTATTTATTGTTCTTTCTATTACTCTTTCTATTGTTTTTTCTATTATTGCTCTTTCTATTGTTCTTTCAGAGAATTTGAAATTTGAAAGAGCACTGACAATCTGGGTCTCTGGTTTTCTTGGCTCCATTCTCCCCTCCCCCAAGAATCCTATTAAGGTGTTTTCAACTTCTGAAGGACAGCATATTTATGAGTAATCTATACTTTACTTTACTTCTTTTAACTGTGCATAGGTTGAGAAAACAGAGAATTGCTGGACAAAATAAATTAACAAGAAAAACAAAAAATATTAATACTATTATTCTGTGCTACATCAAATTGTACATGGCTGGGCCAAGATTACAGTGGAACACTGTCCCCAAATAAATCCTATTGAGCTCCATCCATTTCCAGAGATCAAGTAATTTATGCATTATTTTTATTTTTTTCTGGAAACTTTTGTTGTTGTTTTGCTTTCATTGCTCATTTTTTTGCTCACATTTTTGCTCACTTCTGCCCTATTTTAGATAAAGAAAGGAACAACATCATCAACAAAAGGTGTGTGTACAAAATCAGAAATACATATGAAAGGAGAGGCAAGAAGAGCAAAGAGCCCCCAAACAAAAACATCACCAAACCTAGGAAAGAAAAGAATTGGACTAATAGAGGTTGAGAAGAGAAGTAACAAAGAAATGGGACAGAGGAATAAATGATGTGTTCCAATGTGCACATTCTTGTGTTGTCTGTTATAATGGCAGACCACTGTGGATGTTAAAGGAACCAACCATTATATTTAATAGTGGAAGCCATTTGAACTCCCCAACTTTCAATATGTATTGTAGGACAGGATTTTCTGGGAAAATCAAAACAACAGACTTTCAGTTCTACTATTGCTAAAGGACTTTGCTCTACTTCTGAAATATAGACAAAGCAAAACCACCAGTTTGAAGGTGGGCAAAATGACCAAGGATGATCCTTGTCAGTTTAGTCATGTTCTAGTCCCTGTTGTGAAGAGAGCTGAATGAGATGTAATGGGAGAACATGTTAACATTTCCTGTACAATACAGGACTCTTATCTTTCCATGTAAAAGATCCACAGATTGCCCCTTGGCATAGTACTTGGATTTGTCAACAGGAGGCATGAGAGGCTTTCATGTATCCTTTATCATCACTTCTCATGATGTTCACAGCAGCTGTAAGTGGTTTGTGAATCACACTGTTAACAATACAGCTAATAATACATTTGCATTTTATCACTTTACACACTCATTGTAGAGCAGATGGAATGCTATCATTTCATTATGAATACTTTGCAAGGTTTAATGTTACATAATGGAGAGTTGGGCATGCACTGAAATTACTGTCAGTCAATGGAAGAAAATGGTTTTTGTGATAAGTTTATGCTTCTTTGTTGTGGAAACATTTCAGTAATGAAGACTTATTGCTCCATTCTCATTCAAACATACTTGATATCCTCTTAACAACATTATTCTTCTTTGAATAGCAGGATATAGACTGAAGTTTAGGGCAAAATGGAGCATAAGTTTTAAAACAAGTCTTTGTATATATATTTTTCAAATTTGATTCTGACATTTATTCTGTTTACTAGAATTGATGCTTTATACAATATATAAACATGAAATTCAGCACCAAAAGAAACCACAGCATTAAAGCAACTTTTGACAACTGAAGGTGTACCAGTCTTTTCATCAGTGTTTGACAAGCTAGGAAGTACTTGAAGATTAGATTAAGAATATGTGAAGCACTATTGAAAAAGACCTGAAAATGTATGCAAAATGGTTCTACACACTCAAAGTATTTGTGAGTTTTATCTTCTGGTAACAGCTAAGGAGGTAAAAAATATGTAACTCTGACTTTAATTGTTTTTCTTTGGATCCTATCTGTAATTTTCCTCTTCTAATTTATTTGTATCAATTTGTGAAACTTTATTTTCTCTTCCCACTGTAAAAATAAGTTTGTACCTTGATACACTCTTTTTCTGAGGTTTGTATCTTTAACATTTTTTCTTGATCCATTCATTTTCTTATGCAGTTTTCAAATTGAATAAAGCATGTTTGTCTGCATTTTAAAAAAGAGAGATTTTTTTTTAGCATTTGTGTAAATTTTAAAAAGGGGGAAATAACCAATAAAAGCCTGATGCTCATAGTTTCCACTAATGACAGAAAACTGAAAAGTATATGTTTGCTTCTGTTAATAGTCCCACAGACTATGAACTGAATAATTTATGGACTATTTCCGATATGGTGAATTTAGTAGTGGCTCCTTATATCTTGAAGCTCAGTAAAATAGTACATTATTAAAAACGTGTAAAAATCAGTACATTGGGAAAAGTGCATACCAAAACATGCACACGTTTCTGTATAGGAAGGATTGCTTGTTTTTGTTTTGTTTTGAAAATCATAAATCATAAATCAAAAGTACAAATTAGAAAGCATGAAAATGAAACAACCATGAAAATTCCAGGTTTTCACAATTCTGCATCTCTTGCTGGGGCTTATTCAGACTGGCAGTTTCTGCCACATGGCAGCATGTTATTTAATATTGCTACATGGTGTTTCTTGTTGCTTCTTGTCCCTTGTTTATCCAAGCATTCCCCTGGCTTTTCTTTAGAACTTCAACAAAAAGTGGCATATTTTTCTTCATTTATGGCCATCTTGTTAAGAGCTGTGTGCTGGGCTTTGTTGGGGAGGGAAGCACTTCTACGCATTAACTCCTGCAGGACCTTATGGGCTTTAAAAATGGACAATTAACCAAAGTGACTCCAAGCAAAAATGAGCTAGAAGGACAAGCTGATTTTATAGCAAAAACAATTATTTATTTTTTAAAAAAATCAGAAAAAGCAGCAGAAACCAACAGAAAAGTCTATACTCAATGCCAGCTGTTTAAGTAAAAGAGGAGGAAAACAACATGGAAGCTAAAACTCTTAGACCAGTCTAAGAAGAGTATAGCTAAACTTAAGGTACTACAAACACACACATAGATTTTCTCACTTTTTGACATGAAATTTACTGAAGACCAGAGCAAGGAGGTAGACCTCAGAGATAGAGGGAAGGAGAGAGAGTGAGAGACTATGGGCCTCTACAGACGGACGTCATGGAGGCAGGGAAGGGGAGGGGCAGCCACACGCCAGGTGCCCGAACCCCTTCCTAAGGATGTCATCATGGCGTGTGCCATTACACACAGTGTGCACCATCAAGATGTTCTTCTGGCACAGCGTCTTAGCGTGCTGAGCTGGAAGGGATGCAGAAGATCCGTGTGGTGGCTCTTTGGGCACCCTATTTGCTGGCTCTGGAAGGACTGACATTTTACCACCCCTTTCAGGGCTGGCAAAAGGGGAAAAGGTGTGGGGCAGCCTCGGCCCCAATCCTCCAGTTCCCAGGGTGGCCCAGGGCCGCCTGTCTGCATCCCACATCTCAATGTTTCTGTATTCTAAATGACTTTCTAACATGGGGGCTTGTCTAAGGAGATTATCACACTTATAAATAATGTGACTGCTCCCCCCATAATTTTTCAAATTTTTGGAAAAGCAGCCTCTGAAATGCACTTGGAACCTGGGATTCAACAGGGTTATAGGTGCACAGTGGCAGCAAATTATGTACAATAATACCCAGTAGCAATCTGAAACATGACTGTATGCCATTGGGGAGCAGTCACATTATTTTTAAGTGCAATAATCTCCTGAAAGTGAAGGGAACACCACTGAGTGGAGCAAAACCTGACCTTAGCAGGTGTTTCCAGAAGGGTAGAGGTGAAATCCATTTTGGGTTTTGATCATGGCTCTTAAATGCTTTGAGCAGTAGAGACAATGGGTTGCATTCACCAGACAAAAAACCAATCAAATACAGATAGTTACCTGACAATGTGAGGTGTGCCAATCTGACCCACTTTGGCAGGGTTTCCATTCAGTGGAGGTAAACAAGATAGTTAAGCCCTGATTGCTTTAATCAAGAAATCATTTTCTCATTTTATATGGAGAGAGATGCTATCTGCAAAGAATTTTATAAAAGTTTTCTTTTACATCTTGGCTAGCAGAATATTTTAATCTTTTATTTCAGGATCTTTCCCATTGGCTTAATTCTAATGTATGTCTGCAATTTCTTGCCCATTGGATCATATTTTCTTTCATTAACTCCTTTTCCATACATATTTCTAATAGTTTTTTTATACACTCTGGCTAGGGGAGCAGTTTTTCCCCCCAGCCAAATGATTTCTTCTAGTTCACTCTTAACATTTACAATACCCACTGTTTTTCTGTCCAGTGTGAATTTTGATTTAAATTGCTGTTACAAAAACCAACCACAATTTTGACCTTCTGATCTAATATTTTCATTGCATAGCTATTCCTGTCTTTCTTTAAAATGTTGTTGTATTTTAAACATTTTTCTTTCCTCTGGGCATCTGTTCTAAAAAAGGTCTCATGGGGTGATGCCATAATGGTATTTGGGGACATATTCTTGTTTTATATTTTTTTCCAAACTTTATAGATAGAAGCTCTAATAAAATGATTATTAAAATCATGATTAGCCTGCACTTTGTCATATAATATATAAGCATGATATTCAAAGCATAATTCAGAACTTTCTAATCTTAGTAGCTTTTTGTTTTCTAATTTTATCCAATCTTTTAACCATATAAAAGAGCTAGCTTTAAAATATAACTTTAGATTTGGCACTACAAAGGTACCCCTTTCTACCACATCATACATATATTTTTGTTTGATCCTAGGTTTGTTCTCTGCCTATATGTATTCAGATATTTGTTTTTGCCAATTCATTAAAACAGTTTCATTTTTAATTATTGATATGGCATGAAATTAAAAAAAAGAAGGAATCTGGGTAGGACATTAATTTTCACCATGGAGATTCCATCCAGTAGTGCCAGCTTTAAGTCTCGCCATTGATTTAAGTCCTTTTTCATATTTTGTTCCATTTTTCCATATAGTTGTTTCTAAATAAGTCCAAATTTTTATTTGTTAATGCTATTCCCAAATATTTATCTTTTTTACTTATGTTAAACCCTGTTAGTTCCTTCCTTTTTTGTTCTTCTAATTTGGCCATATTTTTTATAATTGCATTTGTTTTCTGTCTATTTATCTTTAATCTTGATATTGCTTCAAATTCTTTTAGTTGTTTCAGTACATAATTAATGCTATTTAAAGGATCTTCTAATGTTATGGCGATATCATCTGTGAATGCCCTTATTTTATATTAATCATCTTTGATCTTCAGTTCTTTAATATATATATTCTTTTACATTGTTAATTAAGATACTGAGGGTGAGTACAAATATCAGTGACAGAGGACAACCCTGTCTTGTCCCTTTAGTTTTATCAATTGGTTTTGTTCTTATTCCTTTAATCACTATTTTAGATGTTTGTTTTATATATATTGCTTTTATCCAGTTTAGGAGGTTTTCCCTTATCCTCATCCATTTCAAAAAATGTATCATTAATTTCCAATCTAGATTGTCAATAGCCTTCTCTAAGTCTAACAACATAAAAGCTATTTTTTATCATTATGGAAATCAAAATATTCTATTGTATTAACTACTTTTAAACAACATAAATTAGATCCAATACAATTTTCTGTATCTGAACTTCTGGAACAGAAGAAAAGATGCACGCTCTTAGTAAGACAAAAGAAAAAGGGTGCCATGATAGACTGTTGGAACAAACTAATTATGACAGCTAGTACAAATAATCCCAACCTATTTTGGAAAGAGGTTGCTCCTTTGTTTATTAAAAATGCAGACAATCTTACAGCCCAGATCCCAGCACATACATGGGAAAGTCACTTTGCCAATCTCTATGACTCTGCTGAAAATACCTCAAACTCATTAGTATTGGAGCTTATGATAGAGGTTTTGTCTCTTCCCCTTTGGTCTCCAGTTTCACATTCTGAGATAAAGAATCTCATTACCCAACTTAAACCGGCCTGTGCCCCAGGTGCTGATTTTATAACCGGTGAAGTACTTAAAAATAATCTGAATTGGTGGCTTCCGGTCCTTTCCAAATTATTTACGGCCATTGATAGATCTGCTTCCATT
>CM034706.1:146847211-146859879 GCA_020142125.1 Phrynosoma platyrhinos
TGAGACATCTACTTTTCTTAATCTCAGGTGATTGTGTAATCATAATAGACTTGGGAGTGTTCAAAGTTATTAATTGCAGAGGCTCATTGTGGTGACCAGTCATATGTTTGGGAGAAGTTTGAGTTAATGGAATAAGAGGATCCGCCCAACAGTCCATTGGGCGTTTAGGAGACATATACATTAGGGGAATCATATCATCCTCCTCCTCATCACTGCACCGTTTGAGTCCATTTTTGGATTGTGACAAGGGATCCATTAAGGAACAGCTGATAGGTAATATGTCCTTAATTTTTTTGGTTGCCGTAGTTACTGACATTAGCATGGATTTGACTACATCAAACCTGTTTAGTACTTGCTTTTGGTCCTTGTCAGGAAGAGAGTCAAACATCTCAGCCAATTTTCCATCATCATCAAAAAGACTCTCAGAAATTGGTGTTATCCTCCTGACGTCTTCATTGGAGTTCGCCTTCTGATGGGATGCTTCACGTCTTGAATTAGTCCTCAACAAAGGCTGAATGTTGGAATTACGAAAGACACGTACTGGCATAATTGAAAATTCCCTAAATGAACTCCAAATTTTCAGAATCAGGGAGGGTATTGTAGCATTATTAAACCGCAAAACAATTCTTTTGGTGTTGTTATAGAAAGGGAGCCAATCAATTCCAAGCAGCTCATTATATTGCAGATGTCGATGCAAAAGAAGAGAAAGTGAATGTAATATGGCAGCCTTATTATGCCACCTGTCATAATTGTGATGATTATTGGCCACGAATAGAGCTACGCTATTTTGCAATAGCACTAAGTTATCATTGCTCCTAGCTTTAGCTTTGTTTTGGATTTGTTCGGAGTCTTTTTTATTGGATGTTGCTCCTAGTTTTGTTAAGTATTTGGGCTTAGTCATGAGTTCTTTAATTCTATCAAGTTTCTGGTCTATGCTTGTTAACTTGTCAAAAATAGCAATTACTGTTCTGGCAGTAAGTAAACAGTTCCTCGCTACGATGTCTAAGTCAGGCATATGAATGGTACCAATATCTGTGCCAGGATTTGGAGCTTGTTCTTCATGCAAAGAGAGAGAAGATGTTTCAGAAATGGACTTATCATTATCTTTGGACGGGAACAACTCCTCCATTTTTAGTTGTTTCAAAGTGGTGGCTGCCTCCAATAACTCTGGGTTCAGTGAACTCACTATTGAATTCTTAGCAAGTTTCGTAGTCCTTTTAACATTTATACAGACTTCTTTTTTGGTTAACCTCCTTTTCCGCTTAACACTCTTCTTGGCAGCCATGCTTTCCAAGATTGTTCAAATATCTACCCAAGCGGAACTTGAGCTAAAGCACCCCAACTGTAGTATTAAGGAATAAGAAAGACAAAGGTGGCAAATAAACTCGCTAATCAAATAGTGAATAAAAAACACTAAAAACAACTATAAAGGGCTCGCTGGGGCCTTTTATAGACCCAGGTCTTCCGGACCTTTGAAGGCCACTTGCGCCACCACTGCCACCGCCAAAATGCCACTTGCTGGGGGAGGTGGAAGGGTGGGGGCCCTGGAAAGCATCTTCTCCTGCCGCCGCCGGCCGAGGAGGGCTCGCTGGGGCCTTTTATAGGCCCGGGTCTTCCGGCCCTTTGAAGGCCGCTTGCGCCGCCACCAAAACGCCACTTGCTGGGGGAGGAGGAAGGGTGGGGGCCCTGGAACACGGCTTCTCCCGTCGTTGCCGGCCGAGGAGGGCTCGCTGGGGCCTTTTATAGGCCCAGGTCTTCCGGCCCTTTGAAGGCTGCTTGCGCCGCCGCCAAAACACCACTTGCTGGGGGAGGAGGAAGGGCGGGGGCCCTGAAACGTGGCTTCTCCCGCCGCCGCCCAACAATTTGAAGTTTTCAGTTTATTCTGCAATTCACATATTGCATAGAAAACAGCATTCTGTTCAGAAACATTACTTTGCTGTGCAGAAAATGTTGTTTACTGTGCCAAAATGACTTGGCATGTGCAAATTAGTCCCAAAGTGTGAACATTATCATCTGTTATTTTCCTGACCCTTGAGAAAGTTTTTTCCCCCCAACTATTTTTCAAATAGCTTTTGAATATTGTGGCCATCCCTATCCCAACACATTTGGCCTGTCTGAATGAGTCCTGCTGTTGTTTTTAAATATTTAAAATATTTGTTAAAAACTTTAGCAGTGTCCAAATGAACTTTCTTTTCCACATTTTCTGTCTACCGCCTGTCCCTCATCATGCCAAGGTTCATAGACTAAAACTCCATAGATAGTAAGTGAGAAAACATGGTATTTGTCTGGTATGTTATACTCAGTGCTTATTGACTGTTGGTTGGCTATTTGTCTACCCAGTAACCTATTTGACTATGCTTATTGCCAATATTTTTCCTTATTAATTTTTTCCATCCCCCAAAATACCTCCAGTCATGCTTCACATCACCCAAATGGGATTATGTACCTATTGAAGGTCAGCGTGGTGAAAGCTGTATAAGTAACACTGAGAGTCAGCATGGCATAGTGGTTTGAGCATTTGACTATGACTGTGGAGACCAGGGTTCGAATCTCCATTTGGCCACTGGGTGCCCTTGGGCAACTCACATGCTCTCAGCCATAGAAGAAGGCAAGGGCAAAACTCCTCTGAACAAATCTTGCCAAGAAAAACCCATGATAGGACTTCCTTAGGGTCACCACAAGTCAAAAAATATTTGAAGGCACACACCACCACCAAATCTGGAAACAGGATTAACTATCCTGATGGTTTCTCCATCTGCCCTCCATTTCTTTGTGTCATGAGCATTAAACTTTGCTATTCATATGGGAAAATATACCTATGCATTTATGCATAGTTATAAACAATGCCAAACCTATCCATGATTTTGCATACCTGGTGGCTTGACCCTCACTGACTTCCCTGTTATGAGTACTTTTACTGTTTCTAGAATGGCAGCCCAAAGCTGATTTTTTTATCTCCTTGCTGCCACCAATTTGACACAAAAACAACCCAAACTGCTTTTTTTAATTTACTTTCAGATGATACCTAGTAGAATGGTTATTTATTTCAGACACAGACAAGCTTGTTATTGAATAGCAATAAAACATTATTTGAAAGACTGTTTTAAACATGGTTTCATTTAATACTAATACAAATGCACTTGTCCTTGTTACAATTTGTTACACAACTCTATCTCAAGTTCACCAGTTACTCTCATCTAGGATTCACACCATCCTGAACTTTGGTCATCTTCCTGAACTTCTTACTACACTAGCCACCCAGACTATTTATAATCCCACAGGATATCAAATTCCAGTAACTCCCTCACTTGGAGTTCTCTACTGGAACTATTTTTTATTTATTTATTTGGAGTAGTTATACCCTGCTCTTCAGCCACAAAGGCTCTCATAGCAGTTTACACATAGTTAATTAGACATTTCCCTGCCCTCAGGGTTAGAATCTAAAAATGCATGACACAAAAGGAGAAGGGAATGGCAATGGGG
This sequence comes from Phrynosoma platyrhinos, assembly GCA_020142125.1. NCBI lineage: Eukaryota > Metazoa > Chordata > Lepidosauria > Squamata > Phrynosomatidae > Phrynosoma > Phrynosoma platyrhinos. The sequence continues at coordinate 146,850,695 of CM034706.1, forward strand.
AAGGTTATCAGGTCCAGCAGTTCTTCTCTTCTTCTGAAGCCTGGACCATGGCAGATGGACTGGAGGGATGGCTCTATTTCTGCCTCTCTCCCTTTGAGGCCAAGAAGGTAATGCAGGTAACAGACCCTTGCCTCTGTCCAGCAAAAGGACAAACCTTTGCCCTCTATATCCAGTGCAAGAATAAATTGCAAGTATAAAAGGCAGTGCCTGCTGAATCAGGGCTTCAGTCCTGCAATGATTTAGACCAGGGGTCAGCAAATTCCCCTTATCTGGGGCCAGTCCAGGAATCCCCAGGTCTTCCGTGGGCCAATGGTGTGGGGGAAAATGTTTTCCAAAATGGCAGCCACGGCTTGTTTGCGCATGCGCAGGAATACTGTGCATGTGCGAACGAGTCGCAGTCGCCATTTTGGAAAACAAAATGGCAGCTGCGATGTGCACGGTGGTGACTTGGTGGCAGTGCACGTGGCGTTAGCAGGGGTCGGTGGTGGTGTCAGTGGGGGTTGGTGGGGGTGGGCCAAAGGTCCCGGGGGGCTGGCCCCGGCCCGTGGGCCATAGGTTGCTGACCCCTGATCTAGACCACAGAGGGAAGCAGAGTCCAAGGCAGTAGCAAACACAGCAGCCTCTTCCTTCCTACAGCCCCCTGATGGTCTCTTTGATCTTCAGTCTCTCATCTGATGGCTCTTATCTCTCTTAGAGGCCATAGCAATGGTAGTTGGAATGGATGGAGGATGCCTCACCAACTGCTAGGATTAGGCAATGATGGCTCTTCTCTCTCTCAGAGGCCACAGCAATGACAGTTGAAATGATGTCTCCCCAGCTGCTGGGACTAGTCAACAATGGCTCTTCTCTACCTCAGAAACAAGTCCCTCACTACTGGACTTTTCTGCTCACAGTCCCTATCTGACACCCTACCTAAATTCAGTTATCACTGACTATTTATCCTCTCCAGCCTTCAATTTGATTGACTGCTGCCAGCTCACATTCTGTTGGCTATAGCTAAGACTGACTCTATTCTGCATTCTCTCCACACACCTCCTCCTTAAAAAAAAGTCAGTGACACATACAAGCTCCTTTTAAGTTTGTGTGTGTCAATGAGAACCATATATCATTCCTAAACATTTTTGCAGTTTTATACTTACCATTTATATTAATGCCAATCATAACATTACAGAACATATAATACATTTTCATACCTACTTTATACTTACAATACATACATGAGATCACTTTAATTTTTGATACATTGGGGTTTTTTCTTACCTTATCTTCAGCTATATTTAAAATTATTTAAATATATATTTATTTTCAATGTTTCCTCTATGTATTATATTCTCTTATCACATTCAGCTTAGAAGCTTATCATATTATTTATATTCTAGGTATAAAACATGTCAGTTGTGTTTTCAATTATTCTAATTAATTCCAACTTAATCTTAAATTTTTTATATGCTTCTCTTAAACTTTCTACCAACCACTCTCCATCTTCTAACTCTTCTCTCTGGAGTGAAGACTGATAAAGGATTATCTTTAAGCACTTTCCTCCATTCCCAATACAGGTTTGAAAGTTGCTCCTCCCGTATTGCTCTAATGGCATACAACACTACATCTGTTTTCCAGTCTATTATATCATTTACACCATTGTCCTTCTCAGGAATTTTCACTGGATCAGTTCTTGTGAATGCCAATTTCTTTCTTTTCACCGGCTGAAGAATCAGCACTTCATCTCCTGATAAAAAGTCTTTATTTTCCACTGTTGCATTGAATACAGTCCTCTGTTTATGTTGCACTTTCTGTTTATGTTAACTTTCTCTAACACACAGCAAAGCATCTCTTAAAGATGTCATCTGTTTTTGTACATAAGTTACCATGCTTCCTGGTTTCTTTTTCTCCACTGGATTTCCTTTCTTGGTTGGTTTATGTCTTTTGTTGTCTAACCACTGCTTGTCTGTCTTTCTATCTTCATAGGTATGCTAGACAGTTACATCTAGAGATGTTAGCAGGTTTTCCATACACATGACAATCTATTCTAGTTCTCTTTTTTCAGTGTTCTCCGAAGCCTTTTGCAATCATTCAGTCTCTAGGATTGTACTCTTTAGTTACCAGGTTAACACTTCTTTGTTAGTGTCTAAATTAATATATAGTTTCCCAGTACATGTCACATCTGGAAGTTCAGAACCTTTATTCAGCAGAAATCTATGATTTTTTTCCCTTCCATTATTATGAGACTTGCTTAAAGTATAATTCTGTGATTCATATGTTTCTTCTGAGCTCAATTGTTGTTTAACCTCTTTTTGTGTCTTTTTGATTCTGCAAAGATGTGTTTCCTTTAATGCTGAGGATTTTTCCTCTGCTAATTTAAACAAAGATTTTAAACTTTCATGAATCTTTTATTCTTAGCTAGATTTTTAAAACTTCCTGTACTTATTATCTCACTTAATTTTCCATTAGGCTCATTAGGAATATTAAAATGATTATTATTAATCAAAACATTTATTTCCTCCCCCTTATTTATTATTTTCATTACAGGTTTTTTTTAAAAAGGTAAAAGTATTCCCCATTGACAAGGTTGTCACATCGTGTCCAATCAATGGGGGTGGTGCTTATCTCATTAGTAAGTCAAAGAGCCAGCATTGTCAGAGACTACTATGTGATCATGCGACTAGCATGATTGCACAGAACACTGTTTACCTTCCCACCAACGTGGTACCTATTTATCTACTTGTATTTGCATGCTTTTGAACTGCTAGGTTGGCGGGAGACTGTCTTTTCTCTCAGTTTGTGGCTCTTAAACTCTATATTGAGAAGTTCAAGTCAGATAGAATTGTAATCCACTTCCATATGGTGATACTTTTTATCCCAACTTTCTGCCTGCTCATTGTCCCTATGATATTTTTCAAAAAGCTTTTGATTTTCTTTGTCTTTAGAGTTCAGCATACTTTCCAGTCTGGCAATATCTGTATACAAATCCTCCATTTTTAACTTCATGTTATCAAGTTCATTTTGTCTTTTATTGACTTTTTGCCATAGAATCTGATTTTTCTGTTTAAAATCATATAGTTGCTCTTGTAGCTTCTCATTCTCTTTTATTAAGTTCTCTTTCTCTCTGCCATTCTGTATAAAGTTCTCATTTGTGTAATCAAGCAATCTATGTAGTCTGGTAATATCTTTTGTATATCTGTGTAGGGCTTCAGTAGAATGTTTAGAATGTTTTATCTCAGAAATTAAACACTCTAGATTTGAAATAGTATTTTCTTTACTATCTCTAAGCTTCCTTTAAGGATGACAATTTTCTCTGATTTCCTTCTATAAGGCCTTGTAAAGAATGTTTTTCTGACTCAAGTGCAATTATTTCTTCTTTGAATGTATAAATAACTTCATCTTTCTGTTTAATTTTTAGTTGAATTGGTATTATTGAAGCATCCTGCTTCTTAATCATTTCTTTAAAACTATTCAGTTTTTCTGTTGTCACTGCATTTCTTCAAGGAATCATCTAGCTTTTCTTCAGTTTGTTAAAGCTTTTTATTTATTTCTTTATTTAAAATCTCTTTCTTGAATCAAGCTCTTTCTATTCTCTAGCTGTACTACCTTCTTCGTTGTATCAACCTGGCTTTGTCGAGGTAACTGTTTCATTTGATTCTCTGGCTTTCTGCCACTGTCTTTCATTTCCATGGCAACCTGACCTTCAGGCCTCTGGCTATGGGAAAATTTAATCTCTTGTGGTGCAGTTGATACAAATAAAAAAGCTCTTGGAAGCTGGGAGTTTTCAAAGTCAGTTAATCTCTCAACAGCTGTTTCCAAGGTAACTGCAGTCTCTGAACTCCCTTGTGGCAACAGTCTTTCTCTGGAGATTTTATAGTCAGCTTTTGAAACTGACTTTATTTCTTGATTATTTAACTTCAGACAATTATATTTTAAATGTCCTTGATTACCACACTCATAACATGTTCTACAGTTCTGATCTGATTGACCTTCTCTAGACCAGCTACTTCTCTTATTGACCTCAGAGTCACACTCTCTCAACCCATATTTTTCCTCCCAATCTCACTTGTTCTGTCTTAAACCTTTTGCCATCACTAGATTTATTTTTCAATGCTTGCCAGTTTTTAAACTACTTCTTGTCATTATAATATTTTACCTTAGGTTTTGACACTTTTTTGCTCCCTTTTTCCATTATCAAAATTAAATAGTCCATCATCTGGGCTGCTTCAGCCACAGTCTGAGGTTTTCAGTCTTGTACCAACCATTTATATTCTTGAGAGATGGTATTGTAAAATTCTTCCAAACTTATTAAATTTTGTAATTCCTCTTTTGAATTAACCTTGGAACCATTTATCCAACATTTTAATAAGTAATCTAACTGACATCCTAATTGAGCATGTGTTTCACCTCTTTTCTTTAAACTCCTAAATTCTCTTCTGTGGTTTTCTAGAGTTAATCCAAATCTTTTTTTAAACATCTCTTTAAACAGGTCATAGTTTTGGGATTCTTCAACCCTCATTTTAGGATATATTTCTGATAATCCTCCACAGATTTGCAATGTTAAATAACTCTTATTTTCTTCCACCTTTACTTTTAATTCTTCACATGTTCACATGTTCCTTCAAGTTTGAGAAGAGAGAATCAGTATTATTTCCCTTTATTTTGGAAATTTTTTCATGTCTATCTGAGGTAACCTAGGGCCTTTATAGACTGCCAGAAATAATGCAGCTTGAGACCACTTTATCCTGCCTCAGTGCTAAGGAATCATGGAAACTGTAGTTTATTGTGGCACCAGAGCTCTCTGACAGAGAAGGTTCAATGTCCCAGAAAAAAAATACAGTTCCCATAATTCCCTAGCACTGAGCCATGACAGTTAAAGTGACCTCCAGCTGCATTATTTCTGGCAGTCTGTAAAGGCCTCTATTTACCTCAGCCTTAGTTTGAGTCTGAGGGGGTTCACTTTCCACTCTTCTCATCCTAAATTGATGTTCCATTTCCTTTTCTCTTCTCTCATTTTCAAGTCTGGCCAATTCTATTTCTTTGCCTTGTTAGAATATAGATGGGTTATACAGTCAAAGGTGAAATGTAGAGATGTGTGTGTGGAATTTTCCTCATGAGAACAACATCTAGAGAAACAAAGTGAATCTAACACCAGATGGCCAAGAAGTCATAAACATGAACTTTCCTAAAGGTACAACTGATAGACACAGATTTTGTTATGGGAAGCAAGAGATATCAAAAAGGTAAACATCATTAGGTCTTGAGAAAATAGTGGTGGATGATGGACAGCAAAGGGCTGGGTTAACAAACATCATACACATAACATCCAATCAACATAAGGTTAACACCTAGAAGGTGGAGTATGGGAAGGGCCTAGAGAATTCTTGGTTTAAGAATGTTTATATTTCAAGATGTGAGAGTGTGACTGCCTGGCAGCAGTGGTTTTAACCATGGAATTAGGAGATGGTTTCTAGTATGTTTATACTGTTTTTATAATGTAACTCTTAGTTCTGGAAACATGGATCTGTAACTTATTCTTAACTTTCAACAACAGTAAGTTCAGATCCTAAGATTTTGGGATTGTTAAAGATGTAACCTCTCATGGCTGAACTGGACAAGTTCATCACAATGGATTTTACTTAGCTATCTTATTTTTCTTTTATATGCATTAATAAAGCTATGCTTTTGAACTTTACAATGTGTCTTCTTGACTGAGGAAGACAGGATACTGAAGAAGGGAAGCTGAGCCAGTTGATGGTAAGAGTTACAAAGTGTCTGTGGATCACAGCAGCCAGCTTGTCCTGGAGATTCTCAAAGAGCATCACTGCAACACCCATCATCCACACACTGACAGTTCTTTTTTTTATTATTATTTTTCCTTATCTCTGTTTTTTAAAGTTAAGTTTGTCTTAATCTTGTTCTTTCCTTTTCAAGCTCTTTTTCTGTTTTTTACTCTGAAATCCTCTCAATTTCCTTTTCAATCCTGTCTAATTCAATTTCTCTCTTTATTTTCCATATCTCCACAATCTCAGGAGATTCAGACAATGAGGTGTCCACATTAGCCACCATTTCTTTACCAGCCACCTGTGATAGTTTTGCAGGAGGTTTGACTTTCTTTGGAGACCTTTTTCCAGTATTTTCTTAATAATACCCAAAATGTTTACCTTAGGAAATACTCTTAACTGAATTTTAACCAGTTGTTTAATAAGGTAACACTTGGATCTTGATGGCAAACCAGTGGTTTCCTACTTTTCTTACCTCTAAAGCATGATAATCCAGGATGATTTCCTCTGTAGGCGTTACATTTATGGTCAAATCTGCAAGGCTGCCTCCTGCACTTACCTGCATTGAAGTCCCAGCACAGTCCTGTTTGTTTTCTCTCTCCCGTGCTAGGCCTCGCATACTGCCCTCTTGGCTGTGTGACCATAGGCATGATCCCATTGTCACATCTGCTCGAAGGGGAGGCCCCTACCATAACATCCGCCCACAGTTCAGACTGTACATGCCACCAAGACAAAGAGCGGTCTAAAGCAGCCCACATCCTGAACTGCTCATCATATTGTAGCCAAGCAGACCCCCTAGAATTAAAATGGCAGTTTGTATATGCCTTGATCATTATCTCCTGATATCAGGAGACCTAGAAGGTTTTCTCTCCTCAATAACACCCCTATATATAGTAAAGCCCATGATCCAGTTTACCAGTCCGAGAATCAATGAATTAATGAGTCTGTGACAAAAGGAGTTGGACTGCGTTGCCCAGCAGACTCCAAAGCCCAGGCCAAACCCGTATCAAGTATGCAAGGGGGAGGGCACTGCCCTGGGCCTTCAAGGCCTGAATCTCAGGTCCCCAGTCCAGCGGGGGGGAGCTCACCATTACCCAAAGGCCCAGGAGGTCTGGTAATATTAACCCCTCGGACCACCTAGGCCTCATCCTGGCTTTACCCACTGGGAACTGCTCCTTGATGGCACTACAACAGGGTCTCAATGCCCCTTTAGGTTTTGGGCAGCCAGCTGGCAAGTCCACACCCAGGCCAAGACTCTCAAATAAAAAAGGGAGCCATGGCTTGAATCGCCAAGTTCGCTCTCCAATCCTTCCTCATCGCTTGGCTCCAATAAAAGCCTTGCTCGACTGCCTAACCAAAAAAAAATGGCTGCTGCCACGTGACAGCTTGGGCCTAAATAGCCCTGAAATCCCGTGGCTAATCTCATGAAACTTAAAGTCTCACGAGATCAGCCTGCATGACTGAAATGTCCGGGATTTTAATCCGATTGGCTGTGCAGACTGGTAAGGATGGGACTTCGGTCCACCCAGCCAAACATGCGTCGGTGCCCTTATATGGGCCACCGCAACAGCGTACCCCTCCCAATGTGTCCGGAGGGGTGTCTTTTTCCTTGTGGAGGCCAACAAAAAGTTCCTCTCCAACACTGACAGCCACTGAACAGATTAAGAACCAATTATGTGTATAAACTCCACTGCACTGATCTTAATGATGGATATACTACTGAAATAACAAACATCAACATCATCAACTCCACCACTACCATCTCCTCCCTCTATGGTTCAGGTGGTGATAGGTGCTCAGGGAGCAATTCTAATCAAACTGATAAAATATCCCAATGAAATTTCTCTATATAAGATAATTATAGTGCAATTGCAAAAAGTGATGCTACTTTGCACATATTACATTTTTCATTGATACCCCATTGATAGTCAGATTATTGGATATAATCTGCATCACTGGTAGTCAAAATCTCTGTCAAATTCCTGGTAGATTTGACGTCAATCAATCAATCATCATCAGAGTGAAAACTGAAAGCTTATGATATAAGTTGGGTAGTGAGCTACTAGCTGAAGTTCTTCTGCCTGATATTCTCCAGGACTTAGGTTCTTCAGAACTACCATTAGAAAAAGTGTAATGGGAGAAGAAGTCAGTGATTTGGGGGGCACATGGACATTAGCTGCTGAAGTGACAGCTAAGTGACTCTTAATGTGAAGTCCTACACATTGCAAACCAGTATGGAGAATTTGTTCCTCATTTTCATTTTGAAATTCTGATAGGGAGATCCACACAAATCACAGCTGTCACCAGGCCCTGAGTCTGAACAATAATGGAAGGATTTCAGGCTTTATCTCTGTTTAGCAGCTGCTTCTCCAGAGGACATTAAAATGAGTTTTGGTAATATCCAGTCTATTACCACCTCATGCTCAGATCTTTCAGCCTTTCCATAATATTTATCCCATCACAGATGATCAGTACATTATAGAGTGTGCTACAGCAATGCGTTCTACTTCCTCTCAGATCTCTTTCCTAATGGAATACATGACATTCTGTGTGTGTGTGTGTGTGTTAAAGCTATTGTGAATAGAAACTTTCTGATTCTATTTACCTGATAATAATTTACAACATTTTCAGCTGAAACACCTGATCCTGATCCCTGCCCCCCCCCCTTAAACATATTATTGTGTGGCTTCCTGAATCCCAATATACTATTGGTTTGTTGTAATATTTTATTATTTTAAAATGGTCTTAAGGGTCTCACCCTTCCTTTGGCTAACATATAAACACAACTGGAACTAAATTCATAATAAGAGGGGCTTTAAAAGAAGAAAGCAAAGGAATAGCTTTTAAATTTTTAATGTGCATTTCCAGCTGTCTGGATTTTGCTTTTGTGATTGAACATGCAGTGATGAAAGTCTGCTCAATTTTTGGCACTTCTCACAGGTAGAACACATGGAGAGAAGACTCCAGTGAAGAGAATTCATTGGATGAGTTCATGTAGCAGTTCTCCTCAACAGGAACTTCCATACAGGGCTTTCATTCAAGAACTCAGAAGGGATTTAAAAAGAAAAAGAAAAAAAACACATCCAATCTATCTGTTTTCCACCACAATGATTTCAAAACCAGATGTGAGATAGTGTCTTTCAATATCACCAATGACTCAGTTTGCTGTATATCACCAACACAAAGTCCAATTGCCATTTCAAAATTGACCCTTCTTTTATTTGAATGTAACCTATTAGTAGAGGGAAGTTGAAGGATGGTTATATGGTTTGACTAGGAAGTAGCAACATGGAATAACAAGATGGCTCCCACCTTTCAAAAAGGAATAACCCAAAACAGTGATGCATTAAAATAAAAGTGATAAATGAGTCTAAAATGTTTTAGAATCATAGAATCATAGAGTTGGAAGAGACCACAAGGGCC